>MU182116.1:399859-441674 GCA_016904865.1 Pissodes strobi | reverse complement strand
ACTAGTGCCCTCCTGCGACCATGATTTCTGGGCCCTTACCCTAATCAGGCAGGCTTTGCACCCAGGGAGCTCTGAAACTACAGATCTCAATGTGGCATAATAAAGCAGGCTTTTTCTTCCGAAACGGAAAAATATAATGAGACAGGCGTAGAACCTGGTTCCATCTGTTGTCGAGGCGTCGAATTGCTTCGATTGCAAAACTCAACAAACTATTAAAACATTTCTAAATGCGTTTTCTTTAAATGGACTTTTCAATGAAATGTAAAAAATTTCGATTTTTATATCAAAAAAATTAAGTTTTTTATTTTTTTTTTTTTTAATAAAGTGAGTACTTGACAAGAATCTACGCTAAAAACTGTAATAAAAGTCAGTTTGGAAATGATGATGCACTTTATACAGGGTGAGCAAGTTACATTTAAACGTTTTGTCACTTCGAATTTTGGCACACGTCATCACTTAATATTTTATTACTGGATCCAGACTTTTGTACAGGGTGGCTCGAGTCTATGTATGGGAAACTCGAAAACCATAAGAGATACAGTGTCGGTCAAATTAGGGCAAAATTACGCATTTAGATGTCTCACAATATGCCGTTTAGAAAGTTTTAAAATTGCGAGTATTTCCAGAGTTATCCAAAAAGAAAATCAAATATTGAAAAATCGTTTTATTTTCTTCCTGAGCTTATTTAAAAAACGGATTTCAAATTGAATTGCACTTTTGCGTTGCACTTTTTCCGCTCTATCCAATGGTGGTATCCAATTTGGAATCCGACGTTTTGCCTTCAAGGAGTTATCAACTTTCATTTTTTAAGTATATGTATTTTTATTTAATATACATTTCTTTTTAAATTTTTTTTTAATTATTTATTTTGCTTTAGGGTAAAAAAAAATAAACGAACCTGTTTATTTAATTTTACTATCTTTTATTTTTATTAAAAATAAAGGCTCCAATTTTCCACTTAACACAAAAACAAAATAAAATAATTTTATAGAATATAAAAATTTCAAAAGTAACTTAAAATAAAGTAATAAAGAAAAAATTAAAAAAAGAATATAGAAAAATTCATATTAATAAAGTTGATGGTGACCCATTGAAGACAAAACGTCGGATTTCAAACTGAATTGCACTTTTGCATTGCCACTTTTTCCGTTCTATCCAATCGTGGTATCCAGTTCTGAATCCGACGTTTTGTCGAAGTTTTGAACTTTTTTTTATCGTTTTTCAGATGATATTGATGTTATTAATATGTATATGTATTTTTATTTATTTTATTTTTTTTTAAATTCTATTTTTAATATTTTTAAAATTATTCATTATTCATCCAGCCTCCTGCGTCCAAAGTTGGACATAGGCCTCCCCTAAATTATTCCAGTTGTGTCGGTTCTGTCTTTTCTGAGCTTCTTGTAGCCAGTTGCCAGCGATTCTTTTGACATCGTCTGTCCATCGTGTAGGTGGTCTGCCTCTACTCCTTTTGTCAGCTCGTGTCCTCCACTCTATCATTTTTCTGGTCCACCGCCCATCAGTCATTCTGGCCATATGGCCGGCCCAGTTCCACTTAAGCCATGCTATGCGCTCGATAACAACCGTGACGCCTGTCCTTCTTATTTCCTCATTTCTGACTCTATCTCTGAGAGTCAGTCCCAGTAGCGACCTTTCCATTCTTCTTTGGGCTACTCTAAATTTGGTTGCTGTGACCTGGGTTAAGGAGATTGTTTCGGCACCGTAAGTCATGACTGGCAGCACGCATTGGTCGAAGGTCTTCTTTTTTCAGTGATTTGATATGTTGCTCTTGAAGATGTCTGATAGAGCTCCATATGCAGCTCATGCCAAGGTAATTATTCTTTCCAGTTCAGTGGTTTGGTTCTCTCTGGCAATTTGGATTTCATGACCTAAGTATTTATATTTGTGGACTAGTATTATTTCGTTACTACCGACCTTTAGGTTTTCACTTCTAATCTCTCCCAAGTTGTCTGTTATTAGAGCTATTTCGTCGGCAAATCGCAGGTGGGAGAGCATTTCGCCGTCAATACAGATTCCTTTGGTACCCCAGTCCAACTGCTTGAAAGCACGCCGTAAAAAGTTTGGGAGATAACGTGCCCCCTTGTCTAATTCCTCTTTCGACTTTTATACATTTTGTATCTTTACGCAGTCTTACAGTCATGGTAGCATTGCTGTATATATCTTTAATCAGTTTAGAGCACCGGTAGTCTATACGGCTTTCCTCCAGCGCTTTCATTACACTGTTTATTTCGATCGTGTCGAATGCTTTGCGGAAGTCGACGAAGGCCAGGACCAGGGATCGGTTGTATTCGATGGATTTTTCTATAAGGCCTTTTATACAGTGGAGGTGGTCGTTAGTGCCAAAGTTTGTCCTAAAACCCGCCTGTTCCCTATGTTGATAAAAGTACGATTTTCTTTCTAATCGATTTGCTATTATTCTTGTGAATAGCTTGTAGAGGCGGTTTAACAGATTAGTCAGTAGTTTTCAAGATCTGTTGGATCGTCCTTCTTGTATATTAAAATGGTTAGCGGATTGTACCATCTTGTAGGTGATTCGCCTTGGTGCAGACATACGTTGAACAGTTCCTTTATGTTCTCTAAAAGTCTGTCCCCTCCAATCTTTACGGCTTCTATAACAGTACCGTCTTCACCCGGAGCTTTATTTCTTTTCATTTCCTTTAGTGCGTTTCTTATTTCATCTGACTGTTGTTATATCTGGCATTTCTTCCGATCCTTGGTTAACTACGCTTTTTCCAGAGTTATCTAAGTGTTCTGATTGTTGCTCATCAAGATTTTGTCGACTTTTGTACAATTCTGTATAGAATTCTTCTACTACCCTTAATCATTCTTCTCTGTTGGTGGTCATAGTTCCATTTTTGTCTTTTAATTTGATTATTTCTTTTTTGTCATTGTTTAATGTTCTCTTTAGAACTTTGAGTCTTTTATTACCTTCGATAGTTTGTTGAATTTGTTTCTCTTTTGTACTTTTGGTTATCTCCTCTGATAGATTTGGATGTCCTCTTGCTTATCTCTCTAAGTTCGTGGTGTTCTTTGTTCTTATCGCTTTACATTTGTCTCCTCTCTTCTATTAATGCTTGTGGTATTTGATTTCTTTTGGCAATGAACTTTCTGGCTTTCCTCTATAGTTTCCAATATAGTGTCATTTAAGATGTTGACATTTTGGTCTGTGTTTTTCTTGCTTTCGAGGATAGGGTTGATGTGGTTCTTGGAATGTGTCTGTATTTTCAGGGTCTGTCCAGGTAGGTGTGCATTTCTTTTTAATCATACGGTGCCTCTCTTCTCCAAGATCTATTTCTATAGAGGCTCTCACCATTCTATGGTCGCTATCCGTTGAAAACTGGTTCAGGACTGTAACATCTCTAAAGATTTGCTTTTTGTCGGTGATGATAAAATCAATCTCATTCCAGGTCTTTCCATCGGGGCTCTGCCATGTCCATCTTCGATGATCCTTTTTGTAGAAGAAGCTGTTCATTTGGAATAGGTTCTTTTCTAGTAGGAAACTAAGTAAAGTTGCAACGCGTTCGTTTCTGCTTCCCAAACCAAATTTTTCCAGTGATGTTTCTGTGGCATCGGCATTTCTCCCAATCTTAGCGTCACATATTATGGTAAAATGTGTTACTGTGTCATTTAGGGCTAATGTGATGTTATCGTAAAATTCTTCTACTTCATAGTTCGCATGATCACTTGTCGGAGCATATACTTGAACAATGTTTAAAGTATACCTTTTGCTAAGCTTCAAGATTAGGAGAGCTTCTCTAGTAGAGACACTTTTCACTGATATGATGTTGTTTGCATGTTTTCTGTGTACAAAGAATCCGACGCCTCCCGTTGTTTCAGTTTCGCTACCGACCTGATAGAACAGGTGTCCTGATTTTAGTTTCTTCAGGCTTTCTCCGCGTTGCTTTACTTCACTGACACCCACTACATCCCATTTGATTTTCGACATTTCTGTTTCCATCTCAATGACTCTTTCTTCTGTTGATAGGAATCTAGCATTGTATGTGTATTAACGGCCTTTTACGTTTAGTACGGTTTCTTGTCATAGTCTTGCCCCACCCCCAGAATCCGTGGGACTGACTAACAATTTAGTGCGAGATTCTGGAAATCATTTCCTACTCGCCTGGGATAATATATTTTGAGATAATGACATTTTAATTTTAGGGGGTACATGGCATGGTTTTAAAACCTGCCGCGCTTGTCACACGTGTTGTCCGGTTTTCTATATTCAGCCGCCCAGTTGCTGTTTGCAGCCGCCCATTTTTCATTTCCCTCCTACCACCCATATCTGGGAGGCGTTCCCCTATCCGCCACCTGGGGACGCGCCCTATAGGGGTGTCAGGCTCCCCCGAGGGGAAGGGTAAAATAGTCAAAAGTGCAGTTCAATTTGAAATTTGTTTTAAACAAGCCCAGGAAAAAATAAAACTATTTTTCATTTTTTTTCGGATAGGTACCTCCGGAAATACTCACAATTTTAAAACTTTCTAAACGGCATATTGTCAGGCACCTAAATGTGCACCTTTGTCCTAATTTGACCAACGCTGCCTTACGGTTTCCGAGATCCCCATACATAGATTCCAAATCGAGCCACCTTGTACATATTAAAGAGAGGGAATATGAGCAGAATATACCAAAAAATCGCATCGATCCGTATGAAAGTGCCGAATTGGTGATTTTAATATCCAGTTTGAAAAATCTATAACGTCTACTCCTAAATATAAAACATGCATTCGCCACAATTACTGCAATGTAAATAAAAATAAAAAATTATTTAAAAAAAATGATTTTCCGAAAGCTCTCTTTTATAAACTAATATAATAAACCTTTTTCCATAATTTCAAAGAGTAAGAGAAAACAACCATTTTAATCATCAATATCATCATCATCAGCCTATACTGTCCACTGCTGGACAAAAGCTTCTTTCATAGTTTGCCATTCTTTCCGGTCCTGTGCCATCAGCATCCAGTTTCCAGCGAGTATCCTTATGTCGTCACTCCATGGGGCTGGTGAGCGTCCTCTATTTCTATATGCTTCCACTCTTGGTCTTCATTATAATTTTTTTTGTCCATCGACCATCGATTACTCTGGCCACGTGACCCGCTCAGTTCCACTTCATACGCAGAATGGTCTCGACAGCATATCTTACTCCTGTGTTGTGTCTGATGGTTCTGTTTGGGATTCTATCTCGGAAGTTTATTCCCAGCATTGATCTATCCATCTTACGTTGAGTGACTTGTATTTTCTGAATGTTGATCGTGGTCATTGTTAATGTCTCTGAGCCGTATGTTAAAACCGGGAGAACGCATTAGTTAAATACCCAAGTAACACAAAAAGATTTATAAAGGTTAAACAAACGTTTATATCACTAGTTTATACAGTAAAACGATGCTATAAAAGGTAAGATATTCAATTATATATTACTTATATGGCTGCTATTTGTTTTAAAGGGACCACTTTACTCAGCTATTATTATATAAAAGTGTAACTAAATGCTCCAAAACACCTATTCTATAATACTTCTATATACCTCTTTTAACACGTATATATGCCTAATATATAGCCACTATATAACTTCTTATACTAAGTATAGCGCTTACCATCACCATTATAAAGAACTTATAAAGCATCTATATAGTGAAGTTAAACTTGCTCTTAAATTGCAATAATGCTGTGTAAGTATTATTATATGGCGCTTATGTAACTGTTTTTTAAAAAAGACATAAATGCAATTTACGCGATTAAATATACCTTATATAACTTTTATATATTTGAAAAGAGTTACCGCCTCATTATATCTTCTATATTGCAAAATGGTTGCAGGAATATCTCCTACTTCACTAAAACACAAACTCAAACAAACATTTTGATAATTACAGGGGTTGTAGGAATAGCCATTCAGAATGGCGTCTACAGGATATGGAATTATTTGAGCCATATTGAGGGCAATCAGGAGTACCTAAAAACGACATGCCAGAAAAAATGTATTGTAATTATGTAATATGCTGCCTCGTAAAATTACTACTCGCCATTAAAATTTAGAAAATTGTTACCATTTTTCTAAATTTTTTGAAATTATTTTCATAAATTTTTTCATAAAAATCAATAATTATTTAATAAATTGATCCGAAACAAGTGTTTTATAAGAATTATAATAATTTTGATGAATAGAATGTATTAATTTACTACCAAAACCCAATTTTGTTTTCTAATAAAATGCCGTTTCATCTATCAACATTAAATTTCAGTAAACAATATGGAGTCGCTAATAAAAATTCTTAACATTATGTGTAGTGGTATTTCACGACGCCATTTTGCTTAAACAGGTAATCTGTCCCTTTAAATGGCATATAAGCGTTTAAATAATATTTATAAAGCATCTATAAAGATATCATTTGTCTGTATAAGAGGATCGTAGGCATGTTTACAAAGCAAGTACATAGCTTAAAAGTCATAATGAATGTCTTTATAGAACAATAAAAAAGCTTTTTTATAGCAGCTCTCAAATTACGTTCGTAAACCGCTTAAAGATCTAAATTAAAGAACCAAAATATCATTTAAGCAAATTGGTAATCTGAGAATCTGCAATAACTCCATATAGTCATAAATGAAGCACTTATAAATCATTTTTAAAGCAATTCAGATATAAAGCGCCATCCTATGTAAAATGTCCAGATTTTTTCAGGTTTTTCCAGTTCTTTAAGTTGTCATTTTTAAATCATCTTGACAGCGTGAAACACAACTAAAACACTAATACTCTCTATAGAAGCGTTGAAAGACAAAAATTCTTAATATCCTGAGTAGTGGTATTTCAGGACGCCATTTTGCTTAAACAGGTAATCTGTCCCTTTAAATGGCATTTTTAAAGCATCTATAAAGATATCATTTGTCTGTATAAGAGGATCGTAGGCATGTTTACAAAGCAAGTATATAGCTTAAATGTCATAATGAATGTCTTTATAGAACAATTAAATAGCTTCTTTATAGCAGCTCTCAAATTACGTTCCTAAACCGCTTAAAGAACTAAATTAAAGAACCAAAATATCATTTAAGCAAATTGGTAATCTGAGATTCTGCAATAACTCCATATAGTCATAAATGGACCAAGATGGCGGACGGAACGGTCGCATCAAACGTTCGTCCACTGAAAACGACCAATTTTAGCACAGTAAATTATTCATATTGTACCAAAAGTGTTTCAAACAACGTAATAGAGTGCAAAAAGTATAAGGAAACACTTCACCCTTCCTGCTTTAAACGTGCTCAAGAAAAAAAGAACTCCACATGTCGCCATGAAGAACCAGAAGAACCCATAGGCCAAGACATTGTGTGGAACCAAGTAAATAGCCTTAACCGTAGAGAAGACCTATTAGAGAGAATCATTCAAGAGCCAGAAGACAAAAACAAGCTGTTAATGGAAAACTGTGAGCTCTTAAAAGAAAAAATTGTATATCTTCAAGAAAACATAAAAAAGTCAGGTTATGTTTCCAACGATGGTTCGAATATCAAGCAAGCAAAAACAAAAGGTACAGCCGTCATTGACAGGGCTCTACAGCCACTATGCCCTATGAGTATGAAGAAGAGTGACGTCATCGCCCAGAACATAACCTCTATACAAAACAAAAACAAACCAAATGGTAAACAAATTGATGAAATAAATAAGGCTTCTCAGCCACACGTGATAACTTCCGCCGCAGTTAAAGAAGCCATAGAATCTGCCAACAAGGCAAACCCTAATGAACCAGAGGATACCTGAATGGAAAATTCAGCGGCACAGACGCTCAAAAAATCACGGTAGCATTAGTAAGCAGAAGACTCTAGGAACCTCAGACGTATCCAATGGATTTATGGGAGTTGAAAAAAAGGTATGGCTCTATCTATACAGAGTCCAAAGAACAGTTACTCCCACCCTAGTCCAAGAGTACATTAAAAAGAAGCCTGGTTACAGTGAGTTGAACGTCCATGTAACCGAACTTCCAACGGATGAATCCAAAAACAAATGTTTCCTTGTCACAGCACCCTATTCACAAAAGGAATATATGTATAACCCTAACTTCTGGCCCAAAGATGTTGGTATTAAAAGGTATGACTTCCGAATACAGTCAAAATACTCCCAAAAAAATCCAAATTTTTAAAGACTAAAAACAGTACCACACAAGATATAATATTAAATACCAAAAAGTCAACAACGAGCAGTCTACGTTGCAGGGTACAGGGAGCGACTGATGAGAAGCAATTCAATATCAACATAAGGAGCCTATCAAGGAGACTGGATGAGTTGGAGATGCAAATCATAGACAAGGATTTTGATGCCATATTGTTATGCGAACACTGGCTACCTGAAACTGCGATGGAAAGCTATAGACTCCCAGGTCTCACTCTTGCCTGTCACTTTTGCCGAACCCAATCAGGAGGAGGCGGCCTGAAAAAGAATCTCTTTGGTCACTATGGGATTCATATATGTCAGATCACATGGCCATAATAAATAGTTATATATACAATAACTTAGAAAATGTCTCTGATAATCGTACACAGGTCTATAAATACAGACCCTTCTGTTCAACTAATATGGTTCTTTGGGTTCAAGCTTTAAAAAATATCAATTGGGCATTACTTTTACATGACGTAGACGCAGACAATACTTTCAACACTTTTCTAAAAACCTTCCTTTCAGTTTATGATCTCTACTTTCCATTAAAAACTAAAACTTGCCACAGTACAAACGTTAACAAAAAATGGTTTAATAATGATTTGAAATCCCAGAGAGATACACTAAGCTTGTTAACAAATTTTAACAAACAAAATCCCAATGTTAATATCTCTGAGACAATAAAAAACAAAAACAACTATATAGGTTAAATATAAATAATGCAAAAAAAAATTGTTTTTCTAATCACATAACACAGAATACAAATAAACCTAAAATTATTTGGGATATTATTAAGGATTCACAGAACAAAAAAAAGGACAATACTAATATATCAAATAAAATTTCAGCCAACCCTAAGAAATCTGGTAATGACCCTTCTCAAATCACCTCTAAATTTATTCACAATAATCACACAGTTTATTTAGCTCCTGAAACTCCTGCTGATGTAAAAACCATCCTGCAAAGCAAAAGATATATTTGGGCTTAGTAATAAAATCTTAAAACAGCTTGCTGAAGGACTTGCTCTGCCTCTTTCCATAATTATAAATCAATGCTTTAGTAATGGACAGTTTCCAAGTAAATTAAAAACCAGTAGAGTAATACCAAATGACCCAGGCAACCACAGACCAATTTCCTTAGTTCCGGCTTTATCAAAACCTATAGAAATTAGCCTAAATAACCGTCTAACAGCCTTCTTAGAAAGGGACAGTCTGCTGTAAAGCCATCAGTTTGGTTTTCGGAAGCAAAAATCAACAGCTGATGCATTAAGGGACCTGGTGGGGCATATAGTTGAGTGGTTTGAGGGAAAAGAGTCAGTCATGGCCGTGTACTGTGATCTCTCAAAGGCATTCGACTGTGTGTCACACGATCCTCCTAAATAAATTGATTTATTATGGAATAGGAGGTAATGCTCTGAACTTAATAAAGTCGTACCTTTCAGACCGTCACCAACTGGTGGAAATTGACAGCAGACAATCACCTGTACTACCAATAACAGCAGGAGTACCACAGGGGTCTATATTAGGACCCCTTCTATTTATCCTGTATGTTAACGAACTTCCATTAATTTTTCCACAATTAAAGGCCATACAATATGCAGATGACACTACGTTGCTTGACCATAATTGTTATAAATCCCAACTCCATTCAGCTTCTATCGTCACCATTAGAGATCTTAACTCTTGGTTTGCTGATAACAATCTCTGTCTAAATCTTGACAAAACTGAGATGGTTACCTTTTGATTAAAAGACAGAGATGAGGACAAGACAATCAAATTTCTAGGAGTTCATCTTGAGACCAGGTTAACCTGGAAGAATCACATAACTCAATTGGCCAAAAACCTCTCCTGCACAATATATCTTCTCCGCAGAATTGCTCCTATCACACCAACTGAAGTTTCTCGCACAGCATACCTGGGTCTCTTTCAGTCCAAATTAGCATATGGCTTACTTTTCTGGGGATGTTCTGCTGATTGGCAAAAAGTCTTCATAATACAAAAAAGAGCCATAAGAGCACTGTGTGGTCTAAGTCCAATGGAGAGTTGCAGAAATGCTTTTCACAACCTGCAAATTCTGACTCTGCCAGCTCTGTTTATTTACCAGTGTCTACTTTACTATCTCCCAACATCGACTTTCCCTTACTCATAAAAGCTACATTTACAACAGTATAAAACTTTTCAACTGACATAAAATATTTACCTTTCACAATCTTTAAGCATAGAATAAAAAATCTGTTTATAGAATTATGTCCATATTCTTTACAGGAATTTTATACTTATTACAGATAGGCATAGTTACATATACCCACATATATTCTTGTTGTGATAATATATTAATGTTGATTAGTCTCATGAATAATATATTATAATGTATTGTTAGTGCCTATATTATGTACTTATAGTATAATGTATTGTACTTACCTACTTTACTTTAACTTTTGGAAAATTCGTATTTCTCCTTATAATGTTGTATGACAATGCTAAACATTTCTAATGTACTTAAGCAAATAAGGAATTTATTTATTTATTTATTTAATGAAGCACTTATAAATCATTTTTAAAGCAATTCAGATATAAAGCGCCATCCTATGTAAAATGTCCAGATTTCTTCAGGTTTTTCCAGTGCTTAAAACTGTCATTTTTAATCATCTTGACAGCAAATTATTAAGTGGGACACAACTAAAACACTAAATATACTCTCTATAGAATCGTTGAAAGACAAAAATTCTTAATATCCTGTGTAGTGGTATTTCCCGACGCCATTTTGCTTAAATAGGTAATCTGTCCCTTTAAATGGCATATAAGCGTTTAAATAATATTTATAAAGCATCTATAAAGATATCATTTGTCTGTATAAGAGGATCGTAGACATATTTACAAAGCAATTATATAGCTTAAAAGTCGTAATGAATGTCTTTCTAGAACATTTAAAAAGCTACTTTATAGCAGCTCTCAAATTACGTTCTTAAACCGCTTAAAGAACCAAAATATCATTTAAGCAAATTGGTAATCTGAGTTTCTACAATAACTCCATATAGTCATAAATGAAGCACTTACAAATCATTTTTAAAGCAATTCGGATATAAAGCGCCATCCTATGTAAAATGTCCAGATTTCTTCAGGTTTTTTCCAGTTCTTAAAGTTGTCATTTTTAATCATCTTGACAGCAAATTATTAAGTGGAACACAACTAAAATACTAAATAGGTATACTCTCTATAGAAGCGTTGAAAGACAAAAATTCTTAACATTCTGTATAGTGGTATTTCACGACGCCGCGCCAGTTTGCTTAAACAAGTAATATGTCCCTTTAAATGGCATATAAGGGTTTAAATAATCTTTATAAGGCATCTATAAAGATATCATTTGTCTATATAAGAGGATCGTAGGCATGTTTACAAAGCAAGTATATAGCTTAAAAGTCATAATGAATTTATTTATAGAACAATTAAAAGCTACTTTCTACCAGCTCTCAAATTACGTTCTTAAACAGCTTAAAGAGCTAAATTAAAGAACCAAAATATAATTTTTAAGCAAATTGGTAATCTGAGATTCTGCAATAACTCCATATAGTCATAAATGAAGCACTTATAAATAATTTTTAAAGGAATTCCGATATAAAGCGGATGTGTTACTTGGGTACCTACCTTTTTTAAACACCTTGGAAAACTGGATCAGAAAACTGTTCTTAATTTTCGATAAGCTTGCCCAGGTTAAACCTATTCTACGCTTTATTTTGTGTGTTTGATTGTGTCTTCCAATTGTCTCATGTCTCAGGTATTTGTATAGGTCAACTTGTTCTATGTTATTGTTGTTAATTTTGATGGAATCACTCAAGATGATATTAGTCATATACTGGGTTTTTGAAATATTTATTTCTAGCTCGACCTTTTCTGCCGCCTCACAAATGTTTTGCATCATAGTCTGTTCTTCTGGCATGTTGTCTGTTATTAAGACGATGTCATCGGCGAAGCATAGGTGGTTTCATGTCTCTCCGTCAACGTTAATTCCTATGTTGTCTCAGTTTACTTTATTTAACATGCTCTATGTAGGAGAGAGCGCATCGCCCTGTCTCAGTCCTCTCTCGATTTTAAATTTATTTGTGTATTGTTCGTTGGATAATTTTACATTTGCTGTTGCTGTCCTGTAGAGTATCGATGGTCTATACGGCATTCGACAAGTGCTTCTAATAGTTAGTAATAGGTCTATTGTGTCGAATGCCTTTTTAAAATCTACGAAAGTCAGCATAAGTGGCTTATTGTATTCTATGCACTTTTCGATAAGAGCTTTTATTGTGAGAAGGTGGTCGTTTGTTCCATATTTTTTTGTTTTAAATCCTGTTTGTTCTTTTGAAAGGGAAAACTCGTGGTTAAAATCTTCGTGTACATGTGACTTAATAGGCTGATCGGTCTATAATTTTCACGATCTGTATTATCTCCTTTTTTATGTAAGATAATAATTTTAATGATATGCAGTTACGCATTTGCATACCAGCCAAATTTTGGAATTTTTTTTTAGTCATACTTAGTACCGATTTTTTTTGTTTTTCTCTTTAGATTTTTTTAAATTTTTTCCCTGCGATTTTTCAAAATATCGCTTTGATACACGATTATATGTCAGATTTTGCGGTAAAATTTTCAATTTTTTTGGTAAGTAAATTTTTTTGCCATTTTATGGGCGATTTCGAGGTAAAATTTGACTTCAAACATTGAAGTTGTGGCAAGTATTTTCAAAATATAGAGCCCAAAAAAATATTACTATTTCATAATATTAAGCTCGCATTGTTGAAGATTAACCTCGTATGCGCTCTGTACAATGATTACATATCATTCGCTCATTAGTATACTAAATAATGTCCCTGGTTTTTGCCTAAACGATTAATTAATTAATTCCTTCTTAGGTAATAGCGTTAAAAAAACTAAATTAGCAGGGCAATAAAAATCGAAAAAAAATCTTTTACGCATATATAACAGCCACAAAAGCAAACACGTTTCTAAAGGCATATATGGTCATTACAAAGAAAGTTTACATAGACCTTATGCAACTTTATAGATAGGTACCTGTGAACATATTTGATATTTGTTTTCACTGTTAGTTTGGGTTTTATTAGCAATGTTAATAAAATTTTTAAACACATAACTACATAAATGGGTAAACATAATAATATGTCCCTTACCAATATGTTTCCAGTTTATTAAAGTCTCATCGTTTAAATAAAACTAAGATACCTACTTCTGAAACAAAAGACAAGACCAATTTGTAGCTGGCCGACCGCCCGTTACCATAGAAATCACTGTGGCGCAGCCCATAATTAACCTTAAAAAAAAGGACGATAGTCAATAGCTCTTAGTATCTAACATTTTGGTTTTTGTATTCCATGTATTGATATTTGTCAAATGTTTTCATTTCTTAATGAAAAACCGCTCCTGATTTTATAATAATTACAACGTTACTTTGAATTTAAAGGAATGTATTTTACCGGCCTCTTAGTTGCAAAATAAAACAATTTACCTATATCACGGCCATGGCGTATTTAATTCCCATACTAAACAAAATCCGGCCCCGATACGTTTCCCGTGCCCTGGAAAATCTAAACTTCGTTGTCGAAACAACGGATCCGTCTCAGTAGCTCAATCAGCTCCTTTTGTTACGAAACACAATCGAATAAACAGAGCGTTAATATTTTCGAAAAAGATTTGGAGAACTCTAGGGAATAATGCATGAAGTATATATATCGTAGTTAAGCAACTTCAAGAATGAGCCGAATGATTTTTAGATCCCCCATTTCTTAATCCTCTTTCTTCTCGATATTTATGGTTCAAAAAGGATTGCGTTGGCTGGCGCGTACGTTTAAAGTAGGTTTTTCAAACTGAAAATCAAAGAAAAAAACACTAATTCGGCATTTAATCGGATCGATGCGGTTTTTTTGGTATGTGCTGCCCTTAGATGTACAGAAATGTACAGAAAAATCATATATCCGAGGGTGACGGATCAATCTTATTCGTCTAAAGAAACTTTCATTTCAAAAAAAGCATCGATGGGGTTATGAATCGAATATACTCGGGCTCGGGAGAGTTAATAAAACGGCGATATAATGTCGCTATATTAATACCCATGAAAAAAGCCAAGGGATATAAATCTAGTGATCCAGGAGGCTTAACAACCAAAGACGTTCTCCAGATACACCTTTAGTGTGATTAAGGGAGGGCTCGCAAATCATAAAGATTTTGCAAATATCCTAAAGAGTGCGCATATAGTAAATTACACGTTAAAATATACGAGAAATTCGGTTATTGTTTATTATACATTAAGCAAGGATTGGGCAACTTTAAAAAGAATTCTAGAAAAAGATCAATTGAAGAGTGGAAATTAGAAAAGGCCCAAGTGCAAAAAAAGTTTTGAGATAGTCGAGAAATACTAAATAAAAGTCAGAGAAATTTATTAAGTGAAGCTTTATTACGAAACGGAAAACATACTTCTTAACAAAAAATGTATAACCTTAACTTTTTATTACACAAGTGAAATTAGGAAAGGGCCTAAGTGCCATACCTGATTTTGGGTAAAGAAAGATTCATAAAATACATTTTAGCTCTTCTTTTGTTCTTCTAAACCATTGTCTTAAATCTGAAGCAGCTGTTTATAGAAACGCTGGTGTTCTGAATTTTGAAGATAATGAATCATGCATTGAAGATATACCTTTTTATTTTCCTCCTTGCTTCATCCTTGCTTTCTGATGACTCTTTCATTATATTAGCCTGTCTAAGTCCAGATAAAATTTTCCCTTTCTTTAAAACATTAACTTGCACCCCTTCTTGAATATCAGAAAATGAAATTTTAATCTTAATAAGTATTGGATTAGCCGCTTCGATTGTTATCACTGTGGCTTTACTGATATTTAACTTGGTACTGTTAATATATTGATCCGCTGCTCGTTTTAGGCCCCAGAAGCCGCATGGGGTCATGTCACCTCTATTAGGTGGTGGAGTGTACCTTGCTGATTTTACTATTGCGTGGAGGTACATACTACAGCAAAATCTCTATCGCAGGGCATAAAACTATGGCCGCTATCAAGAAATTTCTGTTCAATGGTGCGGAAAATACCGTAAGTTAACAAGATATAGAAGACACGTTGCAATTTCATTGGACCCATGAGAAGCCCGTCCCTAATGCCACATACACATGTACGCCTCATTCGTATCCCCAATATAACCTCCTAAGTTGTAGCAAGAGAGCTGCGAAAGGTAGAACATGTCATTGTGTGACAATGATGTGACAAACATGACCTGCTGTAGAACCACACTTCATGCTTTCGGGATCTTGATACTCCATCGTATCTTGCTTTAATATCTCTCTTGCCCTTTTGGTCTTTCGAAGATGGATATGCTGCTGAACTTTGGCAAATTGACTTGACACTTATTTGTCACATGTGCGGCACGTATCGACTTGGGGTTTGTGGAAATAAAGAGTCTAGGGAACACACAGAAGGAGCTCCGAAAATTTCCGGGCGAAAGAATTAGGCAAGTCCGTGTTCGACGAAAATCAGCCGTCGGGGGTTTTCGGTGATGAGCCGACCGAATCTGGACATTATAATGTCGAGGCCCCTGGGGGCGACGCAGTGCGAAAGAAAAAAAGGCGATTTGACGTCCGAAAGGGTTGACGTTCGGCGAGCGACCCTTAAACCGCTAAAAATATTTTGGAACCTAGGGGCTCCATTTAGGGGCCTATATTTTGCGACGTCCAAAATTATAGTTTTGATCAATTTTGTTCGGCGGGCGGTCCTATACACGAAAAAACATTTTTTGAACGTAGGACCTCCATTAAGGGGCCGATATTTTTCGACGTCCAGAATCATAGTTTTGGTCAATATTGTTCGGCGGGTGGTCTTATACACGAAAAAACATTTTTGGGACCTACGAGCTCATTTAGGGGCCAGGAGATTTGACGTCCGAATGGGTTAAAATTTGGGTTAGGGAGGGTTTTCGACGATGCCGAGTTCGAATCTGACGTCGGCAGGAACCTACCGCAAATAGGTTCCGCGATACGAGCCGGACGAGGTCGAATTTTGGTGATGGGCAAACGAGACCCGCATTTGACTTAAAAAAAGTATTCTGCGTGATTTTCGATCCGACGAACCCATTTCCCGTAATCGGGCCCCACCGATTTCGAAAACGGAAAATCGCCTTTTTGGACGACCTGTAGAATTTTTAAAAATTTAATTTTTACGTTAATGACATGTAGGGGGTACATTCCCTTAATCGATTCCGTCATAAAAACGGGTATTTTCAAAAAAATCGAAAATTTCAGGGGTATATTTTGGTTTAAAAAAATCGAGATTTTCTGAAAATCGGCTATAATTCGAAAACGGTAACAGTTAAAGGTAAACTTTAAATAGGAAAAATATGGGTCTCGTCGGGTACTATAATGTGTCGTATCCAGTTTGATTGCACGATGTTTCGTTTTTTTTTTTTTAATAGACCAAACGTGAGTTTCATATTTTCGCCTTTTTCTCGGTAACGAAAAGAAGTATCTCAAATCGGTTTGCGCCAGTACTTGCGTCGTTTTAAGCTCCATCGAAAAGTTTCTATACAGTTTTTCGATAGGAGTTCAAATAACGTAGGTATTCAATAAAATGTAAAGTTCGTTTGAAAATTTTCATTGTTCTGGGATCTGCAATTCTTTGTATTGGGGAACGTGAGCTCGGAATAGAGCTCGTCTTTAGGCAAGTCCGAGTTCGCCGAAAATCAGCCGTCGGGGGTTTTCGGTGATGACACGACCGAATCTGGCAATTAGAAAGTCGAGGCCCCTAGGGGCGACGCTGTGCGAAAGGTGAAGAAAGGTGACATCCGAAAGGGTTGACGTTCGACAGGCATGTTCGGCGGACGCTCCTTGAACCGTTAAAAATATTTTGGACCCTAAGGGCTCTATTTAGGGGCCGATATTTTGTGACGTCGAAAATCATAGTTAGATTTGTTTGGGTTAAGTGTGGGTTAAGTTTGGGGTAGTTTGAGTTAGTTTGGGTTAGTTTAAATTATTTTGGGATAGTTTGCGTTAGTCTAGGTTAGTTTGTGTTAGTTTGGGTTAGTTTGGGTTGGTTTGGGTTGGTTTGGGTTAGTTTGGGTTAGTTTGGGTAGCGAACTCGTCTCAATGCGCTTGTTTGGCTATAGTTAAAGTTAGTTTGGATTATTTTTGCTTAATCTGAAATAAGGAAGAAATTTTCGGAGCTCCTCCTGTGTGTTCCCTAGACGCTTGACTATGAAGACATGGTTGGGAAAATTCGTGATAAAAACAGGTCTATACCTAAAATTTGTGGGTTACTAGCGAATCTGGGATATTTGCGTCAATACTAAGGTACTCCTTTTCGGATATGACCCTTGAATAAACTTTCCTTGGAATCATGTTTATGTATTTTTTTTACCAGAAGACGGTCAGCTTCAGCTTCAAATTATGATTTCACTTATTTTTTTCTTTACAATAAGAACACGTACGTTTTTATTCTGAAATGTTTTCTTACATACCCGAATTTTCCTTTTTCCATCAGGAAGAGAGTAACATATTGTTGCTTGATGTCGGCTAGTTTGGAGTAACTGAGTAACTAGAGACTATAATAATTATTGAACTTAGGGCCTCTCTAAGGAAAATGCTGGTGCACATACGACGAGGGGCTCTTAAAAAGTAAAATTTTGATTGTGGCGCATAGAACCTTCCATAGGACATAAAACATTGTACATAGAACGTTTATATGTGAAAAACTGATATTTAAAAAAAAATTGGCACTTAGGCCCTTTCTAATTTCCACTCTTCATTTGGAATACCATTTTTACGCAGAATCGTTACAAAAAAACAAACGTCTTTGTGTTACGCGGACTGGATAGAGACGCATCCAGTCTGATGAAGTGCGTAATGCAGTTATAGATGAATATAACCTCAATGTTAAAAGTATTTTCCAAATGAAGAAGACCCGCAGAAGGTTATATTTAGTTATCAAAACTCTCTTGAAGACCAGAAATGTTTCACAATCAGCCTCCGGCCAACATTCCACTCAAAACGATTGAAGGGCAAGAACCCATGTAATCCGGATATAGGAAATGCTATTGCCGCTATCCGATTGCGTTGACGGGCTTCCACCAGCCCCCCTGCGTAGTGCGTTCTAGGGTGTTTAGTCCGCGGGTGTCATATGCGTGAGGCCTAGTAGTGCAGTGCGTGATGCAAAACTCGTGGTAAATTAGTTAAGTAAGTATTTAGAATAAAGCACCCAACTATGTGTAATTTTGAAAATAAAGTTTCATTGATCGATTCATTGTAGGTACTGAAATTTGGTAATTATTGTTATATACGTCCCGTATATTTATTAAAACTCTATTTTGAATTAACTCACGTTTATTCACTTAAATAAGGCGAAATAATAAGACAGAAAATCCGAGCTCTTTACGCTCTTTACAGCACGCCGGCCTTCATACACTGGCTCTGTTGTCACGTTTACGCTATGACTAAATCTTACACGTAAATCCTGACGACATCTCCGTTTTTTTTGCAACAACAATAAAACAAAATATTATTCTACATATTCCTTAAGGTGATCCGGCCTCTTTAGGAACCTTCCAAATCTATATTTTGCAACATGTTGATTATTTTCAAAATTATTGCTAATACTCGTGTTAATGTTGGATCTGGAAGCCTCGTGGGCCTCATTTACCATCAGCAAACATTTTATCTATTGGGTCTTTTACAAATGTATCGTCAGGAGACGCTTTATACAGATTATATCTATCTCTCTCTGCCACATTTCCTGTAGGTCATTTCATTTATATTATCCCTGACCCTTACTACCTCCCATTTTTCAAACTCTAACGGATTAAAATAATTTCTCCTATCATGATAATCTTTAGGTTTTTCTTGTCTTTGTTCTAAAAATGATTTGATTGTGTCGTTTTTATTTGTATTGAAATCTTCAGAAAAGGGTAAAATGCATTAATTCTTCTACCAAATAAAATTTCACTTGGTGATGTACAATACTGAGAATCTATAGGAGTATTTCGCGTTTCTAATAATGCCATGTAAGGATCAGTTCCAGAATCATTAGCCTTTTTTACGCTTTACACGTTTGTATATCCCTTTCAACCATGCCACTCGATGTTTCATGCGGAAATTGCCATTCTTTACAGAAATCTTTAAATTTGAAACAAGAAAATTGTGAACCATTGTCACTATATAGTAATCTAGGTTTCTCATACCCTTGCAAAGTTTTCTTTCAATGCCACAATAATACATTCCGCAGTCTCAGCATGTAATTTTTTCATTTCAAAGAATGTACTGAAGTAATCAATCATAAGAAAAAATGCTTTAGTTTTGTCATAACAAATATCAACATCCACTTCTCAAATGGATGGTTAGGAACTTCTCTCAACATTAAAGATGTTTTTTCTGAAACTTACAACAAGTACTACAATTTCTAACCACATCCTCTATTTTCTTCAGCATGTGTGGCCAAAATAAACTATTTTTTGCCCTAGACTTGCATTTTTCTATGTCAAAACGATTAAAATGGATAAGCCTTAACATTTCTGATCTTAAACTTTTTAGTACCATCACAGCATTTCTTTTAAAAAGTAGACCCTTCACAAAAAATAGTTCATCTTTGATGGAATGATAAAATTGTACATGATCTGGATTTTTTTTTCATAATTTGGCCAACCATTCTGTATGTAACTTACAATCAAAGACAATGATCAGATTTATGTTACGCCAATGTGCTCCCATGCCGTTTCTCCGCTGTGCACGGCAATCGCGATACGTTACCTGCGCACTTAATGGTGAAACGCATAAGCGAGAAAGAGACATTAAACAGTAGTACGGATGTTTTTCGGATGAAGGGTAGATAGGCAAGAAGGCTGTTAGCGTTAGCGACGAGACTAGACTAGCGCCAGCATGTAAAAATTGTAAAACAGTTCACCTTAAAATCTGGATTAAAGTTGTAAAATTGAACTTTAGTTTTAATTAACCCAAGTGGGGATATCTTTAGGCAACCTGAAAGCTTTCAAGATCCCTGCAAATACAGACAAATCAGAAACAAGAGCCGTATTTCTAATGAAAACATCTATTTTGTTATCAGTAAATGATAAATTACTACCATACGTAAATGAGCATTAATAATAATAATTGTTGGGGAAACACCCCAACACGTGTAGAAACTATCGTTTTTCACCGTATAGTTTGGTGAGAACACCCTGTATGTATGTAGAATGAATGAGCCATAATTAAACTCAAAATAGATTTATTTCACCCCGGGTACAACCCACTTTGTACATTTAAATCAGCAAATGTCACGTTCTTCAAAACCCCTTAGTCCAACCCTAGACGGACGATCCCTTAATTCGAACCTGTACAGCAGTGCTGTCAATATAAGAGATTACAATAGAGCCAACTTTCACTAGTAAAGGAAAACGTTTGTAATCGTTTTCAAGTTAATGTATTTTTGTCTCCGTCAGAATAAGTCTGTCAAATAAAGAAAGAAAACAGCTTCTACCCTTGTAATTTCAAATGAATTCGGCAAAGCGCCAAATCCCCACTCTTTATTTGATCGTGGCGCCAGTAGCCGCTCGACGAAAGAAAATATTCAATTCAGTGCTCTGCAAACTGCAAACCTGCAAACACTCCTCGTTGCTGGGTCGGTCGTGCCACCGAGCAGCAAGTGCCTCTTCGCGCCAAAAAGTCAAATTCCTTTTTGGGCCAATTTCTCTTGTATGCACAAATATTAGAGAATATTTCGTGCACCTCAGTTATCTTTGTCCAAGGTTGAACAAAGACCTCCTTTTGTGCTTTTTAAAAGCAATTCTTCGAAGTTAGAAACGATAGCATCCCCGTTCCCATTGGAACATAAAATGGCGGAAGGCAGACTGACATTCCTGGTCGAATTCCTGTAAAGCAAGGCAGGTAAAGCAGTCAAAGTGGAAAGGTATGCTGTGTGAAAGTTGCTAAGTTGGAGAACTAAGTATAAAAATAAGAAAGATAAAAACGAATTTTTAAATCAAACAATCAAGACTCTTCAGTAGACATTTCTAATTTTAAGAAAGAATGATGAGTGATTGAAAGTTTTAGACTAAGAAATGTACATATATATTTTCTATTTAACATAAAAAACACTGTTGATTTATCTCCATTATATTTAAATGCAATTTACACCTGCATTATTAAATTATATCAATACCGAATACATGTTTCAATTTCTCTCACCACCCTATGTTATACTGTCCATTAAAAGTGGTCAATTAAAATACCACACCCTTCTTTATGGTTTTAAGCAATAATAAAAGAATTTGTTTATCCCGACCAATAATAATAGATGCTTTATTGTCAAGAAATTTTCCAATTTGTAGACAAAGCTAGAGTACAAAATATGCAAAACACATAAAAACACAAATAGAAATATACAATAAAAAGAAAAAGAAAAACCTAACTATACAAAACTATACAATTGTACAAATTGTACGTGGTCAAAATATGTAAAATATTAAATATCAAAATATTTAACATCAAATCCTACACAGTAAACACCAAGCATTAAACATGAAATCATTAAACCAGTATGTAAAGGCCGTTTTACATGCTGCAAGACAACCTGCAATTATCTTGCAGCAAGACGTTGCAAGAGCAAGACGATAGTTGCAACGTTTCTTGCACTTTGGTTTTACATGTCGCAATTCTCTTGCAATTGCGACTTGCTACCAACCTTTGAAATCAAATCCAAAACATAACCGAATTTTTAATCCAGAAGGCGTAGGGCATCAAACATCAAATTTGATTCATCTTATTATACATAAAAAGTAACAATCAAATATCAAATAAACAAACATCCATCAACTGTCAAGCGCCTCTAGTGACTTTATGGGGTCTTGGCGAGACTGATATTACTAGAATTTCCCCCAGACTTGCACTTGCACTTGCAGATATATCGAGCAGAAGCGATAAGTTGCAAGTGCAAGAGACTTGCGACTTTGGATCAGCTGGGTCTCAACTGCGCATGCCTTCGGGCAATATCTCTTGCGTCTTGCATGGTCTTGCACAAACTCTTGCAGCATGTAAAACGGCCTTAAGATGCTCAAAATTAAGTATTAATTAAGAAAAAAGTCGTTGACTGCGTATAAGGCTCTCTCCAGTAAGTATAATCTCAAAGCTCTGCGAAATGCGGGAAATGATGTTATTGACTTCAGTTCAAATGGTAGATTATTGTGCATTTTTTTGCATTGTACAATATAGAGCTTTTAACTAACTCTGAGCGTGGGGTTGGCAGATAAAGATCATGCTCCGTATTCCTAAGTGGATAGTTGTGAAATGGTCTATCTGGAATGGCAGATACGTGCTTGCGGATTAAGCAAACCGATTCAAATATGAATAAGGAAGGAAGAGTTAATATTTTAAATCTTTGAAAGAAATCCTGGCAGTGAGTTCTACTGTTTCTGTTTAGTCCCAGTGAATATCGAACAGCTCTCTTTTGTAGTTTGAAAATACGCTCAAATTGAGTCGCACAACACGTACCCCAGAATGGAAGGGCGTATCGGAGGTGCGACTCAAAAAGGGCATAATAGACTGTTCTAGCAGTTGACACGCTAAGTTCCCTGGAAACAGTTCTTAACGCAAAACAGGCAGAACTTAATTTTTTTGATAAGACATCGATGTGCAAGTCCCACTTCAAATGGCTGTCCACAACAAGCCCCAAAAATTTCACAGATTCAACGACGTCGATAGTGGTGTTATTAAGTACAAAAGATGGCAACGTACTTTTATATGACAAAACTTTAGTTTTAGAAACGTTGAGGCACAGGAGATTAGAATCACACCATGATTTAATGGTGATTAAGTCACTAGATACAGTTCTATGAAGCGCCGTAATATCCGGATTGCTTCCAGTGAAACTAGTATCGTCCGCAAAGAGACAAACTTTACCGCTAATGTCCAGACAAGCAATGTCGTTGATAAACAGCAGAAACAAAATGGGGCCTAGTACCTGGGGTACTCCACAATCTATTGGCCTGCAAGAAGACATCGACGTATCAACCCTCACAAGCTGACTTCTGTTGTTAAGATACGACTTAAACCATTCGAGAGGCATTCCTCTGAATCCGTAGTACTGCAATTAGTTAATTAAGATATTATGATTTACACAATCGAAAGCTTTAGAGAAATCACAGTAAATGGTTGCTGTAGAGTGATGGTTGTTCAGGTTGGAGTATACATAATTAAGGAGGGAAAACATAGCATCATTTGTGCATTTGTTACTTAAAAATCCAAATTGATGGGTAGTAAGTATTTTATATTTAGAGAGAAAAGATAGAAGCCTTTTTTTAACCAATCTTTCAATGATGTTTGATAATGTGGGATGTAGTGCAATTGGGCGATAGTTCGAAGCTTGGCCTTTATCTCCTCCTTTATGCAAAGGAATAATTATTGCCGTCTTAAGACAGTTTGGAAAACCCCAATTTTGGAATGCCTTGTTAATTAAAGCAGTAAGATGGCTTAATGTGCATTCCGGCAGGTTTGAAAACATTTTCAGAATAAGCCCATCAGTCCCAGATGAGGATTTGTTTTTAATGTCTTTAATTGTGCTGCGAAGCTCAGCAAATGCTACATGCGTAAAGAAGAAACTGTGTAAATTCACATTAGCATTAGAGAGATATGAAAGTGGATCATGAGAAGGAGTTATGGTGTTCATTAAACCTTTAGCCACATTTACAAAGTGATTGTTTAGGTTCTCAGGTGAATTAGCGATAGTGCCAGACGAAGAAGCCTTATTCCGTAAGTCATTCACAATAGACCATGATTCTTTAGCAACGTTACCGGATTTAGCCAGCCTCTCATTATAATAAATGTCCTTGGCAGCTTTTATAGTTTTATGATAGACTTTCCTGTAAAGTTTCACGTAACCATGGAAGAAGACGCTGTCCGAGTATTTTTTTAAGTGAGATAATGAACGCATGTTCTTTGCAGATGTGCGTAAACCTTTAGTTGACCAGGGGTTATGTTTTTTAATTTTGATAGGCCTAAGCGGAAAGGAACGCCAGAGTAGATAAAGTTTTTATAAATCTAGAAAATTCGGTATCGATACCATCAGAGGGGACAACCCAGTCAGTTGTTAGACATAGGTGCTTGAAATTTAGAAAATTTTTGTCCGAAAATATACGGCATAATTTGCGTGAAGCAATTTTGCATTTGGATTTAACCGAAAATTCTGTTAATACTGCCTCATGATCAGAAAAACCCGAGTTAAGAACAGCACAGTCAACGAATTCTGGATCAAAAGATGACACGACATAGTCTATAGTACTAGAACCAGTTTTAGTTATTCTAGTTGGTGAGTTAATATGCATGATTATACCAAAACAGTCGAAAATGGACCGAAGGGATTCTTGAGCAGCACACACACTGGAAAAGTCAACATTAAGGTCGCCACACAAAATTAATTTGCTTCTTAAAGGCAGGGATTCAAGCAAGCTCAGTAATCTTTGACTGAATGTATGCATGTCAGCGTCAGGTGTTCTGTAAATACAAACAAGATAGAGGACGTAAGCGTTATGATAGACGATAGAAAATTCAAATACTTTCTCACACAATAAATTATCGAACTTAGTTACTGCCGAAAAGTCGTTGTTAGTAGACATTATCATAGTACCTCCATGAGATAAATTACTTCTATTAAATCTAGCTACTGTAGTATAATTTTTGACAAACACAGGTTCATCAACATTTAACCAATGTTCAGTTATGGCAATGATTTCTGGAAAATTAAGCTCTTCTAGCAATAGAAATGATTCATCTGTTTTGTGTGTTAATGACTGAATATTAATAAGAAAAACACTAAGCTTGCCATCATCCAATTTTTCAGAGGGTGCTTGATCCTCTGTTCGCGTCATTCTATCTAAAAATTCTTCCGTCTAATCGGAGAGCCAGTAGCAAAATAATTGTCATGACTTTCCCTAACCTTCTGAAGGTGTTGAAGTCTCTCCGATGAAAAGAAAGACCTCAAGGCAGATAGATCCATATCAACCTCAGCCGAACCAATAACGTAGGCGTCGTGGAAGCGATAATATAACTTACGCAAGGAGTTCACGTCACCAGGAAGTCCCTCCGAAGCTAGAGCTAATTTGATGCTGGTGCTAGTGTGCCCTTCAAAACACACACTGGAGGGTTGGTCATGGACATAGGCAAGGAACAGCCGAAGAGCCTTTAATATGGAGGGGTCTCTCATCCTAGCCAGCAAATAACGTCCATTAGACGCATCCGAATCTCGCGACAGCCGCACTATAGGTGGAGTCATCGGGTCCAGATCCAGCCCACTATCCCTCTTCGCACTTTTCTCCACAACAACCTCCAAATTCTCCAGCGCAAGAGACTTAATGGCAAAGCCTCCTTGTCAGAGCCAACCCCAACAGACCTCACCCCTCCAAGTATATTTACAGATGTTGAATCAGAGCGTGGTGGTAGGCTTCGGCCGTCCAAAGTGCCCGGTACAAAATGTTGATAGCCAGTGGACAAAGTACTAGCCGCAGGCGGCGATACCTTTAAGGGTGTTAAGGATGAATTGGCAGTGACTATTTCAGTACCCAGCGGCCACATACTTATGTCCTTAAGCTGCTTTAGGTGGCTTTTTTTCTGTACACCAACCTTGAAATCGGAGTGAGAGCAGTCCTTATTCTTCAGCATTGGAAAGCTTCGGAAAAAGTCAGTAGTTCCAAGTTTTTCTTTGACATAGTGTGCAAGCTGGTTTGCTGTATAAGGTGGTGGGATCTTGGACACTATCACATAATGCCAGTCTTCTTTTATGGGGGATATGTGATGTGTGGGAGCAATGACTTTAGGAGAAGCAATAACCACTGTGTCATGGTTATCTGTATGGTCGGTCTGAGTCGAAATCGATTTTTTTATTATTGGTGGGTTACTCCTAATAATTGGTTTCTTCTTGGCAGCCAACTTTTCTATCGTCAGTGCCATTTGATTTACACTTTTTCGCATATCGCCCATTTCCTTCAATAACTCTTCCTTTGATGAGTGGTGAATCTGAACTTTAACAGACTCATCATGATTGTCCATAAAAATAGATGACAGATTGAAAATATCTTGTTTCATTTCCTTGATCGAATGGAATAAAGTTTCTTGTCTATTATCAGAGAATCTGGTATGAAGGCTATGAATGTCATCTATTTTTTTTTGGAATCTATGTCCGAATCAACAGATTCTAAATATGAGCGAGACAGAGCATCAGCCAATAACAGTTCTTTTCCTGGCTTATACCGCACAACTAAATCATATAATTGTAATCACAATCTAACTCTTTGTAGTTTCAAAGGTATATCAGTTAAAGGCGTTTTGAAAATCTGTTCTAATGGCTGCTGCACCATACCATAAATATATTGGTGGAATAGTTCACAATCATGCACCATAGCGAGCAACTCCTTCTCAATTTGTGCCCATAGTTGTTGTGTTGGTGTCAAGGCTTTGGATGCATAAGCAACTGGCAAGTTATCCTGCAAAATAACAGCACCCAAACCCTTGCTACTACTGTCAACAGAGAGAACGACTTTTTTCTGATTATCAAAAAATTTCAATACTGAAGTTCCTTTTAATAATTCCTTTAGCTTTGCAAAATCTGAATCATGTTTATCAGTCCATACAAATTCTACATAATTTTTTAAAAGTTGTCTCATCGAATGGGTCACGTCTGACAAATTAGGAATGAACTTACTTACATAAGTTACCATATCCAAAATGGTTTGTAATTGTTTCTTGTCCTTAGGCTTGTCAATTTTTAAAATTGCCCTGATGTTGTCATCATCAGGCTTTAAACCTTCACTACTAAACACATGACCAACATATTTCACTTTTGAAACACCAAACTGACACTTCTTCCTCTTGAATCGGATGTTTGCTTCGTGAGCTCTCGCCAACACCGCTTTCAACCTTCTGTTGTTGTCCTCCACATGTCGTCCCCCAAACTAGAATATCATCAATGTATACCTCCACTCCTTGCAGACCTCCAAACTCATTTTTGGATTTCTGTTGAAACATTTCTGGCGCAGAACAAAGCCCAAAAGGCACACTGCCAGCATGAATAGTTGTGAGAAGTTGACTTTCACTTTTCAGCTTAATTTGATAAAACCCTTTGTTAGCGTCCAGAATGGAGAATACTTTGGCTCCTGGCATGCTTGAGGCTAACTCTTCAAAAGTTTGCAACTGGTAGCGTTCTCGAACTATAGCATCATTCAGAGGTTTGGGATCCAGGCACAAACGTAGCGATCCATCAGGTTTCTTCACAATAACCAATGAATTGCACCACTCAGTAGGTTCCGTAACTTTCCTTATCACTTTCATTTTTTCCATTCGGTTCAACTCTTTTTTCACTTGATCTTGTAGACCAATTGGTATTTTCCTTGGTGGTTGAGATATCGGTGTGACATCTTGCCTGAGTCTGATTTGATATGTATTCTGTATTCAAAAAGATGGTTGTGTTATTCCAGCAACTCATTCAAAGAAGTTTTACCTTGCAAAACATGTAGGTAACTTCTTCAATAACTTGAATTTTTCAATACGAGGCAAACCAATTATACAAGGGGTATCCAAATCTACAACTTGGAAATCCAATTTATGTTGTATACCATTTACAAACTATTAATTCTGAATGTCAAATTGTTTTATTTCTAGAGTCTTTCACTGATTTACTATTTTTATGTCTGTTTTTTCCACCGCAACAAAAGTCCATATCGATACGTCAAACATCTGCAACTGAAACGATTACTCGGAATTATGACGGTGTGTCTCGTTTTTTCTGTAATTGCATCGAATCCCAATTAATGCGATTTTTCCTTGAAAATGTAGCATTAAAAATGCAACGGTTGAAAAGTAACGAGATAGTCTTTTACGCATTACTAATTTCAATGGCCGGAATGTAAATTGTAAATACAATTTTCTCACCGGTGCTATAATTGTAATTATGGTATTATTTAATAATATGCAATTACGCGGATAACAGCCATTAATTGGCTGCCACTAGACCACGCGTGCAATAGATCCAATGGTAAAATTGCGTTCTGCTACGTACAGCAATCTTGCTGAAGCTGAAAATAATTACGAGTATTTGGGATGCTGTCTTTGACCATTGATGATGGTTATAGGCCTCCTAGACCACCGGATTTAGGTATATCAGCTTTTGAATTTTTTACAGGCCCCTAAGAATATTACTTTACAAATATACGCCAAAGAAATTCGGAATTTAGGTCGTTCTACGTACTACCTTGAACGTCTAAATTTATAGATCAAATTCGACGTGCTTGTCGTTGTGTGTTTTTTTTTTAATTTTTTCCCTTTTTTGTCGATTCACGATTGATGAAGATAAATATAAGTCCTCAAATCAAAATCAAAATAATCTTTATTGCATAATTGATACATACATGTGCTTAATACTAATCTTATTCTACGTGTTAAGTATTGGATGTTCTCGTTTCACGGGTTTGATACGCACTTTCACTGCGCGTATACACTCGCGTACCAAACATCCAGCGACTTATGGGCTGATGTCGGCCCTTATAAAATTAGTTTAGTCAGCGATCAAGTCAATGTATTGTTACTTGGGGTATCCCTTCAACAAAGTTGATATGTTCGTTACCTAGAGGCTGTATTGATCTGTGTGCGTTTAATTTAAGGGTGGCTCAAGCCTTACAACACAGGAAAAAGTGTGCAAAAAAACCTGCTTCTTCTTTACACAAGACGGCACAAACATGTAACGTTTATATATACAAATATATACAATATATACATATATACAGGTGATTGGCATAATTGCCAGCTGCGGTATGCATGTCGTCGCATATATTCATACACGACGTACGCATTTGTGCCCTTAGGGCTGGGGATAACATATAGTTAATCGCTCGGAACACGTAGAGGTTGCATAGGAGGGGGATAGCACGCGCGGTTTGGTGGCTACGGCAGAAGTGATGTCAGTCGGTTGCTGAGTTGTTTGTTGCTGTTTGTATGTCTGTTCTTAGTCTTTGTTCTCTTATTCATTGTACGTACGTTATGTATGTTAGTATTTTTCTATACTTAATGTTTCGTATGGTATGCTTAATGTGTGTTAGTCGTTTATGGTGGTCTCAGTTCTTGGTAGAACAGGTCCGTATGTTTGTATAACGGTCCGTATTTAGGTAGGTGAGGTTGGTTGTAGCGTATGTTGGCGATACCTGCGGTCAATTCTGACCCCCTGATATCGTGATCGTAAAACTTGCAAGCAAGCTTGTTGACGTGCTGGTCGATGTAATCAATACTCGCCATGTTGTGCAGCTCTATGACACGGACGCGATCCCATAGTGTCAGGGAGAAAGCAGCCCGCAGGTATCTGTTCTGTATTGTTTGTATATGTTTCAGGTGGGTCTTCGCTACGGAGCACCAGACAGGCGCCCCGTACAGAAGTGTCGGTCTAATGATTGTTTTGTAAATCGTGAGTTTGTTAGTCGGGCTCATGTAAGATCTA
The DNA here is from genome assembly GCA_016904865.1 of Pissodes strobi. Classification (NCBI taxonomy): domain Eukaryota; kingdom Metazoa; phylum Arthropoda; class Insecta; order Coleoptera; family Curculionidae; genus Pissodes; species Pissodes strobi. The sequence continues at coordinate 411,999 of MU182116.1, read as the reverse complement.
GTTCGTATGAGAGGATTTAAGCTCTTTTGTGTTGCTATGTTCTTAGCCCTTATTGCCGCGACGTGCTTGGAAAAAAGGAGCTTGCGGTCAAAGACTATCCCTAGGTATTTGACTGGGTCCTTTGGCGTGATAGCCGCGTTGCCAATTACTATTGGCGTCATGTCGACGTTACGTTTACGTGTCAAAATCCCTAGTTCTGTCTTCGCCGCATTCAAGGATATTTTCCAGTCCCTATAATAGGGAGCTAGAAGGTTAAGATGTTGAGAGAGATTATGCTTTGTGACCTGTATGTCTGACGATTGTGAATAGATCACAGTGTCATCAGCATACAGGGCAAAGGAAGTTGAGGGGTGAGATGGAAAGTCAGCTATAAAATGACTGAATATTTGCGGCGATAATACTGTTCCTTGGGGCACGCCGGCCTTGATGCGCCTTGGCCCTGATGTGCTATTGTGGACACGAACCGAGAATGAGCGATTCGCAAGGTACGACGCAATGAGGGATGCTATATGAAGTGGCATTCCATGAATAGCAAAAAGCTTGTATATGAGCCCATTGTGCCATACCTTGTCGAATGCTTTCTCTATGTCGAGAAGTAACAATGCCGTTGCCTTGCTCTCGTTAAAGCCGTTGAGCGTATCTTGCGCGACTTTCGCCGCGAGCATAGTAGTGCTGTGACCGCGGCGAAAGCCGAACTGCTCATGTGGCAGAATCCTCCGACTCTCAACAACATTGTTAATTCTCGACATTACGAGTTTCTCGGCTACTTTGCCCAACGTGTCTAGCAGAGATATGGGGCGATACGAGGCTGTTAGTCTCGCATCTTTGCCCGATTTAGGAAACAGTATTATCACCGCTTTCTTCCAGGGGAGCGGAAAATGTTGGAGGCGTAAAATAGCATTTATAATGTGCATAAAGTGGATGACGGCTTTATTCGGCATATTCTTAAGCAGAATATACGGAATGCCGTCAGGACCGGGGGCTTTGTTTCCGGGTAGGCGGGCAAGAACTCTCTTGATGTCCAGCGGAGTTATTAGTAGTTTGCTTAGCACTTCCGGGGCGATAGGATACTTTGTGGAGATGAAGTTTTCCACTGCAGCATCTACAGTGTCATGGAATGGAGTAGTGTTTGGTGTCTCGCTGAAGATGCCCTCCAGGTAGTCTGCGAAGGCCTCCGCTTTCCCGACGTTATCCGTTATTACATCGCCTTGATGCAGTATTCCAGGAAATTCGGCGGGGCCTCCGCGAACGCGCCTGGCGAGCTTCCACAGCGAGCCATCATGACGGTTGATAGTGTTAACGTACTCCATCCACTTCTCACTCCTGTAGGCTGCAATGAGTGCCTTTATCTCCCCGGTCATTGCTATGAAACGTTCACGGTCTATGGCGACCCTCGCTCGTTGCCACCTACGCCGAATACGGTTACGGGATGTGATGAGGGTTGTTATATGATCTGGAAGTGTGTCAGTAAACGAACGTTTACTGACAGTAGGACAAATTGCGTCTCTGACGCGCTGGATGTTTGTGACTAGAGCTTGCACCTCGCTCTCAAGTTCTGGGATAGAGTCTATTTGTCTTGGAACAACTGTTGCTTGGCTAAGCCGCACTCGGAACTCCTTCCAATCAAGATTTCTATAGGACAGGACTACTTCCTGCACTACTTGTAGCCTAGAACGTAGGCTAATCTTGATTGGGAGGTGATCCGAATTGAGCTCGTTCAGCTCTATGAGCTCAGAAGCGTTAGTTATTCCTCGAGAAATAGCAATATCCAGGAACGATGGGTTGAATCGGTTACCGGGATAATGTGTAGGATTGGGAGTTTGATGATAGGCAAGGTCAATATTCTGCTCTACTAACCTGTATAACAAGCGTCCGCTCCTGTTGGAAGAACCACGCCAATTAACGTGCGTTGCGTTTAAATCGCCAATCAGGAGCGTCTTCCTGCCAGCAGGCAGCAGAGCAAGAATATCTTCTTCCTGGAGGCGGAGACCCGGAGGAGAGTAAGCGCCGACAATCCGCAGGCCACCCTCAAGCTCGAGAGCTACGTGCTCAATGACGGACCTCAGGCCTACGACCTGCTTGTAAAGGACTGACCTGTGAATCAGACAGGCCACGCCTCCTCCGCGTCGATCAGGCCTATCAAAACGCAGGACCTGTCTATCGTAAAATTTCAGCCTGAAACCAGCATCGATGTTGGTTTCAAGCAGAAATATTATATGCAAATTAGGATTATTATAAATGAAATTTTTCAGTTCTCCGAGTTTAGAGCGGATGCCATTGCAGTTCCACGAGAGAACGTTAATGGGCATCATATTATCTATATATTATAACCATTGAAGTCTTCTGTAAAAAACTTCATTGAGGCTTGTAATACCTCGAATTTATTGCCTTGACAGGATTCTAATATATTGGCGTAATCAGTTAAGGCGCGCAGTAATTCGTTGAAGTTTACTAAGCTATTTATACGGTTAACGGCATTATGCAGGTTATTCAAACTATTTACATTATTTAATATATTATTAGGGTTTGCTAATTGAGGTTTTGATTGAGGGTTATTATTTACATTATCATTTACATTGGCTTGACCGTGATTTTGACTAACCTGGTTATTCCTTGGCATGTTTTTCTGTGTTTGTCCTCTTTTTTGCAGTGCTGGGAACTGTTGATTGTACTGACTAGTAGCGTCGTTTGTCGCGTCGGATTCCCTAGCCCCTTGCCAGGCTGGGTTTGCGGGGGGTGGTGCGGGCTTATATTCCTGCTTTGCTTTCGGGTTGGCGGGTTGAGTTTGTTGCATTTTGAAGATATACACAGGGCATAATACACTTATCGCCCTGTGATCTCCGAAGCAGTTGGCACATTTAATGTTATTGCTTGTACAATCCGTAATTTGGTGAGGCCCTGCACACTTCGAGCAGGACCATTTTCTCTGACAATAGGTCATGGAGTGCCCGTGCCCCTGACACCTTTTGCACTGCATGACCGTCTTTGTCGCCCTGCGGTTTTCCCATGAAATCCTGACGTGGGAAAGAAATCTGCACTCATGGTTTAGCCGACGCAGTGTTATGGTGGCGTCTAGTACGACTAAATAGAGAGGTACTCGCGTCTTCTTCATTTCATAAGCCGCTCTTACTGTTAGTCCATGTTCCTCAGCAAGTAAATTGCGGATTTCCTCCGTGCTGAAGCCGCCGTCTAGACCTCTCAACACAAAGGCATGTGTTTTCTGGCTGGCTTCAGCATATGAATGGAATTCGACGCTTTCTCGTTCGAATAGCCTTTTCAAATTCGACCAATCTTTGAGTTGTGTGCAGTAGATTATAACTGAGTTACGGGTGTACTTCAGGTTATAATCCACTACATGCATGTCGCTTAGGGTTTGCTTTATCACTTTGTGATCTTGAGCACCACCTTTAATAACGATTGGAGGGGGTTGGGTCGGTTTCTTCTGCTGCGGGGTCTTAGGGGTATATTTAGGGTTCTTTGCTGGGGTACTCTTCGTCTTCTTCTGTACCTTGCGTGCCGTTGAGATTTGCGAGGAAGCGACGCTGCTTCTGTCGTCGTTCTCGTCAATTTCTGAGTCAGTTAGTGGCTCAAACCTGTTCTTGGTGGGTACAGGTTCGTCCCCCATGTCTACCTGAACCATACGTATCCCTTTTTTGAATGGGATGGTTTTGTAAGGGGTCTTAAACGGTATATTGCCGGGTTCGTCTGCTAGAAGATGCGCAGATTGAAACTGCGCAACATCCATCTCGGTGTTGTTGTCGAGCGTTTTTTCTGTCTCGGTTTTTTGGTCTCCAGTTTTTTAACCGATTTCTTTCTGCGGTTCGCTGTGCGATACGTTCCCTAACTTTTGCTTCTTGCAATTTGGGGACGTTTCAGAGCCCATTGGCTTTGCATTATCCTTGATAGGGGGTTTGGTATTACCGCAGTCTATTCTAGGTTTGACCGATGCAGGCCTTTTGAATATTGCTTTATGGTCCCTAGTAAAATGTGTTTTTACTGTGTCGATTGCCGTTTTGTAATCGAGCCTGGAGCCCGTGTTTGCACTTGTTAGCAGCGGTATCATTCCGATACACAGGTTGCACTTCGGGTATTTTCTCAATTTGGAGATGTATAATTGCGTACGTGACTCATTCATGGAATTGCCCGAGTCCGAGTCGACCGATATGACTGACATATCGTCATCCGACATTTTTACATGGAAAATTCCGGGTTCCGCCCCGGAAAACTAAAAAGAACAGTGGTGCAACGACCCTATTTGCCTCTCTGTAAAAGGAGCACAGGCAATATTTACTAAAATTAAATATAATTATTTACCAGGAATTTGTCGTTCACAGAACCAGCCCGAGAATTCGGTTAAAAACGCGTAAGGAAGCTTTTTGCTGAGTTCCTTTATCAGTCCGAACGCTTGGCCCGCAGGATTCGGAATCCCTAACATTATCGAATCTGGCGAATAATTTCAAAACTAAAAATTCCGATACAAAATGGGTAGCTGAACAGGCTAAATTCAGAAAATAGTATCAGCGACGTTGCCAGATATCCCGATTTTCAGTAAACATTGTACTAACATTTCTATTTTAAATGCATCTTTTTTTTAAAGTACTTTTTCTTTTGTCGAAGTTGATGAACAAGTAGTGGTTGAAGAAAAAAATCATTGTGCTCGTATTATACTTGACCCATTATAAATGCTTTTGGTTATTGGATATGATATGGTAAATTTAAAAAATAGTTTGAGCGACGTTGCCAGATTTTGATAGAAGTAAAAAATAATTATTGTGCTCATATACCAGACTCATTATAAAAGCTTGGACATGACACGCTAAATTCACAAAATAATCTCAGCAATGTTGCCAGAATTCCCGCTTTTAATGCGAACACTGTACCGTTTTAAATTTATTTTTATGCGTTTATGTGTGAACGACTTTTTTTTGAACCTGACCGAATGAGCTGATACCAAATCCCTAAACCATTAGTCAGTCTGTAAATTACCAGTAATTAGTACGGTAATTATCAATCACTCAACCCGTTTTTCGCAAGCGTAAGATATGAGTTTATCGTAAAATAATTATTGCTTGTTCCATATAGGTGTTTCTTTGCTTAAGTAATCCATACGCCTTATCTGTGAATTATTGGTAATAATTGATTTTCCGTTGTCTACAAAATGAACAAAAGATCGACATAAGGGACAGCATCCTGTCCATATGCACTCGTGTTTTTGCCCATTATTTCAATTAAGCATTCTATTGATGACGGTCAATTTTTTAAACCCTGAACGTTTACCTTCAATTATTGTCGAATAATAATTAGACGACAATCAAGCGACACGTCCTTATAATAATTAGCGACCGGCTTGACCATATAACCTCCTTTTGCGGCAAGAAAAGCAAAGAACATGTCGCATGCCCATAAAATTAAAGCGTCTGTAGATATGCCATTATACTTTTTATTTGTTTAAAAGAAGGTTGTTCTCGATGTTAATTTCATAACCAGAACGAACCGGAATTCTTTCACTAATAGATCAGGAAGGAAATAAAAAACAGCAAACGGGAAGTAAATGTCGCTAAAAATAAGTCAAAGTCAAAACACGTTAATTATTGTCTATATGAGAGCAGGTTCTCGTAAATAAAAGCTTTAGGTGGAGAAGTCTTGATAATTCCATATAATAACCACTAAAAGCGAATTCAAAGTAATGGCCATTTAAAGGATAATAATATAGAATATAAAATACCACCTAAAAACAATAAGTAAATAAGTAACAGTTATTAATTAAAAGTAACAGTCAGCTCCACTAAAAAAAAAATTGATTTGCAGAACATCGGAGAATCGTGAATCAAAAATCGAACATAAAATCTGTCATTTTGTGGTTTTCACTGATTGATAAAGAATAAGGAGCCCCATAAACCCTAAATATTTCAAAGAGTAAATTTAGATGGGAGCATCCAGCAGTCTATTCTGCACGAATCACTTAACACGTCCAGTTGGTCCTCTTCGGTTAATCTTCTGACCAGTTCTTCCGGTCCAGGTAAGTAGGCATCCTCCAGGATCGCCCTTACTTGGTGAGACACCCAGCAACGCCAAAAGAACATTTCAACGCCCTGCATATCCTCGACCGCGATTTAGGAACTTTTTGCTTGTTTTGAAGTGCGAAATACGCTGTAGGTACCATTTACAAATTATGACTGAAAGTAGGTATCATCGAGTATAATATAATATTAATTAGACAATAGTGTGTGATTAGAAAATTATATTAACGAAAGGTTTTAGCACTTTTATGTTGTTATTAGCCAATGTAAAAAGTGACCCAAAAAACAGGAGACTATAATTTAATTAGAATCGCCTTGTAGGTACCATCTCCTAAAGGAAGATAAAAAAAATAAATCGAGACCATATACGTAATCGGGGCTTTAGTAGCGCATGAAATAAATATGTCCGTTTCATTTGGAGCCATTACAAACATGTCATTGCGTCAATATTTTTTTAATCCGTTTGCCCGGTTATGAATACGTAATTAAGAATTTACATAATTACTCCCCAGGTTTGTCAAATCAATTTTAATGTGAAATAGATGCCTCAAAAATATATATATTTATTCGGGCGCGAAATAATTCATCGTATTAAGAGCAGATTTACGTGCATGAGCGCCGTTAGGAAGTTTCGAACGGGGACGTTAAAATGAAGGTCTTATTCGAAGGAACGGCACATACGCAACCTGAACTTGTTAATCTGCAGCCCAAGAAGATTCAGGATGTACTCAGCATTTGGCTAATGGGGATACAGGGATCATTTCACCTGTCGTAGAAAAGATATCAAGCGATATTGAAGATACTGAGATAAATAATGGACCAGAAATATTGCATGCTCAACTTAAATATAAGAAATTAATAGATGAGCAAGAAGATATCATTGCTGAATTGAAAAATGAAATTATTGAACAGGTGGGAAGCTTGAAAGATAAGGAAAATATATTTAACGAAAGTAAGCAGACTATACTAAAACTTCAAAATGAGGTAACAGATCTAAGAACAATGAATGGAAATATGGTTGATACAATTAGAATGCTTGAAAATGATAATAATCTATATCAAAGTGAGCTGGAAAAACTGCAACAAAACGTAAATAAGTCTTTTGGTTTCGAATCTCATCCAGAATAGGGAATAAGAAATGGCGATGGATTGAGAAATATTATCCAGGGAACCTCAGCTGAGAGACATGAAGCATACCAAAGTGGCAATTGTTCTAAGGTAGAAGTGTCAAACGAATATTGGAAAATTCTAGTACTGTCTGATGATTATGGAAAGAATATTGGCAAGTCTGTGTATAGGAAACTTAAGGACTTATAAAATTCTATCAATATATAAGCCAGGTGCATCACTTGAACGTGTTATTGAACACATGGGGGAGCTAGTGAAAGATTTTCGTTCTGATCATGTATTTGTTCCTGCTGGATCTAATAATTTCAATCACATCATTAAGGCTCCTTCTTTTAAGTTTTTACTTTCTAGGATAAAGACTATTCAGAATTTTAATGTTACATTTGTGGAGGTGCCATATGGTTACAGCAAAAAACTGAACAATTTCAAGTTGAAATTTAATACAAAACTTAGGGAATTCATATGCAAACTGGTGAATTGGATGTTATGCCAAATACAAAAAAGATTGATTTAGTTGATACGATTGTTAATAAAATTATGTGCTTCAAGAAAATATTTAAAAACTTGATATTTGTTGATATGGTTGACTTGGCCACGGGGGGGAGAATGGGAGTGTAGGGCCAACACAGTTGATTCTCACCAAATATTTGATTTGTCAGTGATCACTTGGACAGCAAATAGTCCATCTAATATTTTGGATATAGATATGCTACTGATGGCACGTACCCGTTAGCAAACCAAATTTAGTCACTGGTATTGGTAATGCCAGTGGTACTTCAGAAACACACTGTACCAATTTTCGTTTATTGTATCAAAATGTCAGAAGAGTAAAGATTAAAATGTTGGAGTTAAAAAATAGTCTATTAGAATGTGAATTGGACTATCATTTTGTAGCAGAATTTTGTGATAACTACAATGTTTTCAGAAAGGATAGAAACGGCGTGCTCACAAATAAAGCTCAGGGAGGAGGGGTTTTCTTGCACACGTGTAAACAGCTTGAAGCTGTGGAATATACACTATTTGATGAAGACATGGAGGCTGTATGTGTCAAGATTAGTTTAAAGGATAGTTTTCTATTTATAGCTGTTATATATGTACCGCCGAGGACCAGTATTGAGGTGTACAGTCGTGTCTATGAGTGTTTTGGCAAATTACAAGGGCAGCAGTTTTGTTTTGTTGACTGTGTACAACATAATATGATTCTGAATGGTTTTAGTTCAATTCTAGATTTAGTCGTAACGAACATACCGACTCTTCATGTTGTTAAGTGTAATTTAGATTTGCTTAAGCCAGATAAATATCGTCCAACCTTGGCTCTTACATTTAAAAAGCAATATGCAAGGAAAGAATGTAGTTTGGTGCAATCTAAACATTACAATTTGAGGAGAGCTAACTTTTTGTTATTATATGACTGTTTGAGTTTGCTTGATTCGGATGTCATTATAAGCCAAGTTGTCAAAGGTGTCAAGACATTGATCGTATTCTTGATGTATTTTACAGAAATATATGACATTTTTGACAAATTTAATGTATTCCCGTAGCTATCCATAGTATAGAAAAGTATCCAGTCTGGTATTCAAAGTCTCCTTGAAAAATACCCCTGGATATCTTGACTTCATAACAGCGTTGTTGTTGTTGACAAGGATATTGGTACGCCAGGTGCTCATGAGATGTTGGAGCACCGCTCTTACTTTCGGGCAAATCTTGTAAATCTTCCGTACCTTCATCAGCCAATCATGAAGGACCGAATCGAAGGCCTTGCGGTAGTCAATATAGCACACATTGAGATCCCTCATCCTAGTCTGAGCCTGTTTTATAATCACTGCATCTATGGAAAGTTGATGTTTGCACCCGGTTGATCCTCGTATACAACCCTTTTGCTCTTCCTCCAGTATGTTGTGCAGTCCATCTGGTCCCGGCGCTTTCCAATTGCTGGTTTTCCTGTTAGCCTGGGAAATATCTTCTGCTGTTAAATGATCCACAGACATTTCCTCAACTTCCGATACACTTTGTTCAACATCTGCTATCCATTCGGACTCTCTGTTGTAGTGTACTGCTTCTGACCAGATGGAGCTCCAATAGTTGTGAAATTCATTATTATTATTATTATTATTATTATTATTATTATTATTATTATTATTTAACATGAAATCACAACAAATCGTGACATTTTTAGGGAAATTGTGCTTAAATCTAGCAACACCTTGGGCACCGGATAACAGTTCATCGAAGTGTTTCATTCTTCCGAAACTTACCCAACGGCTCAGACATAGGCGGAACAACTAATCGTTATTAATGAATTTTAACTTAATTTGAGTAAAAAATATTAAAATGACCGCTATGATGATGATGCACACTATAAGAGATTGAAAAACGGTTAAATGGGGAAAGTGTTAGTTAATTTTGATATTAATTTTGTGGCGTTTCTGGCTTTAGTTTTTTGAAATATTTTGAAAAAAATTGAAAAGTGTGATTATAAAAATTTCTAAATTCCGTAAAGTATCTCGAAGGCAACTTTATGATGAACACTACCATTTAATTTGATTTTAATTAAAATATTTCAGTTGTCAGGAACCACTGTGAATTTGCTTTTTAAAAAGAACATTTTCAACTTCGCAACAATTATTATGCATAGCAAGAAAATAAAAAAAAAATAGAAAATATGATAGTTTCAATAAACTTGGCAACATCGCACAACAAAATACTGCAAAATGCTATTTATTTATTTAACAAAAGCATTTTCTTCTTGAAGTGAAACTTCTTTAGCGAGGGTAAAGTCAGAAAAAATGCTTAAGGGGGATTTTGGGGAAAACCCGTTCTTTGCCGATATCTCTGCAACGGAGCCTCGTATGAGGGAGGGGGGGGGGGGGGAATTATAACCCTATACCCTCACCTCCCCAGATACCCAAAAATATTCGAAAATATGGGAAAAAAATTAAAAAAAAAGTAAAAAATTGTTCGGAAAGTTAATAAAAGTATTATAAAACGAAATAAGAAAAAAGGTTAATAAAAAAAAAGTTGGAGAATCGCGGTTTTCGGCGCAAAAAAAGGAAAACAGTTCGGCTACGAGGTCGGGGATGGCAGAAATGGGAAGAAAAAAATGTTTTATGAACCAAAAAAACAAAAATTTTTGAAAAAATTGGAAAAAAGTGAAAAAGACGTAAAAAAATGTTCAGAACGTTAATAAAAGTATTATAAAACGAAATAAGAAAAAAAATAACACAAAAGTTGTTCGGAAAGTTAATAAACAATATGTATTATAAAATAAGAACAAAAAGTTATTAAAAAAAAGAATAAAGTTAATAAGAGTATTATAAAACGAAATAAAGAAAAAAAAATAATAAAAAAATTAGAGAGCGCGGTTTTCGGTGAAAAAAAAGTTGAAAAAAATGGCAAAAAAATCGGGACAAAAGTTGAGAAAAAAAAGCTTACAAAAAACCTCAATTCATTATATCCCTTTTAAAAGTTTCAATTTAGATGTGTGCTTACTGCTTATAAAGGTGAGACACATAATTTTTGTTTTATTTCCGACGTTTTATAAGTTCGATCTTTCGTATTTTCGATCTTTTGGATGTAGTTTAAATCGGTTATACTTTAAAGTTTTTGTTTTTTCGATTATTTTGATTTCAATTTTTTATTCTTCATTATTTTGCGTTTTCGACCTTTTCTATCGATAATTTTATATTCTATATTTGATGCACACATTTGAGAGACATACTTAATTCAAAATTTGAATATTATTTTGCGGCGTTTTTTTAGATTTGTTAATGCTTTGTTTTTGTAATGCCTTCTGTAATTTTTCTGATTTTAAATTGGGAATTTAGTCTGAAAACATGTTTTCATAATTTTCTTATCGTTTTCTTAATTATTATTTTTTCTTTCTCTTTCCAATTTGTTCAGTGCTTACCATTGTTTTAATCTTATTTTTCAACGTTTTTTTAGGTTTGTAAACACTTTGTTTTTGTAATATCTTCTGTTATTTTTTTTTTATTTTAAATTGGAAATTTAATTCAGTAGGTGTTACTTAACTTTTATTAACTTCTTATCGTTGTAGTCTTTATTATTTTTTCACTTTGCAATCTGTTCAGTGTCTACATTTACCACATATTTTAAACAAAACTGACATTTTCTACATATTTGACAATTATTGTGATATTTTAGGTTATTTTTATGTCTCTTTAGGCTATTCTTTTTTTTGTAAATGTTAAGTAAGTATTTTAACTCAGTCGTTACACTTTAACTAGAATGTTTTAATAATAATAGTGATTTTGTCACCTTATTCTTAATATTCCTAATGTTGTTTTTTTTATTTTAATAGTAATATTTAAACTAAACATGTTTTACGTGTGCTCTGTTCTGCTATATGAATACACGTGAGGGAAGTAATAAATATGAAATAAAAGACCAAAAACAATAAAGTAATGAAAATATTTATACCTATTGAGCTAAAATACCTGTTTAACATTTATATGTATAAAAATTTGTTTTTATTTGACATATCTACTGAGCTAAACCAATAGACAACAGTCAAAAACAACGCACATTCCCAAAAGTGCGCTGAGCAGCAAAGCTAAACAATAATATTATAAAATCAAATGAACACCTAAAGTGCACTTAATAAGCTGAAAGAAAACTCTAAAAAGACAGGAAAATATCAGCAAAATAGTATTCATATTCTCTTTCAAAAATAAGTAACGAAATAAATAAAAGAGAAAAAATATTGAAATTATAAAACAGTGTAAAGAGTTATGGAATACCTACTGATCAAAAATATTCGTTAAATATTTTCAAAATAAAATTTATTTATTTATTTACTTATTTATCAGACGGGATCTTCCCAATTTACAAAAATTAAAATTAGAATTTACACAAAGCAACTAACCAGACATACAAAAGTTAATACTAAACAAACTAAGACATAAAAAGAATTATCACCAAGTTAAAAATTTTGTCAAGTGGCCTGTTATAATATTAGATTAACATTGATATGAC
>MU182116.1:348042-379859 GCA_016904865.1 Pissodes strobi | reverse complement strand
ATATACAGACAATCTATCTGTAATCTAAGAAGAAGAGGTGCGCTTCATGTTTAAAAATGCTGATGTTAAATATTAGTTAAATTTTTGCATTACTCCTAGTTTGGGCTAGTTTATATACAAATATTTCCAAATCATAGACAGCTGTTTTATTTTCTGTGAAATCTAAGGAATTTAAGTGAATCCTGGACAGATATTTGTTAGGGCCTGGCAACACTGGTGCTCTTTAAATCAAAGTTTAAACTGAGTCCTTTCTAATGAAAAATTACGTTTACACTATTTTGGTAGATGTTTCGACAATCATGATTGGCGTGAGAATAAAATTGAGAAGCCTTACATTTAATATAATATTATGCAAGGTGTTGCCTAAGCTGCATCTGGAAATTCAGGGTGATATTTAATGAAAAAGTTCCTATGAATATTCTACGTAGTTTTTTCCAGAATCACCCATTCACCTTTTAAAATATGCATAAATAATTACAATATCAGTTGTATGACCGTAATTACCATTAATTGTTTATATATTCGATATTTTATATTTTTCCCACTCAGCAGTGCATTCATCTACAACAAAACTATCGTTTAGGTTATACGACCGTTACAATTTTAGAATAATTTTACCACGGTTCCACCAATAACAATTACCCAGAGTTAATTGCGTTATACTACCCAATAATGCTGTAAACGTTTTGGATATACTTTTCTTGAACTAATCGCTTTTATTGTTATTGCTTATTATTATTATTACTTGATATTGGGCGCAATAAAGTGATTCGTGGTTAGATTATTAGCGTCGTAAATCTTTTGATGTGATTGTGCGGAAAGATTTCTTTTAGTTGTGTACCGAGCTTTTCCGGGTAAGTTCTTTGCCAGACAAAATTATAATTTTTCATAAAATGTCATGCTTAAAAAGCGACCACTTCGATTCACTTGAAGGAAAAAATCACCTGTTAATGATTTTCTCAATTTTTTACATAAAGATACATTTCCCCATCATGGGTTTTAATAATATAAATGAGTAAATCTTCTATTCTAGGCAGAATGATAACAAATAATTGTGTTATATTTTTCAGTCATAAGATCCTTTAAAATGGAACAATAGTTTGTACTACGTATATACATTATAATAAGTTAAACAATACAGTATCATATGCCAAATATAAGTATAAAACCGCAAAATCATGCCATATTAACCCCATTACAAATTAAAAGGGAACTAAAGTATTTATAAACAGAAAGCCAGAGCAATTTGTAGCTGGCCTTCCGACGTTTCCATGGAAATCACAGTCGCTCCCAATGAATTCTCACCAGACGTCATCAGTCGCTCCGCCCACTTCCTATGCCTTCTTGGCTTAAGAAAACGGCGCGAGTCAACTGCCCATAGTATTTCGCTACGATGCAATTATGTAAATTTAGATTTTTTTTGATTACTACAAATTCGTAAATTGAGCGATCTGTATTTTGTTATTTGAGTTGATATTTGACGTTTTATAGCAAAGCGGTGAATTTGTCATTAAGCAATCTTGCCTTATTGTTAGGTTAGGTTAAAAATGACACTTACTAGAGCCTCACTGCTTGCTAATACTGTGTCCGAAGTAGATTTCTGAAACGCTTTGATTTAACACGTCGATTTGTAGAAAATCGTAATATTTAAGCGCAGAGATATTTGCGAACGCTCTAAATAAATGGGCGTATGTGAATAAGTTTGGTTTAGAATTTCCAGCAGATAGATAACCAACGTGTTTGCTACACATGCAATTATTCCATATAGACAGCTATTTATCGCCCACGCCTAAATTTTTGGGATGATCGTATAAGCCCGTGCAAATTTAGTTTGGAAAAGGCGGAGTTGGCCGACGCAAACAGTTTTTGAAGGATTTGGGGGAAGGATTAAGTCGGATCATGGACGAGGGTGTGCTACAAACGAAAATATTATTGTGATCTAGGGGGGGGCTGTTCGCTCGCGTAGGCCATCGACTTTACTCGAGTTATTTCGAAAACATTGTGCTTTTGTGTGGGTGAATGGAAAGAGGTAAGCACATAAATCGCATACTAGACTAAATTAAATTGAGTCGGATTTTTTTTGATTATCTCTGACGAGCGGTTTGATGGAAATGTCAAGATTTTGACATTTCCACTTAATCTATAATACTGCTAATGTGTGTATCATCATTGTATCCTAACTTAATACACGCATGCATCAAACATTTTCAAGTTCGAATTTGTTACAAAAAATCCAAAAACAAATTATAAAAACTATGAAAATGAAAACCTATTCACATATTACCAATATGGTTTTAAAGAGGGCAGGTCAACCTCTCAAGCCATCCTGAGAATGTTGGGAGGCATTGTTGATGCTTTCGAGAGGGGGGAACACATGAGCGTTGTGTTCTGGGACCTCTCGAAGGCATTTGACTGTGTTTCTCATAGCATCTTGATTGAGAAATTGGATTATTATGGTGTCAGTGGGCCATGTATAGACCTAATCAGGAGTTATCTCAGTAACCGCACACAGATCACTTGCTTTAATGGTTATTCAAGCAATGCGACAGTGGAACATGGAGTGCCACAAGGTTCTCTTTCGGCACCTCTATTGTTCTTAATATACATAAATGACATAAGGATGGCAGCTCCTGAATCAAACTTAAGTTTGTTTGCCGATGATACTGCATTGTTCAATATGGACCAAAAGTATCAAACTTTGCTTACAAAAACAGAAAATGCTTTAAAAAATTTGGAAGATTGGTTTACTTGTAATAAACTTACCCTTAATAAATAAAAAAACATCTCGGCTTACATTCACCCTGAGACAAATAGATAAAATACAGGACCATGGATCAGGGGATATAGACTTTTTGGGTGTTTACCTGGATCACACCTTAAGCTTTGAAAATCACATAGACCAATCTGATATAACATATTTCCCTCTCATTATATTGTTCCAATGGCGACTATTGTGAATTTCGCATGAATTATTTAAAACACAACATCAGCTGTCTCTCCCTCAAACTGAAACCAATGAATGAATCTAAATGAAAGTTTGCATACGTAATTTACAAGTCAAATAGGTAGTACTAACGCACGTATATCTGAAATAACATATTTCCCTCTCATTATATAGAGACATAGACATAAGTTAATTGATATTACTATGATACAACGGCAATGCCTACTCTAGATATGTCATTGTGCGCTAGTGACTAACTAACTATTGCCTGTTGTTGCGCCCGATGCTGTTTGTTCAGCGTCTTGGCCAACAGGGCATGACACCCTGATGGGGCTAGGTGGTAGGCTATCTATAACTAGGTTAAGCGGTGCTGCTCTTTGTTCGATCATTACTTGGGTGACCCCTTCAATGTCGCTTAATTGATAGTTGGCCAAAGCTAAAATTAGTTAGAGTGCGTTCTACGTTATGTAATTTTGCTACAAGGTCTGTTTTGCAAGGAAAACTGGGGAAAAGCCTTGCTTAAATGCTCGCGTAGAGCAGAGTCACAGAAGTTAAAAAGGACAATACAATATGTACAACATGAACTTATGGTTACTATATACAAATATACAAGATTAGACTTAGCAACGAAGTCTGCTCCGGTATTACTGTAGCAGCATCAGGTCACTTTGTTTGAGCCCCACGGATCAGGCCGCGGAGACATGGATGCTTCGGTGGTTAGAACTCAAATGCGATTGAGGGTGTAGGAGAGTGAATTAAGTGTTGAATAGTTTGTATTTACAATATTTACACTTTGTTTTAATTTACGGCGGCCTTAGCTGCTTGTAAAAATGGGTCGTTTCCCGGTATATCGTGCCGTGTTTGATGGGGCGCTCGGGGTCGTATCTCACATCTGCTATATTCGCAGTTAGCAGCGATCCCTTGATTTGGCTATCGAAGAACTTACACGCAAGGCCATCAATATATTCCTCGACGTATTCAACGCCGGACCACGCGTGTAAGTCATCGATTCTAGCTCGATCGCGCCGCGTCAAGGAGAACGCCGCCCTTAGATAGTTATTTTGCAGTACCTGCAATTTCTTTTTGTGAGTACGAGCCACCGAGCACCACACCGGAGCGGCGTAGAATAATGCTGGTCTCACGATGCTCTTATAAAGGATGAGCTTGTTGGCAGGGCTCAGGTAAGACCTGCTCGCTACCAACAAGCCCAGTCCCTTTTTGACACCCTCGTTCTTACCAATGATGGCAGAGATATGCCGGTTGAAATTTAATTTGTTATCAAAGGTAATGCCAAGGTATTTCACCTGTGGTTTTGGCAGTATCTGCGTGTTCCCTATTACGAGAGGCGTGACATTGATATCTTTGCGTTTACGCGTGATGACGATTAGCTCGGTTTTGCTAGCATTGAGAGATATCTTTCACCTCTCGTAATAAGGAACAAGCACGTTCATGTGATCGCTAAGGTTTGACTTCGCCACCTCAGCGAGGGGATGCGAGGAGTAAATTGCCGTATCGTCGGCAAAAAGGGCTTTATTGGTTCTGGGATGAGACGGGATATCTGCAATAAAAAGATTGAAGAGCAGCGGCGACCATACCGTGCCCTGTGGTACCCCCGCTCGCAGTCGCCTGCTCGCAGAGGAGTGTTTGTTTATTCTGGTAAAGAAAGTGCGCTCGGCAAGGTATGACGCGATAAGGGAAACTAGGTAAAGCGGGAAGTTATACTTCGCCAGTAGCTTGAAAAGCAACCCCTCGTGCCACACCCTGTCGAACGCCTTTTCAATGTCCAAAAGGAACAATGCCACTGATTGTTTAGTGCTGAAGCTGCGATATACGTCAGTTGCGATCTTCGCGGCCAACATGACGGTACCATGCCGGCCGCGAAAACCGAACTGCTCAGGGGGTAGTACGTTTTGCCGGTCACCCTCCTTACTGATGCCCGGAAAGATAAGTCTTTCGGTTACCTTCCCGAGAGTATTCAGCAGGGAGATCGGTCGATATGAAGAGGGTAAAGTTAGGTCTTTACCCGGTTTCGGGATGTGTATGACGCACGCTGCCTTCCAAGGTTTCGGGAAGTGCTGCAGCCTGATTACCGCGTTAACTATATGCATGAAATGAATTAATGTTTTCCGGGGTAAATTTTTCAGGACTATATTTGGAATATTGTCCGGAGCGGGAGCTTTATTTCTCGGTAAACGGCAGATAGCTTTGCGGATGTCCGCAGGCGTGGCTCTCAACTTATCAAACACTGTCGGGGGGATGGGGTATTTTTGCCGTTTGAATATATCAACAATTGAGCTACAGTGAGCCTGCACAGGAAGGGTATACGGCGACCCGCTGCAGACGCCCTCCAGGTAGTCAGCGAAGGCTTCCGCTTTTCCCTGATCACTCGCGATATCAACACCGCGGTGTTTAATCACAGGGATTCGCGTACCACCTCCGCGAACTCGCCTGGCCAGCTTCCACAGCGAGCCGTCGTCCCTACTGACAGAGTTGATATATTCTAGCCATGTCTGGTCGCGGTGTTCACGGATCTTTACCCTGATCTCCTCCGTCAGTGCGTTGATTTGAGCGGATCCCATTGCTGTCCGATCTCTCTGCCATCGACGTCGAAAACGGTTTCTGTAGGTTATAAATTCAAGGATAGGTTCCGGCAGGGATTCTGTCCTAGGGTGGATTGTAACCCTAGGACACATAGCATCTCGGATGCGCTGGATATTAGTTGTAAGCTTATCAACTTCATTCTCAAGCTCCTGGATTGTCTCTATTTGTCCGGGAACGACAGTTAGCTCGTTTAACCTCGCTCGGAACTCCCTCCAATCAACATTCCTGTACGAAATGACGGTGTCACTCGTTATATCGACCCTGCAGTACAGGCCAATTTTGATCGGAAGGTGATCCGAGTTTAAGGTGTTCATTTCCTGAAGCTGTGTGGTTCTTATCGCTCCCCTAGTTATAGCGACATCCAGGAACGAGTCACTGCGAAGATAGGTGGGATTCGGTGTTCTGTGGTAGGACATTTCAAGATTGTTTTCGACTATCCCCTTCAGTAGTCTACCCCTGCTGTTGGTTCTACCGCCCCATGCGGCGTGGGTGGCGTTGAGGTCACCAATTAGCAGGGATACTCTATTTTGCGGAAGTAAAGCAAGGAGATCGTTTTCCGTGAGGCGGAGAACCGGAGGTGCGTAGCAGCCGGTCACACGCAGGTCGCTTTCCAGTTCGATACTAACATGTTCTATAGCGGAGCGCACGTTATATACTCGCTTGAAGCGAAGCGACCTGTGTATGAAGCAGGCCACGCCTCCTCCGTTTCGATCGGGCCTATCAAATCGCTCCACATTGTAGTTCCTAACTTTTAGTGTAAAGCCAGGATCTAAACGTGTTTCATTGAGAAAAACAATCTGAAAATTGGAAGTATGCATAAAGTTACGGAACTCGCCCATTTTGGGCCTGATACTGTTGCTCTAAATTAACAAGGTTATTTATGCGGGTAACAACGTTATTTAAATTTGACATTATGCTAGCAATGTATGAGTTTGAATTATGGGTGTTATTATTATTAGGGATCGAGCTATTGCGCGCAGCACCACCTACCTGTACATTTTGATTTTGCTTAGGGCGGCTATCCTGGCTCTGACGTGTATTTCTGGGACGAAGGGTTGGGAACTGGTTGTTGAAGTCATTACTGCGTTGGCCATTGCTTAGGCCTTGGCCACTTAGACCGTCTGCAACTCTGGATGCCGAAGCTTTGTCTCTCCAGGCCGGGTTAACTGGCAGTGGAGCAGGTTTGAAGGCTGGTTTATTTGGTTGTCTGGTTTTAGTCCCAGACGTTTGAATTAAGTTAAATTTATAGACATATACAGGACACTCCTCGTCTATAGATCGGTGAGGGCCCCCACAGTTAGCGCATTTTTGGAAGTCTTGCGAGCACTGGGTGATATCGTGCTGCCCTGCACACTTGCTGCAAGTGGTTTTCCTGCTACAGTAGGATTTGGCATGTCCGAACTGTTGACAGTTCTTACATTGTAAGACTGGCTTGCCGGAACGCCTTGCTTCCCATGAGATACGGACACACATTAGGGTTCTCACTTCACTGTTCAAACGTCGGATTGTATAATCAGTGCCTAGAATGATTAAAAACATTGGCGTCCATGTTTTCCGCATTTGGTAAATATAGAGCTTCTGCGATGTCTTGAATTTGGATGTCCCCGTCCAGGCCTCGTAGGACAAACGCACGCGTTTTCTCCTGGATTTCAGCGTAGGTGTGAAATTCGGTGCTTTCTTGAACCAAGGTACGTTTTAAAGTCTGCAGATCATTAGCGTTATCGCAGTACACGATGACAGAATTTTTCGTGTACTTTAACTGATATTTAGTGATGTGCATGTTTTTCAGATCTTCACGGAGCTGTCGGTGGTCAGCCGGACGGCCCTTGATTACTACGGGGGGTAACGGCTGTACTTTGGGTTTAGGGGCGGCCTTACCCTTGCTGTTTGCAGTTTTTGGCTTAATCCCTGCAGAGGCAGAGGTGGATGCTACGCTGGCCGCATCCGTATCCTCGTCCTCTGTGTTAATGTCAGATAGAGGTTGAAACGAGTTCGATGTGGTAACTGGGGGTTGGCCCATTTCTAAGGTAGCTACCTTGAAGTTTCTCTTGAAGGGCAGTTGCTTGAAAGGGGTCCTAAAGACGTTCTTTCCATTTCCACTTGTTGAGAGATCAGAAGATGGAGGTGGCGGCGGTGCCATTTGACTAGGCTGCTGCCGGCCGGTCAAGGTGACCTTGGGTTTCTTTGTGGTTTCAGAGCCTTGGAGACCCGTAGGACTGGCCTTGTTTTTCTTACCTGTGTCGATCTTAGACATAACAGGCTTTTTGAATCTCGTGGGGTGCACGTCCTTGAAATGCTGTCGCACTTTCATGACCAATTTCCGTGTATCCTTATGGCCCAGTTCGCAATCGCGGAGTTTTTCGTAATCCAGCCTACACTGAACACAGACTTCTGCGAAACTCTTGGATTTGCTTTTAATATTTCTTATGGAAACCTCAGTCAAGTTCGAGTCTGGGATGGACTCCATGGATATATTGGAGAGCGTATCGTCATCTTCCGTTACATCGCCAAAAACTGGGGTTCCATTCCCGGAAACTGGTTTTGTCTTCTTATTCCCACAGTCAATTTTTGATTGCACCGATTTTGTCCTTGTAAGAGTTTTATGCGCATCTGCGCAGTAAGCCTGCGCTTTTTCGAATGCTAGCTGTAACTCATTCGTTGAGCTATTGCCTACGTTGCCATGCAATTCTGCCAGCAAATTTTTGCAATCTTGGTACGTATTTTGAAACATTTTGATTTGTTTTATAAGCCATTCCGAGGTAGTTCTTGCGATTTGACTGTCGCCGTCTGATTCGATTGATAACTGATGAGATACGTCTTCAACAGCTTCAGAAGAAGCCATGATACCGGGCACAATCCGGGGATCCGTCCCCGAAACTTAATAAAATAAAAAAAATACAGTAACTTTTACTAATCTGTGTTAATAACAGCAGAAAAGCAAGTTTAAATTCCAATCACAAAGGATGTACGCGATATTCGAAGTTTTAATCTCGCAGCGTTTTTTTGAATTCCTGCAACGCCAGTCAGGTCCTACTCTGTCGAGCACACAGGTAGAAGTCCAATACTTAAATTCTCTCTCATTATATTGTTCCAATGGCGACTATTGTGAATTTCACATGAATTATTTAAATAGACCATTTGTCAAACCGACTTTCTAAAACTATTTTTTTATTGCGAAAGCTAAGGAAATTGGTCCCTTTTCACGTACTTTTGAACTCTTAATATAGTCTATTTCATTCAGTAGCCTGCTATGCCCTTGAGGCCTGGGGACATTGTGCCCAGGCTGAGAGAGTCTTCAAATTACAGAGGAGAGTTCTTAGAGTGATCTGTGGGATGGATTATCAAGCGGATGTAAAAGCTAAATTTCCTCTGACTTACAGATAATGACAATACCGTCAATATTTGTGTTTGAATGTTTATTATATGCATATAACAATCAAAATATGCTGCAAAGAAATAATATTCATCATAACCATGACACCAGACATAACAACCATATTAGACCAGAGTTTTTAAGATTACAAAAATCTAGAATATCTTCAAACTATTTCTCTGTTCATTTCTTCAATAAATTGCCGCTATATGTCAAAGAGTTATAATTGTCAAAGTTGAAAGGTAAAATTAAGCAAATTTTGACTGCAAGTCCTTTGTACAAACACAATGAATTTTTGTCCTTTGACTTGAGTATTTCATGCTAAATCTGAAGCATATTTCTGACCCAGATTTATTAGGCTTAATCTTCATTACTCAGGAAATTAGTACTAAAGTTTTCACTTCAAAAATAAATGTGCAGTATGCTTAAAATAAACTCCCTAAAGTCTAGAGAACGTCAAGATGCAAGATTGTAATAGTGCAGATACATTTTGAAGTTCTTTAGACTCTAGAGAGTTTATTATAAGAGCCTGAAAACAACTTTAAATAAGGTAGATGTATGAAGTTATCGCACAAATTTAAACTTAAAAATTTAATTTGAAATTCCCCTTTAAAAGAAGCATCGGGTCGAAGCTCGACGAAATCTAGTTTCGAGAGTTGAAAATTACTTTTACCGACATTCGTAATTTCTCTGGGAATTTCCAGAAGGAGGCGGGAGAGCTTTTAAAGGTTTATCGAAAGGAAATTGTTTTCGAGGCAAAATGCACCGTTGAAAGCACAGCGCGCGTAAATTTGGAAAATTAAGCGGCTTTAATCTTTTTAAAAAGGTATTAAATTCCGAGAACTTTAAATTGCAAGAAGCTAATAAGGAAAATTAATTAAATTAAACTCGATATAAAAATATAAAAATAATGTTGCCGGAACCAGACTTGGAACCTACAGACATTTTCAGAGGAGATTGAAAGATGGCTAATAAACTATTTCTAAAAATGTGAGTTAGTTTCATATATTTACTGCATTTCAATGCATTAATTCCGATTTAAACGTATAGGAACCTTGGGATAACGAAAAATCGCTATCATTACGCATGTAAAATGCATATTAATCATCGTGGCATAACTGCATAATGATATAATTATATTATTACGTTCGACCATAATTTCAATGGGTACCTGAAAACTAATAACGAGTTTGTTTTCCTGTTTTTATTTACAATGAAAAGCGTAATTAAGCCGTTATCGAAACACCGATTATTAGACATTATCAGCGAAAGCTTGATTTTGCTTTATTAGAAAAGTTCTAAAAATAAAAAAGTAATAAGAGCTAAACCGTTTATGGGTGTGTTCTGACGTTGTGATCGTAAAAACTCACCAAATAGAATAATAATGAGAAATCGATGATATTTTGCTGTTGATAGCGGAAAATTTAAGAAGTCTGGCAGCGTTGCTGATACTATTTTACAATTTGACAAGTGTGACTATACTTCCTCAGAATGATTGGGTATGTTTGATGCTTGTGAACTAAAAGTTTGGCAACGTCGGTGAATCTATTTTTAAATTTAGCGTACTCGTTTACCCCCTTTGTACCAAATTGCTGCTTTGCCAGATTTCAGAAATGAAAAATTAACTCTTCGGAATCATGATTAATCGACTGCAGTAGAAGCAATCATTTTAAAATATTAATATAACGGTTGAAAAAATGGCTTGGCAACGTTGCAAATACTATTTTTAAAATATAAGGTGTCTAACTATATCTCATTTATGCTAAAAGCTTTTTCAGTTTTGATGAATTTGCGGTTTTAGTATTTAGTTCCGAAATTGCTGGTTTGCCAGATCTCAGAGTATAATAGAAATTAAGAAAAATAAAGTAAACATCAGCAACAGATATACCTAAATGAACGTTCCTATTTAGCAAAGAAATGTTACGGTGTTGGCAATGGTGTCGCTATTATTTTTCTTGCCTTTTCCCAAATTTTGGGAGAGCAGCTTTTTTTACTTTTAAAATGAATAGGCAATTCTGGCATTCTTTCCCGAAATTGCTGCTTTGCCAGATCTCAGAAAGTAGGTAGCAGAAATGAAAAACTAACACTTGGGAATCATGATTAATCGACTGCAATGTTGTTTTTAAAATAATAATATAACGGTGTGAAAAAATGGCCTGGCAACGTTGCAAATACTATTTTTAAAATTTAACGTGTCTAGCTATATCTCATTTGTGCTAAAAGCTTTTTCAGTTTTGAAATGAATGGGCGGTTTTAGTATTTAATTCCGAAATTGCTGGTTTGCCAGATCTCAGAGTATAATAGAAATCAAGAAAAATATAGTAAACATCAGCAATCGACTGCAGCAAATATACCTAAATGAACTTTCCTCTTTAGCAAAGAAATGTTACGGTGTTGGCAATGTTGTCGCTATTATTTTTTTTGCCTTTTACCATATTTTGGGAGAGCAGCTTTTTTACTTTTAAAATGAATAGACAAGTTAGTCACTCTTTTCTGAAATTGCTGCTATCCCAGATCTCAGAAAGTAGGTAGCAGATATGAAAAACTAACACTTGGGAATCATAATTAATCGACTGCAGTGTTCTTTTTAAAATAATAATATAACGGTTGAAAAAATGGCCTGGCAACGTTGCAAACACTATTTTATAAAATTTAACGCGTCTAATTATATCCCATTTGTGCCAAAAGCTTTTTCAATTTTGAAATGAATGGTTAGTATTTAATTCCGAAATCGCTGGTTTGCCAGATCTCACATTATAATAGAAATTAAGAAAAATAAAGTAAACCTCAGCAATCGTCTGCAGTAAATATATCTAAATGAACTGTCCTATTTAGCAAAGAAATGTTACGGTGTTGGCAATGTTGTCGCTATTATTTTTCTTGCCTTTTACCAAATTTTGGGAGAGCAGCTTTTTTACTTTTAAAATGAATAGGCAAGTTAGGCAATCTTTCCCGAAGTTGCTACTTTGCCAGATCTCAGAAAGTAGGTAGCAGAAATGAAAAACTAGCACTTGGGAATCATGATTAATCGACTGCAGTGTTCTTTTTAAAATAATAATATAACGGTTGAAAAAATCGCTTGGCAACGTTGCAAATACCATTTTTAAAATTTAACGTGTCTAGCTATATCTCAATTGTGCCAAAAGCTTTTTCAGTTTTGAAATGAATGGGTTGTTTTAGTATTTAATTCCGAAATTGCTGGTTTGCCAGATCTCACATTATAATAGAAATTAAGAAAAATAAAGTAAACATCAGGAATCGACTGCAGCAAATATACCTAAATGAACTTTCCTATTTAGCAAAGAAATATTACGGTGTTGGCAATGTTGTCGCTATTATTTTTTTGCCTCTTACCATATTTTGGGAGAGCAGCTTTTTTACTTTCTCACTATTTCCCGAAATTACTGCTTTGTCAAATCTCAGAAAGAATTATAAAATTAACAAACAGACACTTCGGGGATTTACTAAAATAAGCATCATCAATCTTGCGGAAAAATTGAGAACTCTGGCAACGCCACTAATATAATTTTTTAAATTCCACAGCTCTTTTAGTTTTGAAATGAATTGGCGGTTTCGGTACTTGTTTTTCAAATTGATGGTTTGCCAGGCCTCAGAATGTAGAAGAGGAAATGAAGAAAAATTAGGTAAACATCAGCAATCGACTGCAGCAAATATACCTAAATTGAGAAAATAAATAGAGACAATCTTGTGGGCGGAAAAATCGAGTAATCTGGCAACATTGTCCCGTACTTTTTCTTATTTGACGAATTTTATTACCGGAGCTCTTTGACCTTTGAGTTGAATGTGCAGTTTCAGTTCTTGAAAAAAATAGAGGTGAACATCAGCAAACGACTGCAATAAATATAAATTAGGTTTTCAATTAAATAATATATTAAAGTGTCTGCGGAAAAATTGGATAATCTGGCAATGTTGTCGATATTATTGTTTCTAATTTGGTGTCCAAATACCTCTTTTTGTTAACTGAATGAGTAGTTTGCCAGAGCTCAAAGAATAATGGAAGTTCAGATAAATTAGAAAATTTGGCAACGTTGTCAATATTATTTAATTTTAATCGAAACGTTCAAATGCATCATTTTTATGATAATAGCTGTTTCACTTTAATTGAATGGGCAATTTCGATACTCATTGCCCAGGAGGCTCATTTGCTAAATCTCTGAAAGCAGTGGACATTTAAAAAAAAAATTAAATAAAGTAAGGAATATCGACAATGGATTGCTGTATATAGCGGAAGAGGTTTTCTGTTAAAACAGATGTTACAGTGGTTGAGGAATAATTTAGAAAGCTGGCAACATTGTCGGCATTATTTTTTTTATCACATTTTATGATTGCAGCTTTTTGCTTTTAAACTGAATCGGTACTTTTGGTACTTGCTTCAGAAAATGCTCAAAAAAACAGTGGAAATTAACACAAATACTAAACTTTATTTGCAGCATGAAAAAAATATAAATATTATGGTGTTCAGGGAAATTTGGAAAATTTGGCAACCTTGTCGATATTTTTCTATCTTTATTCGAAACGTTCAAATGCAACATTTTTGTCTCTTTTATGGTAATAGCTGTTTTACTTTTCAGTTAAACAGGTAATTTCGGTACTCATTTCCCAAAAAGGCTTATTTGCCAACTTTCAAAAAGCAGTGTAAATTTGGCAACGTTGTTGAAAATTTAGGATAATGTTCCGTTTGATAGAACACCCTGTATTATCGGCAGGAGAAATCATTAAAATCAGCAAAAAATAGCGGAATAATCTAATAATATGCTGCTAATCAGTTAACTGCTTCATTTAGTTTTTATAATAATTATTATAATTTTTTGCAATAATTTTATAATCGATTCTAATTAAGCATTAATAATCTTTATAAATTAAGCGTCAACTGAGGTGTAAAATACGTTAATATTCAGACTTAATCTGGATAAACGTATCGAAATGTCAGAATGTTGATAAATCGATATGTGTATCTGTCAATAGTATCGATATATCGTGAGATCGATATCACAAAATGTGGTAATTTGACGTCAAAAATAGTCTCAGCAACGTTGCCAGACTTCCCGATTTTCCGTTAATTCCACTCTAGTAAAACCTCAAATTATAAAGCTGATATTTGTACTACTTGCTAGAATTTCGAGAACGAGATTTTGATATTACCCAAAAATTCCTCTTTTGTCCATTCGAATTGGAGAGCTGCACCACGTTTGCAGTCTCAAGAATTAAAGTAATTAGGCGTACCGTCCTGTTCTATTCTAAGGTTTCAAATTTTTTTTCCCTACATGCCATCAGCCGCCTCGCTTCCCGGATCAAGCGCCTATCGACTTTTCTTTATGCCATATTATGTCTATAAACCACTCACCTTTTTCTGTTTTTGTTGTATCGTTCAGTTTTAGAATAGATTAGATATTATGTATGCAGTTTGACGAACAAACAATGATAGTTTTAGGAAAAAATTGTAAGTAGTTATTTTACGATTTGTTTTCGATTTTAGGAATTTCTGGTCAATTGTTTTTCCAAGATTGTGCAATTGGTTCCAGGAAAAAAAAAACATGTTATTAACCGAGAGATATCGATGTTCATGACCGTCACCAGGGATTTCTTGCTCTCATTATTTGATGAATGCCTTAAAGTTATTTTGGTTGTGGTATTTTTCATGATATGACAACATTGTCAATAAGTTCAGGGTATCGAAACTAGCTCTAGTACGACGGGCAATGTTGCCACGTCAAGCAAATTAACTGGAAAAAAATTTTTTTACTTTTTATTTCAAATTTCATATTTATTTGGGTTAGCCCTAGTACATTATTTAAGTCGGTTGAAATATTTTTCCGAATGCCTGGAAATTGAAAATTCATATTGTCAAGGCAAAATGCGAATTACTAGAACTTATCTTAATTAATATCTCAAGCTGCCAATGTTTGACAATTTTTTTCAATTAATAATAATAATAATGACACCAATTAATAGTAACCTAATCACTATTACCTTATCATTAGGATGCAATACGAATGAGTGTGCCACTATATTATAAGTTTCGATAATAGTTTTAAGACAATGATTTCAATGTCGAGGTGGTTTTAGTTTCGCTTCGAGTGGTGCCAGGGAAAACTTTGGTGAATATTGAAGGGAAATTATATTCGGTTAACGTACATAGTAAGTATTAGTATCTTTAATTACTTCGGAAATATCTAATTAGCGTACTTAATGCCGTTTGCGTTTGAAAAAAAAATCGATG
This sequence comes from Pissodes strobi, assembly GCA_016904865.1. NCBI lineage: Eukaryota > Metazoa > Arthropoda > Insecta > Coleoptera > Curculionidae > Pissodes > Pissodes strobi. The sequence goes on along the minus strand of MU182116.1, from coordinate 364,700 downwards.
GGTGTGAAGTCCGGGAAGCGAGGTGGCCAGTGCTAGTATCAACACTTTGCAACTATTGGGAGGGAAAGCTCTTTCTACGAAAACATATTATTAAGATAAGAAGACTAGAGAGTAATTATGGCCTTGAAGAGTTTTTAAGTGCATCAAGACTGTATCTACATAAGAAATTGTTTTGTAAGATCTGGCAAGCGTAGTGATGGGGCAATAAAGGTTTTAGCTTTTAAATTCCGGTGGTCAAGAGAGGAATTTTAAATTTCTTTTGTGGTTTAAAGAATCTAAAGATTGACAGATGGTCCATTTTAATAAGAAAATCGATAGGCACGAGATCGGGAACGCGTGGTAGCAAACAAGGATATTGAAGAACTTTTTCTAAAAATTGCTTTCAGGATTCGATATGTGCGAGCTATGGGAGGAAATGTGCGATATCTAAATAATTTATGTAGAATGCAAAAATGGAAAAAATAATCCGAATAATTACAAACGCAAATGTTCAACTTCGACGTTTACAGTGAAATTTTACCTCGACATCTCCTATAAAAATCGACAGAAGCTGCCGCTTTTTGTTTCAAAATTGTTCAAAATTTCCGATCCCGGCCCATTTTTCTTGTTTCAAACCAGTTTAAATGAGCTTTCAGGCAGATCAATCTACTTCATTACTACGAAAACGATATGCATTGATATGTCGAAAGTTAAATTTAATCTCATAATCTACCATAAAATCGGCATAAAAAATATTCAAAATTTTCTGATTTTAAATGTATAAATCTACACATTTTAACCTGAACGTCCTGTCAAAATATTGGAATACGTATTGCTTCAAATTTTCCAAATTTTTTTCTATCATCATCATCAACTTTATTCAATATTAAACAGTAGTTATGCTTAAAACTAGTCATTTACTATTACTAGCTGCGCGTTCTCGTCTCACGAGATCTGTTGCGTTTTTATTACGCGACACCACTCGCGGACTAAACACCTGCGACCTAGGGGCTGGTGTCGGCCCATCTAATGACTAGTTAGACAGCAGTCAGGTCAGCGTTATAATTATGTGAGAGTTCATCCCTTCAATTAATATCAAGTTTCAGTTTGCCCAGAGGGCTGTAGTGAATGAGTGTAGGAGAGATTTAAGGGTTGATTAAGCTAGTTAACGCAGGAAAAACTTTACAAAAAAACCTGCTTATCATTATACATGGTACAGACGGCACTCACATGCAAGACAGATATATACAATATATACACGCTATGTACAATTAAGTGACATGATATGTCAGTTGAGGGGATATATACATATATGTACATATGAGCATATGGATGTGAACATGTGTGCCCATACATAATAGGTGCAACATATAATTGTTCGCTCGAAACACGCAGATCTTGCCTGGGGGGGGGGGGGGGGGGAGGACAGCACGCGCGGCTCGGTGTCAGCGGTGGGAATGTTGCTTGAATGTGTTGTGTTGTTGGTGGTATGTCTGTGGCTTTTAGCTACCGAGCACCATATCGGTGCTCCGTAGAGTAGCGTCGGTCTTATAATTGATTTGTAAATTGTCAGTTTGTTAGTCGGGCTTAAGTATGATCTCGCTTTTATGAGCGGATACAGGCTTTTGTGGGTGATTATATTTTTAGCCCTAATTGCCGCGACGTGCTTGGAAAATAGGAGCTTTCGGTCGAAAACTATCCCTAGGTACTTGACAGGATCTATCGGCCTGATTGCCGCGTTGCCTATTATAATAGGCGCCAGATCTATATGGCGCTTATGTGTCAAGATACCTAGTTCAGTCTTCGACGCATTCAGGGTTATTTTCCAATCCCTATAATAAGGGGTTAGAAGGGTGAGATGGTGTTCGAGATTTCGCTTTGCTACCTGCACGTCTGATGACTGTGAGTAAATCACCGTGTCATCAGCGTACAGGGCAAAGGAGTTTGAGGGATAAGACGGGAAGTCAGCTATAAAATGACTGAATAATTGCGGTGATAAAACTGTTCCTTGGGGTACTCCAGACATAATATGCCTTGGTCCAGAAGTGTCGTTGTGTACGCGTACCGAGAAGGAGCGATTCGCAAGGTACGACGCAATGAGGGATACTAGATGTAATGGCATACCGTGAATAGCGAAGAGCTTGTATATCAGCCCATTGTGCCATACCTTGTCGAATGCTTTCTCTATGTCGAGGAGAAGTAATGCCGTCGCCTTGCCCTCGTTGAAGCCGTTGAGAGCTTCTTGTGCGATCTTCGCTGCGAGCATAGTAGTACTATGTCCGCAGCGAAAACCGAACTGCTCCGGGTGCAAAATCCGTAGATTTTCAATAATTCTCGACATCAGGAGCGTCTCGGTTAGTTTGCCGAGCGTATCGAGTAAAGATATTGGGCGATACGAAGACGTAAGCCTCGCATCTTTGCCCGGCTTTAGAAACAGTATTATCACCGCTTTCTTCCAGGGAAACGGAAAGTGTTGTAAACGTAAAATTGCATTTATGATGTGCATTAAATGGATGACGGTTTTATTCGGCATATTCTTTAAAAGAATATACGGAATACCGTCAGGACCGGGGGCTTTGTTCCCGGGTAGGCGGGCAAGAGATCTCTTGATCTCTGCAGGAGTGACCAAAAGCTTGTCCAGTACCTCAGGGGCGATAGGGTATTTGGTAGATATGAAGCGTTCTACTACAGAATCTACATAATTATGGAATGGCGTGGAGTTCGGCGTCTCGCTGAAGACGCCCTCCAGGTAGCTCGCGAAGGCCTCCGCTTTGCCATCATTGTCATAGAAAACATCCCCACGATGCTGTATTTCGGGAAATTCCACGGCGCCTCCGCGAACCCGCCTGGCAAGCTTCCACAGCGAGCCATCGTGTCGGCTTATGGTGTTAACATAAGTCATCCACTTTTCATTCTTGTATGTAGAGATCCTCGCCTTTATCGTTCCCGTTAACGCTGAGACATGCAGTCGATCATTTTCTGTTCGTGTTCGCTGCCATCTACGCCGGGCACGGTTACGGAGGGTGATTAGGTCTAGGATGGGTTCGAGGAGAGTGTCAGTAAACGGTCGCTTACAGATTGCGTCTCTGACGCGCTGGATGTTGGTGACTAGAGCTTGCACCTGGCTCTCAAGTTCTGGGATAGAGTCTATTTGTCTCGGAACAACCGTTGCTTGATTAAGCCTGGCTCGGAACTCCCTCCAATCAAGATTTTTATATGAACGGATTGACTCCTGTTCATATTGTAGTCTGGTATGCAGGCTGATCTTGATTGGAAGGTGATCCGAGTTGAGCTCATTCAACTCTGTGAGAGCTGAGGCAGCGGTTATTCCTCGAGTAATAGCAATATCCAGGAACGATGGATTGGCAAAGGGGCCGTGATAATGTGTGGGATTGGTAGTTTGATGGTAAATAAGATCAATGTTTTGCTCCACTAACCTGTATAGCAAGCGTCCACTCCTGTTGGAAGTACCACGCCAGTTAGCGTGTGTTGCGTTGATATCCCCCAACAGGAGCGTCTTCCTGCCGGCAGGCAACAGAGCAAGAACATCTTCGTCCTGGAGGCGGAGACCCGGAGGTGAATAAGCGCCGACAATCCGCAGGCCACCGTCGAGCTTGAGAGCTACATGCTCAATGACAGTCCTCAGGCCGAGGACGTGCTTATAACGGACTGACCTGCGAACTAGACATGCCACGCCTCCTCCGCGTCGATCGGGCCTATCAAATCGCAGTAGGTGCCGATCGTAAAATTTTAGCCTGAAATTGGCATCAATTCTCGTTTCTAGCAAAAATATTATATCGAAATCAGGACTAGCATAAATGTAATTTTTGAATTCTCCGAGTTTGGAGCGAATGCCATTGCAGTTCCAACACAGAACGTTAATTGGCATTATTGTAACTATATGTTGTACCCGTCAAAGTCCTCCGAGAAAAACTTCATTGAGGCCTGAAGGACCTCAAATTTGTTTCCTTGGCAGGACTCTAGTAATGAAGCATAGTCGTTCAAAGCGCGAATTAGCTCTGTGAAGTTAACCAGGCTATTCACCCGGTTAACTACGCTTTGCAGGCTGTTTAAATTACCTAAAACATTATTAGGGTCAGAGGGTAGAGATTTTATGTTTGAATGAGGGTTAGAAACGATATCACGACTGACCTGGCTGTGACTAACCTGAGTATCTTCGATGGCGTTTTGCATGTGTTCTCACCGTTGTAAGGGTGGAAATTGCTTGGTGTACTGCCTCGCGGCCTCTCCTGATGCTGTGTTCCTGCTTCCGGCCTGCCAGGCCGGGTTGGTAAGGGGTGGCGCTGGTTTATATTCCTGCTTCTTAGGGGCGTTCTGGGGCTGCATTTGTTGTATTTTAAATAGGTATACTGGGCATTGTATACTTATTGAGCGATGTTCGCCACCGCAGTTGGCGCATTTAATTACAGTGTTATTACATTCCGTAATTTGGTGCGCCCCGGCGCATTTAGAGCATGCCCAAGCCCTTTGGCAATACGTCATGGAATGCCCGTGTCCTTGACATCTTTTGCATTGCATTGTCGTTTTGGTAGCTCGGCGATTTTCCCAGGAGATTCTAACGTGAGAAAGTAGCCTTACATCTTGATTTAATTTCCGAAGAGTTACTGAGGCATCCAAGACTACCAGGTACCGGGGCACTCTAGTTTTCTTCATCTCATATGTGGCCTTGATGTTCAGGCCATGCTCTTCTGATAACAGTTTGCGTATCTCCTCTGTTTTAAATCCACCGTCTAGGCCTCGAAGCACGAAAGCGTGCGTTTTCTAGGACGCCTCCGCGTACGAATGATATTCGACTTTTTCCCTCTCAAAAAGTCTCTTCAAATTAGCCCAGTCTTTATTTTGTGTGCAATATATGATGACAGAGTTCTTTGTGTATTTCAAAGAATACTCTACTACGTGCATGTCATGCAGCGTTTGCCTTATGACGCCGTGATCTTGCGCGCCTCCTTTTATGACGATAGGGGGTGGCAAGGACGGCTTCTTTTTGGGTAGATTCTTTAGGGCAGTTTTGGGGTTGGTTTTCGACTTTTTCTGTACCCTGTGTGCGGCGGGCTCTTGCGAGGAGGCAACACTACTCGCTTCGTCCACTTCTTCTGCTTCCGTGTCGGAAAGCGGTTCAAATCTATTGCTTGTTGGAATCGGGGTTGCTTTGTCCTGGGGTTGTTCACCCCCAACATTCAGGTGAACCATCCTTATGCCTTTTTTAAAGGGAATCGTTTTATAAGGCGTCTTAAATGGTTCTTTATCCGGCGCCTCCGGCAAAAGATGCGCGGATTCAAAAGTTGTGTTCAAGATCGAATCGCTGTCGCCAGTCCGTTCTTTTTGCTCGTCTTTTTTCGACTCGATTTTTTGCTGGGTTTCTTTTTGCGCTTCGTTCGTTGGCGCGTTCCCTAACTTTTGCTTCTTGGTATAATTCGGTGAGGAATCCGTGCCACCAGTAGGTTTCGCGTTATCTTTTGTGGCTAGTTTTGTATTCCCGCAATCAACGCGGGGTTGGATGGTTACAGGCCTCTTAAAGACGGCTTTGTGGTCCCTTGTCAAGTGGGTTTTAACGGTGTCTATAGCCGATTTGCAGTCTAGTGTGGACCCGCTGCTTGCGCTTGTAAGTAGAGGGATCATTCCAATACATCTAGGGCATTTGGGATCTTTTCTTAACTTACTTATGTACAATTGTATGCGAGACTCGTTGAAGGATCGACCTGAGTCTGAATCGACTGATATTACGGAGATAGAGTCATCGTCTGTCTCGACATACATCTGCTCCAGGGTGGCTCCGGGTTCCGCCCCGGAAATACTACAAAAGTCGTTGGTACAAAGACCCCTAGTGCTACTCTGTATCAGGACCACATAATAGCAACTAGATTAAAATAAGCACAAAAATGCTTTAATACCGGGTAAGCGATAGTTAAAATCACGCAGATCTCTATTAGCCTGTGAAATCCAGTAACAGGTCTTGCTTCGTACGACACCGAAACAAGAGTAAAAAATTTCTATGTTTCTACATTTTTCCCTTTAACATCGATTTTCTCGAATTTCCCGATTTTGTACGAAAAATTGTTATGGAATTTTTTTTATAGCAGATATCTCAAAGGTTACGAATCTGGGATTGTTTTTTTGAAAATCTAAAAAAAAATCAACCAATTCGGCATTTTTAATCGTATCGACGCCATGCTTTGCTATGTTATAGGTGATACTTAGGGTCTTTTTGTGTGGTTTTTGGCGTAGATTTTCGCCGTGATTTTCTCGAAAAAAAAAACGTTTAAATTTTTGACCTGTAATTCGAGGTTTGTCCATTTTCCGACATTTTCGAGACAGAGAAGCATTTAGGGAGCTTTTTTCCTAGAAATTTCCTATCGAACTGTTGTCTCGGTTTTTTTATCCTCGTGGCTTTAGAATAGCTTGTTTCAGATTCGATCTTGGTCGATTTTCTAAACAAACAGAAAGTGCTCTTAGGCATTAAAATTTACCATATGGGCTAGTTCTAAAGTGATTTTGTGAATAAAACAAAAACTTTTAGCATTATATGAATATTTTAATAAGATATTTTACCTGAAAACAACTGAAAGCTCATAAATAAACAAAATATAAACATTAAATTCTTGTATGGACAATATCTTACAATGCTAGGTATCGACCTTGTAGAATATCACAAGAATAATACCTTACAAGCTAAAGCATGCATAAACAATTGTAATCCTAAACGAGTATATGATTATAAACACTATCTTGCAGCTAAGTACAGTTAAATATTCATTAAAGTTCCTGCAGAACTGCTCAGTGTGAGCTCGGTTAGCTGAGATAACTTTGAGATGAATTACAGGAATATACAAGCAATAATAACAGGATAAATATTACCTTAATGTCCACCTATAAGCTACTATGTACACTATATTCACCAATTGACGAGCAACGTTCAATCGTTCAGCAGTTTATCTTTCGGCACATGGGAAAAGTCACTTAAAAACACTTACCAAGTCTCTTCTTAACGTCTATATACAATGTTCTTCAGTTTCTTGCAAATAAGAATGACTCGATTGATTTATTTGAGAATGATATGCAGATATATGCTTATGGCATGACATGGATACCTTTGTCAAATGCGGTTCTTATATACGCAAAAATGGATACTAAAACACGCTATGCAGGTCGCATAGGTACGCTGTAATCCGTGTAGGGGAAATAACATTTGTGAGAATCTTTATATTATAATAAAGCATAGAGTGGAATGAATCCCCATTGGCGATTGCCATGGAGAAGCGTAATACCTCGCTCGGTACAGCATCTTAGTTGTGAGAGAGTAATTGTAAACGTGTGAGTTTACTTACTTGGGGTTCGAGACAAGACTCGGTAGAGATAAATGAACCCCCATGGGCGATTGCTATGGGGACGCTTAATAGTCTTAGTACCCCGCTCGATGCAGCGTTTGAGATTGTAAACGTGTGAGTTTACTTACATTGTGAGTATCTTTATATTAGAATAAAGCATAGAGAGCAATGAATCTCCATGAACAAGACCAATGGGGACGCTAGTACAGCTCTCGGTACAGCGTTTTAGTTGTGAGAGAGTGATGGCTGGGTTCCAATAAATACCTTTACTTGTAGGCTTGAGACGACGGCGACAAACTGTCGCAATGGCAGGATACCACAATGTCACTTGAATAGAGATGTTGTGAGATTAGGGGATCTCAACACGTGAAACCTGCCTGGCATGGCCGATGGGCAATTGGTAATGCCAGTGGGAAAGCAACTTTCTTAGTTGGGGGTTGAGATGCTACTTAATTAATTCTAGAACGTGAGAACTAGATCAACTCGAATAATGGCGAAATGGCGGGATAATCTACATCCTACATCACTCCGGAAATAGAAAGGGCAAATGATGTAAATACTGAGAAGTTATATAAAACTTAACGTCAGCGATTGTCTAAAATATCCTTATGAATTTGAACACAAATCTGGTCGAAATACGTTAACTAGTTTTTATAAAATTCGATTGTTAAAGATCGAAAATTTAGGAGCTAACTTGATTACCTCCTGATTAAGATCCTTTACACAAATAGTGCACTATGTAAAAAATCGACGTCTCCTATTGGTCGATACATCTCGTATTACAATATGTCTTCGTGATGCAATCGTTTTCTGTCAAGAGCTCTCGTGGTGTAGAGGTTTAGATCGTTGGGTCTCACCTGGACCCCCCTTGCATTTTTTTTATTTTTTTTTTAAGATTATGTTTCTAAACAGTTTTTTTTATTTTGAAAATGTCTTGGGTTAGTTTGGGTTAGCACCTGGTTAGTTTCCTTTTCTTGAGCCTCCGTAGCGAGCGAAGCGAGCGGAGGGCCATGCGGATCGACCAATAGGAGAGGCCGATTTTTATATAGTGCACTATTTGTGTAAAGGATCTTATAATGCACCGAGGTACAGTGGTTTTTCTCGTATTGTATAAAGGCACTGTACAACGAGCTTTTTAAGAGATATTCTTTAATTCCTTTGGAATGCGAACATAGTGGCGTGGAATGTTAAAATAATGCGAATTAGATCGTTAGATTTGAAAACGTGTTCAAATGGTTTTTAAACACAACTCAAAGTGATCCACCTCTTTTTCGAAAATAACATAAATACGCTAAAAAAACTCGTCATTTTCCCATTCTGGCCAATTTCAATAGGGTTTAGAAGGCTGTACTGAGTCTTTGATTATATTTACATGGGTTCTGGAGACTTTATTCTTGAAGATAGGAAAAATAAAAAAAAAAAATTTATTTGGTTTTATAATACTTTCATTAATTTTCTGTTTTTTTTATTATTTTTTTTCTTTATTTCGTTTTATAATACTTTTATTAACTTTCAAAATATTTTTAACGTTTTTATCAAATTTTTCCCGTTTTTTCAAAAACTTTTGTTTCTTTTTATAGGGCATTTTTTTTTCTCCCAACTTTTGTCATCCCCGACCTCGTAGCTGAACTCTTTCGCCTTTTTTTCGCCAAAAACCGCATTTCTCTAACTTTTTTTTATTATAATTTTTTTTTCTTATTTTTCGTTTCATAATACTTTTATTAACTTTTCGAACAACTTTTACGTTTTTTTGTTTTTGAAATCAGGAAAAGATACCTTTCGTTTTAACGCATAATTTACAGGGTGTGCCATTTAAATATAATTTTAAATTTTTTGACGAGATATTTTTTTCTGACAATTTCAAAAAATAATATGGAAAAAAGCCTAAATTTTTTGTATAAAACTCCTATTTTTATTTTTTAAAAATGCCCCAGAAGCCACGTAAATATAATCAAAGAACCTGTACAAAGGAACGTGTTCAGGAAATTTAATCAAAATTCATAAATTTTTTTTGACAGTTATCGTCCGTTCAACGCAAAATTTTGAAAAATTGCACATGTGGCTCTGAAACGGAACATCGAATCGCCAAAAACAATTGATCGTCGGTTGCTCCATTTCGAGAAAATAAATAATTAACGCAAAAAATACCCTCAAACAATGAGCATTACGCGACGGCTCAATTGTTTTTGGCCTTGAATTTGAAACGGTGGTACAACTTCCTAATCTTGGTGGACAAAAAAGAAATTTTTACGTTCTAATAGTGGCTAAGGTGGCTTCTGTTGAAAGTTTGAAGCGGCTTGAATATTTCACGATTTATAGAGTCATTTCTTCCCTCTCGAATAGTCAAAACAGCCGCTTCCTATCTTATTTAATTAATTTTTAAAATTTTAATTTCTGAGGGTCTGCAATTTTGAACGTTTTTTTCGCGATTTTTGTGTGAATAACTAGAAATCCGTATCGACTAGAGAAAAACTAATAATATTTTCTTCATCTACGCTATCGACTTAGCTAGTAAACACCTTTTCGGCGATTTTAAATTTTTTCGATTTTTTGGAGAATGGGAAAAAAAATCCCATATCGGCACATCGATTTTGATTTTTTTGCGGAAAATTACATTTTGTGCAACTAAATCTGTACTTTCGGACCCGCTGATTCAAAAAATGATGAATGAATATGAAAAGATATATATTTTTTTTATAAAATTGATTACGGTTTTTACCTACCTACAATTTGAGACCCTCTGAGTTGCTCAAATCATGTTGGAGCGGCTTTAATATTTTACGATTTATAGTAATTTCTTCTCTCTTGAGCAGTTTTGTATGTAGATAGCCAAACATTCTAATGGCCCCTCGAATCATAATTTTGACGGGCGAACCGTAACAAGTATGTAGATAGAAATGCTTCCCAAACCAACTTCCTTAAAACCGCACATTGATAATTCCGATATATTTATGCATAATATTAATTTTGATTATTTTTAAGTTGCGTCGGAGTATAATAAAGATAACCGTCTCGCTTGAGATACTGCAGGTTTAACAGAGTTAATTTTTTTCTACAGAACAAAATGGACGTTAGCTCGGGTACCACCAGCAACTCCAAGCGATTGCCGCAGTACTTAGCGGCCTTGTCCGGTAAGTAAAAATTTGATGACGTTTCGTAACATTTCTTCCGGATTGATGCAAGTATTGAACCTCTGACCTCTCGAATTGATATGTACTTAAATAGAATCGGTAAGGTCAGTTTTGTTGTTTTAATATAGGAGGAAATGAATTTTGCACTCAGTTAATGACCGCCTTTTACTTACTTATTTCCATTTCTTAATTCTTTATCTGGGAGAAATTACGACGCTCAGATTTTATTATTTTAAAAAATTGATATTGAAAATATTTACTAATGAAGTTTCTCTCTGTTTAAATAGTATGTCTAGGATCAGTAGCTGCAGGAGCCGTCCTCGGATGGACCGGTACGATATCGGAAGCCTTGAAACGGAATGAACTGAACGATATTCCGGTCAACGAGGACGTCTTAGGATGGATTTCCGGGTTCGCTACCCTTGGGGCCATGATAATTTGTTTTCCGATTGGGTAGGTGTTTTCCTTAAAAATCATATTAAATCTTCAAAGCTTGGCGTCATCGTTCATCGTCTAGTTGAGCACAAATTTTGCGCTTTTTTACGACTCGTTTTGCAGTTGACAAGAGTTCAACATAAAGTATTATGCACCTTGAAAATCTTAAAAAATGTTAAAAAGTTTCCGCCAAATTAAAAATATTCAAAATCAAACATTTCTCAAATGATGAATGTAAAAAAAATTATTTCGAGCAGAAAAGCATTATAATATTCGCCGTGCGAAATGGCAATGCTTTTTGCTCGGTTTTACCATTTCCAACTCTAAATTTATCATCAAACTTATCAAACATTTCTATAAAGAACTTTTTTCGAAAAATTAAATATTTGGTCCATTTCTACTAACTCGAACTTTCAAATCGTAATACAGAAAAAAAATTATGTGCCTCACCTTAACTAACCCAAACTAACCCAACTGAAGTGAAACTTATGAAAGAGATATAAGAAATTGAGATTTTTTTGAAGCTCTTATTTTCTCAATTTTTGCCCCAGTTTCGACACTTTTTTTGTTATTTTTCTTCCTCTTTTTCAACTTTTTTCTTCGCCAAAAACCGCGTTTTTTTATTATTTTTTTCTGTATTTCGTTTTAAAATACTCTTATTAACTAACAAACAATTTTTTTTTATTATTTTTTTTCTTATTTGGTTTTATAATACTATTGACTTTCCGAATAATCTTTTGTTTTTTTATTATTTTTTTCTTATTTCGTTTTATAATACTTTTATTAACTTCCCGCACATTATTTTACGTTTTTTCAATTTTTTCCGTTTCTTTCAAAAATTTTCGTTTTTTTTCATAAAGCATCTTCCCATTTTTGTCATCCCCGATCTCGTAGCTGAACTCCTTCGCCTTTTTTTCGCCAAAAACCGCGTTTCTCCAACTTTTTTATTTATTTTTTTTTTTCTTAATTTCGTTTTATAATACTCTTATTAACTAACGAACAATTTTTTCTTTTTTTATTATTATTTTTTTTTCTTATTTGGATTTATAATACTTACTTTTATTGACTTTCCGAACAATCCATGTTTTTTTTTATAATTTTTTTCTTATATCGTTTTATAATACTTTTATTAACTTCCCGCACATTTTTTTAGACTTTCAATTTTTTCCCATTTTTTCTAAATTTTTTGTTCTTTTTTTTCATAGAGCATCTTCCCATTTTTGTCATCCCCGATCTCGTAGCTGAACTCCTTCGCCTTTTTTTCGCCGAAAACCGCGTTTCTCTAACTTTTTATTTATTTATTTATTTTTCTTTATTTCGTTTTATAATACTCTTATTAACTAACGAACAATTTTTTCTTTTTTATTATTATTTTTTTTCTTATTTGGATTTATAATACTTACTTTTATTAACTTTAAGTATCTTCCCATTTTTGTCATCCCCGATCTCGTAGCTGAACTCCTTTGCCTTTTTTCCGCCGAAAACCGTGTTTCTCTAACTTTTTTTTTATTTATTTTTTTCTTTATTTTGTTTTAACTAACGAACAATTTCTTCTTTTTTTATTATATATTTTTTTTCTTATTTGGATTTATAATACTTTTATTGACTTTCCGAACAATCCTTTGTTTTTTTATAATTTTATTCTTATTTCGTTTTATAATACTTTTATTAACTTCCCGCACATTTTTTACGCTTTTTCAATTTTTTCCCATTTTTTAAAAAAAATTTGTTTTTTTTTCATAAAGCATCTTTCCATTTTTGTCATCCCCGATCTCGTAGCCGAACTCCTTCGCCTTTTTTTCGCCAAAAACCGCGTTTCCCTAATTTTTTTTTATTTATTTTTTTTTCTTTATTTTGTTTTATAATACTCTTATTAACTAACGAACAATTTTTTCTTTTTTTATTATCATTTTTTTTCTTATTTGGATTTATAATACTTACTTTTATTGACTTTCCGAACAATCCTTTGTTTTTTATAATTTTTTTTTATTTCGTTTTATAATACTTTTATTAGCTTCCCGCACATTTTTTTAGGCTTTTTCAATTTTTTCCCATTTTTTCAAAAATTTTTGTTTTTTTTTCAATAAAGCATAGCGTTTCTCTAACTTTCTTTTTATTTGCGAATAATTTTGTAATTTTTTTTTCAATTTTTTCCCATTTTTTCGAAAATTTTTGGGTACTGATGACCCCACAGATTTTCGATCCGAGGCTCAGTTGACAGAGATACAGGCAAAAAAACGACTTTTTCCCCAAAATCCCCTCTTAAATTAGAGCCACGCCTTCCCCCCCCCCCCCCCCCACTTCAAAAATGGAATTGAAAGTTGAAACGCAATAAAATCGAACTCCTAAATCGGAATTTAATAACGTTCGACTTCAAAATTAGAACTTTAATGTTGGCATTTATTAAAACTCGGAATTTGAGTTGAACGTTAATAATATTCGTGTCTCAAAGTCGGAACTTCCTAGAATTCGTACTTTAAAGTCGGAATTTATTAAAATTCGGACTCTCAACTCGTGTTACGAAATGTTTCAAACTCAGTAAAATTCGAAGCTTATAAAAATTTGGAAGTTTAAAATCTGAACTTCATAAAATTCAAATTGCAAGATCGAATTTACCCAAAAATTCTGATTTTGAAGGTATTTTTCAAAAAAGTCGCTCTTACAGGATGAAAGAAAGTTGAAACACACTAAATTTTTCTTTATAGTCATAGTTTAATAAACTCCAGGCTTCGAAGTTGGAACTTCCTAAAATTCATACATTGAGATCGGAAGTTATTAAAATTCAAATTCAAGTCCTAATATGAAACATATTTAAAAATTGGAAATTGAAACGGAATAAAATTCGAACCTCAAACTCTGAATTGTTTAAAAATTAGTTGGAATTTGGTAAAATTCGGAGTTTAAAATCTGAATTTCAGAACACGTCGGAATTTATTGAAGTTCAGATTTAGAATTTATTTTTCAAAGGAGTTGACTTAAACACGGTCTTCGTCGATAATTCATGAAATTTGAACTTTGAGGTCGGATGTCATTAAAATTCGTACTTTGAAGTCGTAATAGGTACTACAAAACACATTTCGAACTTGAAAATTGAAGCAATAAAATATAGTGAAATTCAAAGTTTATAATCGAAAGTTAATAAAATTTTGACTTTAAAATCAGAACGTTGGCATTTGTTAAAACTCCAAATTTGAATTAAGTTCAGAGTTTATAGTCGAACGTTAGTAAAATTTGTACTTCAAAGTCGGAACTTAATGGGATTAGTATTTTGAGGTCGAAAATGATTAAAGTTCGGGCTTTTAAGTCATAATACCAAACATATTTCAAACTTGGAAATCGAAACGGAATAAAATTCGAACCTGAAAGTCTGAACTTCATTCAAAGTCGGAATTTTATAAAATTCGTTCTTTCGGCTCCGAAGTGATTAAAATTCGTACTTTCAAGTCGTAATACACAACACAAAATTCGAATTGCTTGCGGGTCGGTAAAATTCGAAGTTGATAAAATTTGGAGTTTAAAAATCTTTCTTCGACCTTTAATAAAATTTAGACTCAAAGTTAATAAAATTCGGAATTTAAAATCTGAACTTCATAAAATTCGAACTTCTAAGTCTGAATATCTTGAAAATCAATCTTTGAAATAGATATTTATTAAAAGTCGTATTTTAAACTTACTTTTCAAAAAAGTCACGCTCTCAAGTTGAAACGCAATAAAATTTGATTTTTGTCTTAAATTGATTGAAATTCGGACTTTAAAGACGGAATCTCATGAAATTCGAAATTTGAGGCCCAAATGTGAACTTTCAACTTGTTATACAAAACACATTTCGAACCTGGCAATTGAAAGACAAAAACTGAGACCTCCAAGTTGAAATTTTTTAAATCTTGGGCCTCGAAGTTTGAATTTAGTAAAGTTCGAAGTTTATAATCGAATGTTAATGAAATTCTTAGTTCAAAATCAGAACTTTATAAAATGTGAACCTTCATGTTAGAATTTGAGTTGAGTTGAGTTCGGAATTCATACTCGAACTTTAATAAAATTTGGACTTCGTGAAATTCGTACTTTAAAATCGGAAGTTATTAAATTCGGACTCTCAACTCGTGCTACGAAACACAACATTCGAATTGTTTGAAGCTCAGTAATATTCAAAGCTTATAAAAATTTGGAAGTTTAAAATTTGAGCTTCATAAAATTCGGATTGCAAGATCGGGATTTATCAAAAATTCTGATTTTGAAGTTATATTTCAAAGAAGTCGCCCTTCCAAGACGAATCAAAGTTGAAAAGCATTAAAATTCGATTTTTTTCAGTTAGGACTTTATAGTCGAATAATAATAATACAATCCAGACTTCAAAGTTGCAACTTCCTAAAATGCATACCTTGAGGTCGGAAGTTATTAAAACATGAAACATATTTCAAAATTGTAAGTCGAATATGAATAAACTTCGGACCTCAAAGTCTGAATTGTCTAAAAATCTGTGGGAATTTAGTAAAATTCGAAGTTTATAGTCGAAAGCTAATAAAATTCGGAATTTCATGAAATTCGTACTTTGAAGTCAGAAGTTATTATAATTCGGATGATCAAGTCGTAATACAAAACACATAATTGGAATTGCTTGAACTTCGGTAAAATTCGAGGTTGATAAAATTCAGAGTTTAGAATCTTAACTTCATGAAATTCGAGCTTCATGCTCGTAGTTTATAAAAAATTCGTTTTTCGAATGCATCTGAACTTTATAAAATTCGGACTAGGACTCGGAATTTATACAAAATTCGTGTTTCGAATGTATTCCTCAAAAAAATTGATTTAAACTTGGACTTCGAAGTCAGAATTTCATGGAATTCGTACTTTGAGCTCGGAAGTTATTAAAATTCGTACTTTCAAGTCGTAATGTAATACACAACACAAAATTCGAATTGCTTCGAAGTTGATAAAATTCGGAGTTTAAAATCTGAACTTCATAAAATTCGGATTTTAAGATCAGAATTTATTAAAATTCAGACTTTATAGTCGAACTTTAATAAAATTTAGACTCAAAGTTAAGAAAAATCGGAATTTAAAATCTGAACTTCTTAAAATTCTAACTTCAAAGTCTGAAGATCTTGAAAATCAATCTTTGAAAGTTACTTTTCAAAAAAGTCACGCTTCCAAGTTGAAACGCAATTAAATTTGATTTTTGTCTTAAATTGACTGAAATTCGGACTTTGACGGAATTTCATAAAATTTGAAGTTTGAGGCCCAAATATGAACTTTCAAGTTGTTATACAAAACACATTTCGATTCTGGCAATTGAAAGACAACAACAAGTTGATGTGTTTTAAATCTCGGGCCTCGAAGTTGGAATTTAGTAAAGTTCGAAGTTTATAATCGAATGTTAATGAAGTTCAAAATCAGAACTTTATGAAATGTGAACTTTCATGTTAGAATTTGAGTTGAGTTGCGTTCGGAGTTCCTAGTCGAACTTTATTTAATAAGATTCGTACTGCAAAGCCGGAACTTCATGAAATTCGTAGTTTGAGGTCGGAAATTATAAAAACTCGGGCTTACGCAATAAAATTCGAATTTCAAATTCTGAATTTCTAGGAAATCAGTCCTTGAAACCTGAATTTAGTAAAATTCAGTTTATAGTCGAAAGTTAATAAAGCTTGGAATTTCAAAATGTGAACTTCATGAAATTTGGACTTTCAAGTCGCAATACAAAACACTTTTCGAACTTAGAACTTGAAACACTTTAAAATTGAGACATCAAAGTTGAAATTTAAAAAAA
>MU182116.1:308254-339279 GCA_016904865.1 Pissodes strobi | reverse complement strand
GATTCCCGTCGGTCGAGACAGATGTTTTGTTTACCTTTTTTATAAGGTTATGTTTGTTTATTATTAATTTAGTTTTTTTTTCTTAATTTTAAGTTAGCCTTGGGTTAATTCTTGTTGATTGCGCCCCCGTAGCGAGCGAAGCGCGCGGAGGGCCATGCAAAGCCATAATAATACTTATTATTCTTGTTTCGCCATTGCGCATGCACAGTATCGCATCGAAAATTTGGCCCTATCCCTAGACGCTTGTCGCATATGGCAGCAGCCCAGTGTTGCCATTCTAATATTTCAATTCGAATAATGCCATCCGCTCGCTTCGCTCGCCGGGGGGCAACCAAACGAAACTAACCCAAAAAGGATCCTATTCTACCGAGTTTTTCCGAAATCTACCGAAAATATCTGATTCAATCTACCGATTTCATCGCCGATGATCTGGCAGCACTGGTAGTAATCAATTCTGCATCCTGCATTCTCTATTAATACAGGGGGCCGAAGAACATAGTATAATTAGAAATGAAGTCTGCTTTTCCGTAATAAAACGTCGTAAAATTATTAGCTAATACACAATGAGGGTCACTATCTAAATCTACTTCTTTCTTTTATCCAGAATAATGAATGCAGGTGCACACAGATTGGAATATACTCTCCGCTTGTATCTGATTCTAAAATTTGTCAGGCATTTATTTTGTCATACAATTTGAGCTTCTCTTTGGGACACTATGTAACAACATTTTTATAAAACATGTTTTTATAACCTTTTCTATATTTTCCTATTTAATTTATATACAATGTGCCTACATATTAACGAACATAATAAATAAATGCAATTTTATGCATTGACAATGCAAATTTTTGTTGTTTCTGGTTGTGATGATCTAACCAGTCTTCTAATAATAGCTTATGTTTTATTGACCGCAAAATGTTAATAATATTCCAACATCGGATTTAACTAAATTTAATGTACAGTGGACAAATCAGGAATCCTCTTTTTAGAATTATTTATCTTATTTATATAACGACGTCATAAAACCACGGGTACTAGTGTGGAACTTATTTTGCAATTTTACTTATTAAGTTCTGTACAAGTCACATAGTACTTTTTCCTAACCTTTAATTAATATTGTTATTGTAGCGGATACGCATTTGTCCTCTGTTGTGGTCCCATTTTATTATATCTCAAACCTTCCCATGCACCGATGCAGCAAATTAAAAGACAAGCGAGATATGCTATATTTTTCGCTATTTAACTACTGAAAAAATCCAAACGAAACAAGAGCGAAACGATTAGAGTAATTAAACTAGTTACAATCTGTCGAAAAAAAAAACAAAATTTGAGGTAATTAAAAAAACAGATATACCAAGCCCCCCTGTGACGTTGTCAGATTGTGGTGTGACACGCGGCTGGGTATAATATTAGCATCATTGATGCATGCCCTCATGACATGTCGACAACACCGCTGAAGGCTGACTGACTGACTCTTATTCTTCTGATCAAGCTGTTTTCACTTTTACACCCTTCAATTAGATAATAATTCTTACCTTAAAAATAAACCAGGAAATTAGTTGAAAAAATATCTACTTTTTTAGGGTTAACACATTAATCAGTGAGGTATGCTTAAGTGAAGAAGCGTGTTATTGTTTTTTTAATTTCTATTGAAGTAAGGGAAGTTGGTATTATCGATTACATTGGGAGGCGAAATAAATTGACCTCATTTTAATCACCTGATGGACCTATTTACATAATTTTAAACATTTAACTACTTTCAGTTGTATCTTCTTAAGAAGGGGGATAGAGCTGCTGCGTTACATAGTCTAAAAAGGCTCCGAGGAGAAGTTTATGACAGTGAGCTGGAAATAAGAGAGATGCAAGAACAACTGGATAAGAGTGAACGAGAAAGGGTAAGTTTGAAAACTATCTCTTCAATTTTATACTACACAAACGCATTTTATCCTAAGTTATAGTCGGATAATAAACTTTAAATATTATTTTATTCCAATTATGCGCCACGTCAAGTTGCACTATAATTTGGCTTAGCTGCATATAATGAAAGCATCTTCATTATCTCAAGCTAGCGCGTTGAGAGCTTGGCAACACTGCTGCAGGCTGGTAAGAATCTATGCTTTTAACCAGGACATTATCATACCTTAAACCTATAAATGCATTTCGCATATGAGACATATAATATATACTAAAAAACGACTTTGTCTTTAACTGTAATGTATTCAAGCAATTTTACGTCTTTTTTATCCCTAAAAACAGCACTGAGATAATTAATTGGAATGGATCTTAAAAGTTTGTCAATTTTCAGCGTCGTGCAGTATTGTGAAGTCTCAAATCTCAGCTTGGCAACCCTGCTGGAGGTTCATTAGATTCTTTGGGAAGCTAATTGAAAATGCTTATTTATGAATATATATGTAATACTTTACTTTTAAAGGGCCAGATTCGAGACAATACTGGCATGACTAATTTATATGATCGAAATCTATTATATTTCTTATATGATCCATGCATTAATAAAAACCAGCAATTTTATGTCCAATTTATCACATTTATTTAATTATTGAGACATCATCATAACAGTGGTTTATTATGCTTCTGATTAGGCCAATAATAACTAAATATTAATGACAGATAATAAAGAACATGTTACGTTTTAGGTGCCATTTAGTCAAGCCCTTCAAACCAAGGCGGCGAAAAAGGCGATGTTCATTTGCTTCGGTCTGATGACTTTCCAGCAGCTGAGTGGCGTGAACGCAGTTATTTTCTTCATGTCGACGATCTTCGAGAGTGCGGGAGGGTCGATACCGGCGAATTACGCTACTATCGGTAAGCGATTATTATTCTTTACTATACGATTATCGAATAATGTTAATCAGGAATATTCAAATCAAAAAGCATATGTTTATTTTTCTGCTATTATGACAATGTAAAGACACCATCCATCGTTGCGTTGTTGCCAGATCGTTGAGGCGCAACTGAGGAGGGCTAGAAGGACAACACATCGCGTGAGATGCTCTTCGTAGGCAATGCTCTCTATGATATGAACCTTACTTCGTAGGTGTGTTCCGTAATGCTCTAAGAGCACTAGAATATTTCACTAAACTTTTTGGCTATTTAACTGACTCTACTTAGACACTTGTCTTTCTCAGAACTCTGACAAACTTATCCTTGATTTGACTTTTACTACTGCGGTTGTGAAACCCCTAGACTCAGCAGCCGTGTGACTAACCGGTATTAGGTTTGGGTCAGGAATAAAGGAGTAAAACCTGAAGGCAGCTGTGTAGCTAGCCTAGGAGCGGATAGAACCCGAAGGCAGCTATTTAGCTAATCTGGGAGCTGGTTTTAGGTGAGAAAAAAACCTAGGATCGGTAGCGTATTTATATTAACATATACGTGATGGCCATTGCTTGCTTAAGGTTCAGAATTGTTCCCGTTGATTTTTCGCGTTGTTTATATGTTATATAACAATTTCCAAGTTCAAGTTCAAACTTAGGACAGGGTGATATTTATTTGGTAGCTTATACATTTTAGTAGATTACAATATAATAACTGAGTGGCAATTTTTTATAAACATTTTGATTTGGAAAACAGATTTCAAAAATAAATATTGGCAGCGTTGAGTTTGAAAATGGACTTTATGGCAACTTTTCCTAAGTCCTTTTAGAAAACCTACCTATAGATGCGAACGGCAGCCAGTTTTGCGGTGGAGAGCTAGGTTCGTGGATCCTTTAATAAAGATATTGGGCACCACTTAGTTAATTTTGACTCAACTAAGAAAAATCCATAATGTTGTTAAATGCTGAAAAGTGATTTTTAGAGGAGCTTTTCAATAAGGCATAATATTTCCCCAAAATCAATACTTTATTCTTTCCCTACTAATGCGTAGATCCCTCGATAAAAACGACAATTATACAGTACAATTACAATCACATGTATAAACAATAAATCAATAGAAAAGAAACTTACATAATATTGATTATTATCAACAATAACGGTGTCAGATACAAACTGTTAGGCAAATATTCTGCATACTCAATAATGGGTCACTAGAATGATGGTAAATAGCGCACAGGGTTTAAAATTCATGAATTTTATTCTGCCGCAATAATATAAAATAAAACATGTGTATAATCACTCAATCTGTAGATAATCTAAATTTGCCAAAGACAGCTTTACAAATAGGTAAATGATATTACTTACAAATCATGGAGTAGGTATTCTTATAATCTTAAAATATTCTCCAAATAAATACCAGTATAAGTATATCTACGGTCCATGCAAGTCCGAAGCACTTCAAATCATAAACTGACTTCTCCAAACTTGGTACACCACACCCAGCCAATAATAACAACAAGGGCATAACATGCAAATGGTGGTTTAAACCCAAAACACGCAAAAATAGATATCGCAATTAAGCAAAGCAAACCGATATACGTGTGTCAGAGCGGTACCCGTGGAGAGGACCCTAAAAACAACTGTTTTTCTTAGCAAAAAAGTAAATATCTAACATTAAAATGATTACTCATAACCTAACTAGTTTTTCATCTTACCTATAGATCTATCCATAGGGCCTATTGCCTGGTAATAGCCAGTCGAACAAAACAAATAGTGTCAATTTTATAGACTTCTCCAAAATCAATAATCGCCAGTTCCAAGAATCGGCAACATGACAGCAACAGCAATACATAAATTCTTCTGGAAAGATTGGAAAATAGAATTAATTCCACTGAAAGACTGCATGAAAATTTTATGACTTACCACGTGTAGGCAGGATTCCAATAACTCAACAAAAACTAATATAGGTAACCTCCATGACCCTGGTTCGAGTCAAAATAATTAAACGTAGCAAAAATATCATAAAATAATGACCCCAAATATTTGAACCAGTTCATGAGGATTTACACCTCGAAAAAGCCACAAAGGATGTCGGCTTATCGACTCGTCGCCCAGACGGCACGGCGTAAAAAG
The DNA here is from genome assembly GCA_016904865.1 of Pissodes strobi. Classification (NCBI taxonomy): domain Eukaryota; kingdom Metazoa; phylum Arthropoda; class Insecta; order Coleoptera; family Curculionidae; genus Pissodes; species Pissodes strobi. The sequence continues at coordinate 334,313 of MU182116.1, read as the reverse complement.
AAAGAACAAAGAACCCGAAACCAATTTCAACACTTTGACCCTGAAACATTGCTGCCAACTTAACTTAATTGAAATAGCGAGTCCGAGCGCATCCACGTCATAGCTCGTGTAACGTGTAGTGGACTGTTTCTACTATGAATGATGCACTTTATTTTACTTTAATTTAACATATATTAACTTTTTACTAACAATAAAATCAGCAGTATACTTCGGTCGCTTCGCTTCTGTCGCTTGCTAGAGAGAGAGAGAGAGTCTTGCCGAATCCCGCTGTTGCTGGAACGCCTTCATCGACTATGATGGTGGGTAGAGGTGTAAGCCGCAACATGCCCCCCGCCTTGAAAGATTGTACTTTCAACATGGGAGTGGACAGAGTCTAACGACGGCCCTGGTGATGGTTCCGTCCATGGTCTTGATTGAAGCCACTCTATTTATGTTGTCGTTGCCGCTGACGAGATTCAAAATGCGTCCCAAACGCCATTTCATGGGTGGTAGATTGTTATCCTTAACCAAAACTAGCTGCCCCAGGTGGAGGTTACCATTGTTAGTTTTCCATTTTGGCCTTTGCTGTAATTCATTTATATATTCACGATGCCAGCGGTTCCAGAACTGCTCCTGAACCTTTTGCACCAATTGGTATTGGGAAAGTCGATTGTCTGGTAAGTGCATCACTGAAGGTTCTGCTGTTGCCATTGCTGATCTTCCGATGAGGAAATGTGCGGGTGTTAGGGAAGAAAAATCATCAGGATCAGAGCTTAAGGGACAGAGAGGACGGGAATTTAGCACTGCTTCGATACGCGCAACTAAAGTTTGCAGATCGAACAGAAATAGCGTATATGAACCCACTATTCTTTTGAAATGATGTTTGAAGCTCTTAACCCCCGCTTCCCAGATACCACCAAAGTGTGGTGAATTGGCCGGTATGAAGTGCCATTTTATCCCTAGGTTTTGAATAGATTCTGAAATCAGAGTGCGGTTGGTTTTTAAAAAATGACCCATGGCTTGGAGGTCCTTATTAGCCCTAACAAAGTTTGCTCCATTATCTGAGAAAACTTCTAAGGGTCGTCCGCGTTTACTAATAAATCGAGTGAACGCTTGCAAAAAATCCTCAGAGCTGAGTGATAAAACTAGTTCTAAGTGTATAGCGCGAGTACTCAAACACACGAATACAGCAACCCAACACTTAATTACTTTACAGCCGCGTCCACGACGATCCTTTACCAGGAAAGGACCTGCATAGTCAACCCCTACCTTGATAAAGGGCAATGCTTGCTGCACTCTTGCTGCGGGTAAATCACCCATTATTGGCTGAATGGATTGAGGATTGTACCTGCAGCATTTTACGCAGTTACGAACTGTTTTACAAGCGAGATTGCGTCCCGAAATGGGCCAAAATGTATCCCGTACATGTGACAATAACAACTGTGGTCCTGCATGTAATAAACGCTCGTGCTCATATCGCATAATTAATTTACTTAAGATGTGACCTGGAGATAATAATATAGGATATTTTTTTTGAAACGAATAGTCCGAATTGGATAGCCGGCCTCCGACTCTCATAATTCCTTGATCATCTATGAAAGGGTGTAAGCTAAGCATATTACTGGTTTTTGGAAGTTGACGCTTAGAAGATAGAATTGCCAATTCGTCTGGAAAGGATTCTAGTTGAGACAATTTTATTAAACTGTTATATGCGTCATTTATTTCGTTTAATGTGAGAGGTGAGTACAGTCGGTTGTGTTTAGATGTTTTTGCGTTCTTTACAAATCTGAAAATGTAAGCTGTAGTGCGTTTCATTCTTGTTAAATTTGAAAATCGTTCAAAGGGAAATAATGGTAATCTCGTTTTTGTTACAAATACAGAGTTATGCATTTCCGGTAAATCGTTTGTAAGAACATTATTGATTTGCCATTCACGTTCGTTTAATAATAACCATTTGGGGCCGTGCCACCAAAGATCTGAACTTATCAACTGATCAGGTTGTAAACCGCGTGAAACCAGATCAGCTGGGTTCTCTCGCGTTGATATATGGTTCCAAATAAATGAATTGGTCAATTTCTGAATTTCAGCGACGCGATTGTCGACAAATTGTTTAAGCAAATTTGGATATGTGTAGCCATCCCAAAACAATCGTGGAGTCTGACCAGCAATAGATTTTATCAATGGTTATATCAATAGACTCTAACACTTTGGTGAGAAGCTGAGCTAGAATTAGTGCTGCGCATAATTCCAATCTTGGTATCGTCAAAGACTTAAGAGGCGCTACTTTAGATTTAGCGCACAACAAATTGCAATGTGAATCGCCGTTTTTATTTTTCGATAATACATATATACAGGCTCCATAACTTGTCTCGGATGCATCCGAAAACCCATGCAGAGCAATAAAATTCGGATTTTGGCATGTGACCTTTCGGTTAACCATTATTTTGTTCAACGTGTCTAATTCGGAAGAAAAACGAATCCATGAAGTTAAAATATGGAATGGTAAAGGCTGATCCCAAGTTAAATTTTCAGCCCATAATTTTTGTAATAAGACCTTGGCTAATATTATGCATGGGCTAGTCAAACCTAATGGATCAAATATTGTAGCTATTCTGGATAGCACTACTCGTTTTGTTATTCTTTTGGGATCAATTTGCTTTGTTGGAGAAATTTTAAAGGTAAGTATGTCCCTTTCACATGCCCAAAGGAGACCTAATACTTTCGTATTGTGGTCTTTATTAGCAGCAAATTCTACAATATCCGAATTTTCATTCCCGGTATTAAAATTAAAACGATTTGATTGCCATTTACGCAACTCAAATCCACGTTTTAGTAGAATTTCGTATATAGTTTTTACGACATATTCTGCCTCTTCTAGTGAATCTACACAAGTGAGCAAGTCGTCTACATACATGTCCTCTTTAATGATTTTAGAGATTTTTGGATGTTCACTTTCGCATTCAATTGCAACCTGATGTAAAGAACGTATTGCCAGAAATGACCCCGCTGTGGTGCCGTAAGTCACCGTGTTCAGCTGGTAAGTCTTAATTGTTTCGTTTGGATTTGACCGCCATACTATTTTTTGCAAATTTCGTTGGTTAGGATTTATCAATACTTGTCTATACATCATTTTGATGTCCGCTGAAAGTACAATGGCTCGCATTCTGAAACGCAACAAAATTGATAATAAGTCAGACTGAATTATTGGACCGGTCATTTGCAAATTATTTAATGATATCCCCGTTGTAGAGGGCGCTGATGCATCAAACACTACGCGAAGTTTGGTCGTAGTGCTTGTCTCTTTCAGTACCCCGTGATGAGGTAAATAATACTCTGGTTTACCGTCTTCTAAATCATCTCGAATCTCCGTCATGTGACCTAATCGTTCATACTCTTGTAAAAAATCTACGTATAATGTTCGTAACCTATCATCAGATAAAAACCTACGTTCTAAATTGACAAAACGTTTGATTGCTAAATCACGAGTATTTCCGAGTTTCTGTGGGGAGTCTTTAAGGGGTAAAGATACCACAAATCTCCCGTCGGTTGAGTATTCTAACGTGTCGATAAAATGCTTTTCACATAATGCTTCCTCATTAGAAAGAGGTTTTTTGTTGGAAATTTCTTCAAGCTCCCAAAATTTAGTTAGCTAATTTGTAACAAGACGTTTTTACTTAGATTGCATATAGTAGATTTTTTAATATGAGTTAAAGGTCCCGACACTATCCATCCTATTCTAGTATTCTGTAGGACAGGGCCATTGTTTCCGAGTTCTTGTTTACCAGAAGTTAGAAGATTCCAGAAAACATCGGCTCCCAACAATAAATCTATTTTACCTGAAATCTCGAAAGTGGGATCTGCAAGTTTAAAGTGCTGTGGTATTTTTAAAGCTTTACGATCTAGGGTCATCCCCGGTAAGTCGCTTGTTATTTTGTCTAAGACAAAACAACTTACATCGAAAGAAAACTTACTAAATTTTGATTGAATTTTTAACTGACATCTTTCAGTAGAATGTGCAATTTTATCGCTTATACCTGTTATTGTCAAATCAGTCTTTGTGGTTGTTAGTTTTAATTTCTTACACAATGCGTTAGTTATAAAACTAGATTGTGAACTACAATCTAACAGAGCACGCGCTGTTATAAAGTTTCCGAAAACATCGCGACAGTACACTTGCGCTGTTGATAGAAGTGCATACTGCGCTGATGCGACCGTACAAGTAATGTTATCACTTTCTAAATCATTTGGATTGTTGCTTTTTTGATTAACTGTAAGAACGGTGTTAGTATGCTCCTTTATACCATGTAATATCGTATTGTGTTTTAAACTACATATTTTGCACCCTGACCACTTGCAATCTTTAGTAGTATGATTTCGTCTTAAGCAGTTAACGCATAACTTAAGCTCTTTTGCCTTTGATAGTCTATCGTCTATCGAAAGTTTTAAATAGTCTGCACAATAAAAAAGACTGTGATTTCCGTTACAGAAAAAACACGTATATTTCCGTTGACCATCGTTTAAGTTCATATCATTATTATTTTCATTCGTATTTATATTTTTTGCATGAAAACCTCGCGATGTTTTATATGTACGTTTACTTTCGAAATTAAACTGTTTTGTTTGTCGTGAATCGGTTTGTTTTGTTTTTAAGTTATTTTCTAAATTTTCAAGTATATCCGCTCTCTCTTTTAAGAAGTTCTTAAAATAGTCTAAAGTACAAGACGTTCGCTGTTTTGCTTTAAGCCTTTCCCATTCTCGCGCTGTGCTAGGGTCTAACTTGGCTGAAACTATGTATATTAGTAACGTATCCCAATGTTCGATTGGTTCGCCTAATTGTTTTAAACTCGTAAGATGCTTAAACAAATTATCGCTTAAGTTTCGAATTTTAACAGCTGATTCCGTATTAATCGTTTCTGAATTAAAAATTGCGTTAATGTGGTTCTGTATGAGTAAATTCGTATTATTAAATCGTTCACATAGATTTTTCCAAGCCACCTCATAATTAGTACCACAAAACTCGATTGATTGAATGACTTGCATCGCTGTACCAACAAGAGAGGCTCGTAGATAATGAAATTTTTGTATGTTATTAATTCTGGTATTTTCATGAATCAATGACTGAAAAATATCTCTAAACTCTAACCAGTTTTGAAATAAACCGTCGAATTTAGGTAACTTAATCTCGGGAAGTTTTACCGCATCCGCTAAATCCGACAAGGAGTCTTGTCCCGAAATGTGACTAGCAACATCGCTGTGTTTATCGCTAGGTATGTTATTTTCTATTATTGCTTTAGATATTGTTAACATATTATAAAACCTGTTACTAAACTCTTCGCGTTCAGCTAATTCCGAATCAAAATCGTCTAAAATGCATTCAATTTCGGTTTGTGCATCATCAAATTGACTAATTAACTGTTGGGCATCCTGTAAACGTTGCTCGATTTCGATTATTTTTGACCGTTCTAAAAGCTCTGTGCCAGTTTGCAGTCTTTCAACCGACTTAACGAATTTTTCAAAAATAGTTAATTTTGCCTTGATAGAAGCGCGTTTCTTTTTTAGGGCTTTTAATTCCTCGTCTGCCATGGTATCATGTATATTAATGCAAATTTTTAAAGAAAGAAAACACTAAATAACAAATGTTCACCTTACAAAATAAATATCAACATAAATCCTGTTAGAAACAAGTAATAAATCAATATTTTTAGAAATTGAAAACCAAGCAATTTCTCCTCTATCCACACCAATAGTCGCACGCATCAAAGCAGCACGGCTGGCGATCTCGTGCCTCAAATCGTGGTGGCGGCGGCGGTGTGACGGGAATAAAATTTTGATGGAAACGAATCTGAGGTTAGGTTACTCACCCGCACATTCACACTGTTTTCTGCCACAGATGAACTGCATCGGCTCGTATGGACCATGTAACGTGTAGTGGACTGTTTCTACTATGAATGATGCACTTTATTTTACTTTAATTTAACATATATTAACTTTTTACTAACAAAATAAAATCAGCAGTATACTTCGGTCGCTTCGCTTCTGTCGCTTGCTAGAGAGAGAGAGAGAGTCTTGCCGAATCCCGCTGTTGCTGGAACGCCTTCATCGACTATGATGGTGGGTAGAGGTGTAAGCCGCAACAGCTAGGTCAATCGAACCTCTGCTACTCTGCTCCAAACCATGGCTCCAAACCACATTCGCCAAGCAGCAAGTAAATACGCGTTAAAAGGAACCGTTACTTGGGAACGTCGATTCTTAAACCTGTCTAATTTAACTTAATGTCACTCCAAGGTGAATGGCATTTTGACACAAGAAATGAAAACACGAAATCTCTTCGAAGGAAGAATAAAACAAGAAGGAAACGATACACCGAAACACAATTAGATAAACGAATTATAAAATACATTAGGTGACTTTTATGATGTCCAAATTGTTTGAGGTAGGTACTGCAAAGAACTGGTTTAAAATAATAAACATTCTCTAGGTTACATTATTTGTATCGAACAATTGTTAACTTTTTATTCACTTTTAGATCATTTTCCCGAGTAAATAAAAGAGAGCTCGAGTATTTAGATCCAAAGACAATAGCCTGGCAAATTGGAATGCAGAACTAGAACTTTTAAAAGAGGTTTCCGAACCTAGTCAAGTAACTACAACTCTGCAGAACCCAACTGATTTTTATCCCTTGCAGATTGCAGAGTTGTAGTTACTTGACTAGGTTCAGAAACGGTTCTGGTGCCATATAAGCACCGTCGATTTTGAAGCTTTTTTTCGGTTCTATGGAAAGATTACATCAAATGGGACACATTAACGCAAAAAAATAAGCGGATGAAGCACATTTTCGCAAAATAAATTGAAAATTAAAATTAAAATTTAACATACATTTTTTCCTAATAAACACAATTCCAGTACACTTTGTCCTGAGGTATGATCTCAGAAGGTTAATAATAACATAATATAAAGCTTCTTTTCTTAAAAATTGCAATTAAAACTCTCTTTTGCACTTTAAAACGATAATATAATATTTATGAGATAAATGTCAACATGACTATTTCTTAAACTAAAAAAAACTGTTGGCTTAGCCAAGGTCACCTATTGTAGTATAGGTGGCCTTGGCTTAGCAGGCTGTTGTACGGGTAGATATTGCCAAGTGTAATTTCTATTTGGTTCTAAAATATAACAGCCTCGTGTTGAATATGTTTCAAAAGTACCGTGGGACGAAAACTTCTTATAAATAATGATTCTTAATGGCTTTGTTTAAGAAAATAACAATATATGATTTACTAGAATTAGATGTTACGCTAGAAGTGGGTCACTTTTAATAATAAGTCATATAAACTAATTTACTTAGTTTATTGAAATAGATACAAATTTAAAAGATTATTTGGATTAGTTTAAGAGGGTAATTTTGATTTTGTGATGGGCGGGGTTGGTCAAGAGCGTAGCGCGCTCGTCTCAATGCGCTTGTTTGGCTTATTAAAGTTAGTTTCGATTATTTTTGCTTCATCTGGAATACGGAAGACAAGCGCGCGTTAATAGGGTTAGTCTGGGTTAGTTTTGTTTAGTATGGGGCTAGTTTTGGTTAGTCTGGGTTGGTTTAGCTTAGTTTGGTTAATTAGGGTTAGTTTGGGTTAATTTTGTTTAGTTTGGGTTAGCTTTGGTTAGTATGGGTTGGTTCTGGTCAGTCTGGGTTGGATTCCCTTAGTTTGGAATAGCGAATACAAAAGGGCGCATAGCGCGCTTATCTTTTTACTCTGGGTTAATTTTGGTTAGTATGGGTTAGTTTTGATTAGTCTGGGTTAGTTTTGGTTAGGCTCGGTTGGTTTTGCTTAGTTTGGAATAACAGCGCGCTTGTCTCTTTACCTTGGTTAATTAGGGTTGGTCTGGGTTAGTCTTGGTTAGTTTGGATTAGTGTGGGTTGGTTTTGGTTAGTTTGGGTTAGTGTTGAGTAGTTTGGGTTAGTGTTGGTTATTTTGGGTTAGCTGTGGTTGATTTACTGACGTGCGTAGCGCGCTTGTCTTTTAAAATTATTTCATTCTATGACAAATGTACTTGGTCTAGGACGTTTACTGGGAAATGGACAAATTGAGTCATCTGTGTACCATAAGTAAACTTTTATTACTTATATGTATATACATGAATGGCTAAACAGCCAGGGTTAGTTTTGCTTAGTATGGGTATACTTTTAGTCAATCTGGGTTAGTTTACGTTAGTTTGGACTAGTTTTGGTTAGTTTGCATTAGTCTGAATTAGTTTTGGTTAGTTTGGGTTAGTTAAGAGACAAATGGGAGCTTATTTGGTTAGTCTGAGGCATATAAGGAACAAGCGCGCGGTGCGCGCTTGTTTAGTTACTTTCACAAGTTATTATTCTACTTTATGAAACAGAAACATGCTCCTGGACTTGGCAATTTCTTTACTTGAAAATTAAGAAGGTTAGCCAAGTCTGACAACATTGCAAGTAAATTGAGGAAAGGCTAGCTCCCAAGATGCATTCCGTTTCTTATTGGTCGAAACAATTGGACGTTATTATGGTTGTAATATGCACAAGAAGAAGGGGGATTCTTTGTGGTAATATGTTTTGAATGTTGGGTGATGGAATAGATTCGCGGAAATACGTGGAAGCTGCTGTATATCCACTATAATACGGCTCTTGCCCTCTGCTCGCTACGGGGGCTCAACAAACAGGAACTAACCAAAACTAACCCAAGCCAAGTCCAAAATCAGGAAAAAAACGCAGTATAACAATCCAATCTAACATCTTTTCCAACAACGATTCACGCAAATAATTATTTACAGGTAGTATTTGTAAATAAATCCGATCGGGGAGCAGCAGTAAGATGCAAGTCAATCATCGCGAAGCCACAGGCGAAGTCAACTGACGTATTCCAAGCCCCGCCCAATTGTTGCGACCAATTGTAAACGGAATGCATCTTGGTAACTAGCCGCTAATGTAAACTGTCATCATTAACGTCATATTGGGAGAGTTTGGCATTTAAATGTCATTCATTTATAAAATCTCTTTTTCAATTTTTGGCGTCAAAAATGCTTCATCCGCAAATTTTTTTGCATTAATGTGTTCCATTTGATGTAATCTTTCCATTGAACCCAAAAAAATCTTTAAAATCGACAGTGGTTATACGACACTAGATCCGAGATTAAATTTGAAACTTTAATGAAACATAGTAATATGATGTTTTCACCCATTTGCACCTACTTTTTCTTATTGGACTATTAGCTAAGATACCCCTAAATTTTGTTAGTTCCTTAACTTTAAATGACTTGCACCGATCATATTTCTTACTTACTTAACTATTAGTCCCTGCTGGCTGTAACGTTGAACGCACAAGTAGGTACAACACAAATTACGCTCCAGATATTATTGATTTTTACTGCGGATATAGTTGGATTTTAAAGTTGAGTTTTATATCAAAGTAAAGCAGTAGTTTTTGTGTGCTTATTTCAGTTATTTCCAGCCAGGAATGATACTTGGTTTGGCTTAAATTGCTGAAATGCCATTACTTTGGAATTTATTGTGTTATCTTATAGTATGCAGGTATGCTGATAAACATTAACTGCTGTTATCTTCACTGCTGTGGTTGAATACTTTGATGATATTGTACTCAACTTTGTACAATTCTCTGGTGTTATCTGTAAATATACAGGATGGACTCAAAATCTAAATTTAAACTTAGATGTTGTGCTAATAAGACACATGTATTTCATCCCAGCTGCTTAGAGAGGGACTTTAAAAAGCACAAAAAAATAGATAAGCAAAAATCTGTTGTTCAGAACAATGAGAAGAGATTGGTTTCAAGTTTCAATGACAGCTGTATAGATTCTAAACTGAAGGACATAGATGCACTAAGAAAGGAGAACCATGACTTAAAAGCAGGGATGACATTATTGATCTTACTCAAATTGAAAAAGATGACAAAATCAGGCAACTTCATCAAGAGATACAATCATTGAATGGTGCAATTGAAAGAATGGAACTCCATTATACAAAGTTAGCTGAAACATTAAGTGCACGGAAATCGCTGCATTGGATGAGCAAATTCAAATATCAAGTGACGAAAAGTCAGCTCTAGAGCTTAATATTAAAGATCTATCAGAGAGGGAACCATGGTTGAAGCACCTAATTCGACCAATAATACACTGCCTTATGCCAAGGAAATAGTAAATATAAACAATCATTTACAGAATAAAGAAGACTTGTCAGTAAGGGATAAATAAGTGAGTTCATCTTTAAAAAAATAAAATGTTTGTATTAACAGATGATTTTGACAAAGAATTATACCCCTCACTTAATTTCGCCTTTAAAGATTATTATTCTATACAAGTAATTTCAAAGCCATATGCGAAATGTAATGAGGTTGTTTCTGGTATAGATTTTAATGCCTTTTCTAAGTTAGATTTTGTAATTGTTTTGGCAGGAGTGAACAATGATGATATATCTGTAAAAACATTGTCACCATTGGCAGATAAATGCTTTTTGCAAACTTAATTGTGTGTACGATTCCAGTTAATTTTAATTTTCATTTTACATACACATATAAGGTCTGTTCCAACTGACCATGAAAACCGTACATGGGACGGTAATTTCCAGAAGCATAATTCGTTTGTCAACATGACATGTTATTTATCGCCTTCAAAAGTGAAATTGACAACTAGAAATGACGGTCCCTCGTATGGTTTTCTAGTTTTCCAGCTTTGTAAATGAGAATATAGCATTCTTTATACAATAAAGCATTTTTTGAATTTGAATTGAACTTTACTGCGACTTCAACATGGCAACGCTGTGAACGTGGTTATATCGAATGGGATTTCTACCCGAGTAATCATTTTCCGAACACGATATGACATTTAATGGTCATTGAAACATCAAAAATATTGTGTTTAACTAACGCCACCTAGGTGGCTTTGGTTTAACCCCCCTTAATAAAGACAATTATTTTTCTCTTACGACCGTGATCTAAGCCCCTTAATATTTATCTATGGTCATAGATAATACACACATTATACCATAACAATGAGAACACTATGCCTATGGTTTAATCTCACAAAATTCAAATTTGAGTTTTTGTTAATTGTTTAACTGAAGTCCTGCCTTGTCGTGGTGAATATTGTCACGAATAGTTTAGGTGGTTTTCGCGTTTTAAAAAAAAAATAACCTCAGAAAAGAGCCGCGTCGCGATTAGTACAATGACGGGGGTCTGAACGCTTCCCTTAATCTACCACTGTATGTTCTATTCGTGAGGACACGCCTTGCTTAGCGTGCGGGGAGTAACTGGCGTAGACCGGGCCGAGTTACGTTGGGTCAGAAGAGATGATAAAGTAAGCACGTTTGGTTTATAACAATAACAATGTATTCACGATAAAACTTTAACAACGATTATTGCTCAGAAAAGTGAGATTCTATTATACCCGATTACTAGGATGCGCAAGTTTTCTCGAGTTGAGGTATTGTTTATAGGTCTTTGTTTATTGTCTTATAATTACAGTTTTTCTTTAGAGTTGGGTTTTATTTAAGAGCACTAAAATATTTCACCAAACTTTTTAACTGAATATTTAGACACTTGTCTTTCTCAGAACTCAGAACTTTAACAAACTTCTTGATTTGACTTTACTACGGTGGTTGTGAAACCCCTAGTCCTAGCAGTCGTCAAATGACTAACCTGTACCAGGTTTGGTAAGGAATAAAGGAGTAGAACTTAAAGCAGCTGTGTAGCTAACTTTAAGAGCGGATAAAACCCGGAGGCAGCTGTCTAGCTAACCTGGGAGCTGGTTGTGGTGAGAACAAAGTCTGAAGAACTGAGGGTTCGGTAGCGTATTTATATTAAAAAGTGATGATCATTGCATGCATAAGGTTCAAAATCGCCCCCGTTAATTTTACCCCAAAGTATTTTCCATCTCTCTAAAATATAAAAACATTCTAGAGAATTCAAATTAAAGCTTGATAGAAAAAAGAAACAAATATTCATAAAAGTTTTGTTTAATTTTAGGTGTCGGTGTTGTACAAGTAGTGGCCACGTTTATATCTTCGCTTATAGTGGACAAGTTTGGAAGAAAAATTTTACTAATCGGTTCTGCATTCTGCATGGCACTCTCGGGTGCTCTACTTGGCATTTTCTTCACACTGAAGAACAGAAACCTAGTCGATCAACAGACATTAAACAGCATCGGTTTTTTGCCTATCATGAGCCTGGTTATATTTATGACTGTCTTTTCGCTCGGATTCGGGCCCATTCCCTGGATGGCATCAGCCGAGATAATGCCTGCAGGTAAGATTATATCGATTTATAGAAAATAGCCAAAAATGTGGCATGGTTTGTATCGATATAATGTAGAAGTTGGAGAGGATTAACTTATGTTTAGCGCACAATTTGGCTGATTTATGCAATTAAATATTTTAAGAAGTAGGCCTATGTCGCATACGTGAATTTACAGCCTCGTGCAACGTTGTCCAATAATAAAAGCATACTAATGCCTTTAAAAATCTCGAGCTATAACAAGTATCTAATGTTTTGATGTGATTCGTAATGCTGTTCTTATAATTCAGGTACACAGATAGGGCTAGAGAATACTATAATACTTCAACTGAATATTATAATTAGTTAATTGATAACTGTTTAAATGTTTGATAGACTGTTCTAAGAAATATTGTTTTGTTTTAGAAATTAAATCTACAGCAAGTTCCGCCGTTGCAACGTACAACTGGTTCTTAGCTTTCATTGTCACCAGATTTTACAATAATTTAGTATCGGCGATAGGAGGTAAGTGTGTAATTTTAGGAGTGTCGGAATTTTGTGCTGTTCACACTGTCGCACATTTGCTGACATATTTCGCGAATAACAGCCCGAATACTTAGGGATGTTTTGGTTGCCCTTTTCTATTTTGGTTAAATTTAAAAATAAATTATTTTATAACCTTTTATATGTTTTTTTTCTATCGACATCTAATTATGGTTGTTTAATTATCATGTAAAAATATATCATGACTCAGGTCGTATACTTTCTTAGTTTGAAAGTACTTATTTAAACCTATCTCCTCTCTTTTTCTTATATTTATTTATTGTCATATATTTGTTGATTTATACTCCTATACACTCGTTTAATCCTCATTTTATTATTACATAATACCTTCTCTTCACGAATTACCGCCTCTAGCGTACGTCATATTTTCATTTTATTGCCAAACTCTGATCATCGGCCTTTAGCCTAGACTGGTTTCTCTAAGGAATATCCTGCCATTAGCGAACATTGATTGCAATTCTCATATAAGAGACTCCTCCAGTTGTAATGTGGACCGGCCCTTTTGGAGTCTTTTATTTATCGTGTTTACCACTTGGCTTTAGTTGAGAGAAACTTGCTTTTTTATTGTTATGACGGCGAGGATAGTTTTCGAAACCAATGCAATGAAGAAATATTAGAAAAACTGCATGCAGAAAATACAAGATTACAAAGGCTAATAACTTTCATGGAAGTTAATCATGAGGAAACCAAAACACATCTTGAGTTGCGAATTCAAGAAGTACAGAAAGATATTGAGACGACAGTGCGACAGTTTCAAGAATGAGGAGAAATACATTAGATTTTGAGGATGAGGTATTTGCATCTGAGGAAAATGCCCAACAAAAGTTAAAGGAGCAGTTCAAGAGAATTGCGAGTTTGGAAAAAGAGTTACAAGAAACAATACAAAAACTTGAACTTGAAAAAAACGAAAAAGATGAAATGGCACAAAAAAACAAGAAATATGAAAAAGATATATTAAAATTAAAAAATAGCTCAAGAATACTCGAACCAATAGCACCAATAAAGAAAATGACAATAATATAGACAAAAAATATATTTGGAAGAGAAATTGAGGGAGGAAGAAAATAAATTTAGGAAGTTTAGAAGAGAAACAGAAGAAAACTATAACAAGGAGCTAACAAATCTTAGGCAGAAGAATGAACAAGCAATAAGAGAGCTACAATTACAAACCGAGCGGCTTAGTAAATATAAAAACGAAATTGAACACTTAAAATCTACTAATGAAAATTTGATGGGAGTAATTAGAGCATTAGAGAATTATTTAAATGATAAGGAAATTGAAATCAAAAAGCTAAAAAATTCTCTAAATGTAGAGCTATTAACTACAAATCACAATAATAATGTTGGTGAAGCAAGTAAAGTAGCTGGTTCCCTAGTTGATTCAGTGGGCGTGGGAGATAGTGATGGTGCCTCGGATGGTGCGGACGCTGGCAGACTATTGATATTGACTGCTCGGATGGTGCGGACGCTGGCAGACTATTGATATTGACTGATGAATATGGACGTTACCTTGATAGATTCTTTGTAGTGAAATATCCCAATATGAAATGCCAAACCTTTATTAAACCAGAAGCATGTTTCTCTTCTATTATAGAAGATGTCATTGCTCTCTCTAAGGGATTCACTTTGGGGGATTATGTTGTGGTGATGGCTGGTTCAAATTATTTTAAAAGATCACAACTTCCATCTTTTCGCGAAATTAATAGTAAAATCAAACATTGCACACATACTAATATAGTATTTACCTCTATCCCTTATGCAAAATATGGAAATAATGGGTTAGAAAGAAAAGTTCATAAATTTAATAACAAGTTGGAAAAGTATGTACAAAAATTAAATTATTATAGTGAAGGAGAAATCAGCTTCTCTGATATAAACAATAGGTTTGGAAATAGAATCAGAAAGATGGAGGTTGTTGACCAAATTGGCATAGAGTTCTCTAAATATAGAGTATGTAGTTCAAACCTTGTATATGTTCACTCGTCTTTTAATTATGATGTTTCGGTCACGGGTGAGGTCTCTAGTGTTGAAAGTGAAGATCAGCAACAGGTGGAAGAAATAAGTCAGAACAATGAACCGTGTTGAATGTCGATTCCACAGGCAATGATTTTTTAGACATATGTGTAAGCGAAATACCGGAGTCATGAATAAATCAAATATTTTTGTATTGTATCTTAATTGTTCTAGTTTAACAGCGCATTTTGATGAAATTTCTCAATTGACCATTAAAAAATGTCCAGTGGTTGTCGCCTTGTCTGAGACTTGCTTAACATAAAGTATTGCGGATGGGGAAATTAGTATTAGTGGGTACAGTGTATATAGGGTAGACAGTGCCAGTAGAAAGACTGGTGGAGCTATACTCTATGTTAGGGATGATGTAAGCATCCTAAGTTCTGTACAAGTTAGTGAACAAAGAAAGTATTGGATGGTTGCAATTGAAACGATGCATAATAATAAGAAATATTGTATAGTTTCACTTTACAGATCTCCTAATTGATCAAAAATAGACTGAAGTTTTTTTTCTCATCATGGTGTGAAGAAAAAACACACAACATACAATCATGTATAATAATGATTGGTGATTTTAATCTTGATTTTAGAATATTTTCCATTTATTTTCCCTAATCTAATTCGGATCATAAATAGCGAAACTATAAAATTTTACATTTTTGACAGATTATGTCAATAATTATGTTTCTTTTATTTTCCCTAATCTAATTCTAAGATTTCATCAAATCGGTTCATAAATAGCCAAACTGTCAAATTTGACAGATACTATCCTAAAAAACATTTTTCTTTTATTTTCCCTAACCTAATTCTAAACTTTCATTCAAATCGGTTCATAAATAACGAAACTGTCAAATTTGACATTTACAATACAATACAATACAATACAAAATGTCTTTATGTAGTAAAAGGTAAGTATGTTACATAATATTTGAATGATGGCGACGTTCATATTAACATTATGCTCTTCCACGCAACCATCTTTGCTAAGGTTACATCTTAAAAATATATATCTACTCAAGAAAAAAAAAATATATATACAAGTATTACAAGTAAAGTAGTAGGTAACTACAAAATAAATAAAAACTGCTCAAATCATCACAACCTTAATGTACACTCCTTTCTGACAACACCTGATCTCGAAGTTTACATTTAAATAACAGTAATGTTGAGGCAGATTGTATGTGTGGAGGAACACTGTTGAATATTCTCACGCTATTGTAAGAGAAGGAACGCTGAAATAATGCTGTATTATGCCTGGGAACGTCATAGTGGGAGGAAAATCTAGTGGCACAGCCATGTACTTCATGCCGTTTTACCAATTTTTCACTCAAATATGGAGGAATGTTCGATTCGTTAATTTTAAATACTAGGCAAGCCATATGAATTTTAAATCTCTCGTCTAAATTTAACCAGTGAGAGTCGCGAAAACAATCCGTAATATGGTCGAACTTGCGTAAATCGTAAGAATATCTAATACAAGAATTTTGTAACTTTGGAAGGGTATGTTTTTCCTGGTGTCTTAAAGCCGGCCAGAATACAATGTCGCAGTAAGAAATAGATGACAAAATGAGTGACTCACATAGCCTTAGCTTAACTTCTTTACTCAAATATGCCTTATGTCTGTATAATAATTTTAATTTCGAGCATGAGCTTCCTACTAAATGATCAACGTGTTGCAAAAATCTCAGATCAGTGTCCAAAAACACTCCTAAGTTTTTACATCTATCAGAAAAGTTCAGGTTTGTGCCATTCAAGGAAAGGTTAATCTTATTTCCCTGTAAGATAACATTTCTGTTTTTCCCAAATAACAAAACTTCAGTCTTGCCTTCATTCAGGGCCAGAGAATGTGCATTCGAAATCTTTGAAATTATGCCAAGATCTTCATTTAAGCTGTTCTGTGCAATATCAGATTCCTCAAGTCGGAAGGAGTAGTATATCTAAGAATCATCTGCGTACGAGTGAAGTTTGGAATGTTTAAGAAAGGTGTGAAAGTCGGATAAGTAAATTAAAAACAGCAGTGGGCCTAGTACGCTACCTTGAGGAACGCCACGTTCAGTGGGAAGATGATCCGAAACGGCATTCTTATATATCACTCCTCGAAGACAAATAACTTTTAAAAAAATTCCACCACCGTCTCAGACAAACCGAAGTAGAATAGTTTATTACATAATAATTCGTGGTCCAAAGTGTCGAAAGCCTTGCTAAAATCCAGCAGCACCAAACATGTATTCAGGCTCCGGTCACAAGCACCAAAAATATCATCAGTTACTTTAAGCAGTGCTGTTGTAGTGCTGTGTCCTGGCCTAAACCCAGACTGGACATCCGGAAGTATTTTCCTTTGCAACAAATAATCATTCAGCTGTAAAGAAACAATTTTCTCCAAGATCTTTGAAATGCACGGCAAAATACTTATAGGCCTAAAATGAGCAATTTCGGTGGGGTTATTTTTCTTAGGAACGGGAATTACATTTGCTGACTTTCAAAATTCTGGAAAAATACCATTCTCAAGGCACGAATTAAGTATAAATGTAAAATGTCCAGTCAGATATGGAAAGACGCACACAAGCATTTTCAAATTTATTTCATCAGTACCCCTTGCATTGCTTTTAAGTGATTTTATAATTTTAAGAACGTCTTCAGGTGATATCTGTTGAAAATAAAACCTTTCCGCGTCATTAATTCCTATTTGATTTTTATAGCGGCCTAAAATATTTTCTTTTTCGTTAGAAGTTAGGGGAATGGAGATATTTGGCATGTTATTTAAGAAGAATTCATTAAACTCAAGTGGAGTACTTTCAAAGTTCGAGTTAGAATTTGATTTGCCAATATTAAGGTATTTCAATGTCCTCCAGAAGTCTCTAGGATTGTTTTTAAATTTAAATTGTAAATAAGCTCTTTTTTCCATTTTAATCGAATTATTAGCAAAGGTGCGCAATTCTTTGTAGTAAGCCCAGGACTCGTTTGTCTTACTCTGTTTATACCGGGCAAGTGCTCTATCTCTCTGTCGCATGATTAATTTTAAGTTGGCAGTCAACCACGGAGCCGGACGCTTCGAGATGCGGACCGTTTTATAAGGGGCAAACCTGTCGAAAAGCGCAATAATCTGTGAATTCCAAAAACCTACCATATTATTTATGTCATTAAGTGAATATATGTGTTCCCACTGTATTTGAGACATCGCTTCAGAAAATTGTTCTAAATTGAAATGTGAAAAATCTCTATAAGTCCGAAAGATAGGATTCAGTTTCTCTTTTTTAATCCTAATTTTACAAGAAATTAAATGGTGATCTGAAATCTCCTCCATATTAATTACATTAACCTCGTTTACTAAATCATAAGAGGAAGCAATTAATAAATCTATTAGAGTTCTAGAATTACATGTTATACGTGTCGGCTCTTTGATTAATTGATGTAGACTATACTTGTGAAGAAAACTATTTAGCATAATTGATCCATTATTTACTTGGGATAAGTCGATGTTAAAATCCCCTCCAAAAAGAATCAAATCATATTGAGGTATTAATGATATTAAAATATTTTCCAATATATCTAAACAATTTTTAATATTTCCAGTTGGTGGTCTATAGCACGCACCCAGACATATTTTTTTACCTCCAACCTTAATAAAAATCCAACAGTGTTCCAGAACATTATTATCATAAGCAGGAAGGTTTAAAACCTTAAATTTAATACAATCTTTTATGTAAAACAATACTCCGCCACCTCTGGCCTGCCTGTCTTGTCTTATAATTTTATAATTTGGAATGCTTACTGCCGGGTTAGGAACAGAAGAACTAAGCCAAGTTTCTGATAATCCAATTACGTCATATGATTCGCTCGTCAGAAAATCTGAAAATAAATCAAAACCTGTGTTGCAGGAGCGCACATTAAAGTGTGCAAACGATACAAAATCATTTCTAGTCATATACGTCAAACAACGACTCTGTATGCTCCGATATAACGAAAATATTAACTTCATCTAACAGTACATTAATCCTAATAACATAGATAAATATATACCAATCCACCTGCCTTGAAGTGCCCTGAATTTATAAAAGGTAAAATGGATCAAGTTAGTAGATTTATTCGTCAAATCCCTATTTATAAAAGTAAAAATAATAGTATATTATATACCTAGGTTGAGAAGTAAGCCATTATTTACCGAGCAATTTTATATCCTGAGGCGCGGAGCGCCGAAGGATATAATGTGCGAGGTTAATAATGGCCTTCTCAACCGAGGTATATATAGAATTTTTTTTACTACTAACACTAATATATTACCATATTTGATTCGATTTGATTTTTATATTAGCCATTTTCTACTTATTTTTCAAATAGTTCGAAATATCAAGTAACCTAGAAGTTCAGTTGTCTAACTGACAGATATCGTAACAAGAAGCGTTTTTTCGCGAGCTAACTACAATTAACCACGGCATACTACAGGATACTACTTTGTTTTCACTAGGATTAATTTCATTGTGGTAAGTAAGTGAGGGGAAGTTTCGTGACGTCACTATTACATCATCATTTTTCAACTACGGCTTACTACAACTTACATACGTGACGAGGTGTGGTACTCGAGGTTTGATGGAGTTATGGCGGATTAATTTTGAAACGTTAAACATGTCAAATGTTTGTTTTTCCATTCTGAACAAGTTTGTAAATTATTAAAATGTTCATGAAAGCCTCATACGCATAGGAATTCCTACACAAATGTGCCCCAAATGGGATTTGGGCAGCATAAAGTATCCTGAACATATTCATTGAAGAAATACCATTAGTTTGCTTATCTCCAGAGGCCACCATTCTGTCATTAAAAGTATGAGTAAATGTTCTGCACTGATCAAACTGATCATTTTCAAATAAATATGCAAAATATCTATATTCTTTTCTAGCAATGCAAGATCTAACTACGGTATTTTGGCGAAGACAGAAGCAGACAGTACAATATGTGGTGGGGTGCCCGCTTGGCACTTACTTCAGTATTACTTGTAGTTAACCGTGGTTACTCGCCAAAAAACGCTAATAATCTCCTGACAGCACCATACATACAAAGTACCTTCTCGCCATCTAAATTTTGACAAAATCGCATTATTAATAAGAATATTATGGGGAGTCATGAAAAGTGAGTCATACTGTATATATTTTTTTTACTAATAGCACTGATACAATCCTTATCATTATTTGAATTGATTATATTTTGAAATTAATCATTTCCTACTCATTTTTCAAATAATCCGAAATGACAACTAGTTGTCAAACCAAGAAATTTGACATTTTGATATTTTCCGTTTCCGTTTCATTATTGACCTAGGTTTTTTTTAATATTATTATATACCTAGGGTGAGAAATGTTACTTCTCATTTGAGGAATGGAGTAAATAATGGTGATTTATCATGTTAGTAGTAAAAAAAAATGTTTTTAGTCATAAATATATACATCGAAATCAATAAAAAGAACAATCTAAGTAACTGTGGTAGCAAAAAATCAGTTATTTATTATAGGCATTTATAAAATATAAGGAAACGTAAAAACGTGGCAGGATATCTAGCAGTACCATGATTATAAATTCGTGCCCAAAACTATTTTAGCTAAATAAAATAATTTTCATCTGCTGCTGTTCGTTCCATGTAAAAACCTTACCACCCATAGACCAAACATTGTTAAATCCATATTTCTTCTTCGCCATTTGGAGGAAATCATAACGTGTCTTGGTCAGGTCTTCATAAATAGTCATACTACTGTTTTTTAACTTTTTCTTGGCATTGAAAATAACCTCCCTCTTAGCACTTCTAACAAACTTCACGAGAATGGCCCTGGGTTTGTCGGATTTTTTACCAATACGAAAGACTCTATCAAGCTCATCAGGATCGCAATCTATGTTAAGATATTCTTTAAAAATGTCCACAACGGTGCTAATTAGGTTTTCGTTTTCCGCCTCCCTTACTCCAATAAGCCTAAGTGCATTTTCCTTGGAATTCTGAGCAAGGATGTCGTACCCGGATTCAAGAGATTGAATTTTTTTTCTCGTTTTCCACGGTCATGCCGTGTGTAATTTGCAGTGCTGGGAAAGCATGTCCAACTTTTGGTCAAGCGACTTTGAAAGTTCCTGAATTTTTGTAGCCATTTTCGCTTCGACCTGTTTTGCAAAACTGGAACATACCCTGTTTATTAGGTCCTCAGTAGGTTCATCCTTAGATGAGCTACCTCTAGTAGGCGGCATCGTGCTTGCAACTATATTACACCTGTACGGCTATAATCACCACACGGGCTAATTGCTTAAGGAATGTTTATTGTTTATACAAAGTAAGGGATTAACTCACTTTTTGCTTATATCGTCCAGTAGGTGGCACAGTGTTACAGGGCTTTCCACTTTCACAACCAATTTTTAACTAATTTTGCCGCTGTTATTGTAAAATGAATGAAGCAGGAGCAAACGAGCGTGTCTACACTACGAGCGACATCCTACATTTGTGACATACATACATATTTTGTCAAAAAATATTTGTCTTTCATTTCCCCTAATCTAATGTGAGTTTATTCAAATCGGTTAATAAATAACGAAATTGTCATATTTGACATTTTAGACAGATGGGTAGGTATTTCGTCAAAAAATATTTTCCTTTTATTTTCCCTAATCTAATTCGGTTCATAAATAGCAAAACTGTCAAATTTGACATTTTTAACAGACCATGTTAAAAAATTTAAACCTAGTAAACAAGAATTTTAAAACATTGATAAATAGCGAAACTGTAACATTTGACATTTTTGACAGACTATGTCAATAATTATTTTTCTTCTATTTTCCCTAATCTAATTCTAAGATTTCATTCAAATCGGTTCATAAAGGAGCAAGTTGTCAAATTTGACATTTTTGACAGATACCATCCCAAAAAAATATTTTTCTATTATTTTCCCTAATCTAATTCTAAACTCATTCAAATCGGTTCATAAATAACGAAACTGTGTGACATACATATTACTTTGTCAAAAAATATTTGTCTTTCATTTCCCCTAATCTAATCTGCAAGTTTATTCAAATCGGTTAATAAATAACGAAATTGTCAAATTTGACATTTTTGACAGATAGGTACTACGTCAAAAAATATTTTCCGTTTATTTTCCCTAATCTAATTCGTTCCATAAAAAGCAAAACTGTCAAATTTGACATTTTTAACAGATACTATGATAAAACAATTTTTTTTTTAATTTTTCCTAGTTACAATAATTAAATAATTTCATAAAATTATTTTTTAATTTTTCTTAGTCTCATTAAATAATTTGATTCAAATCGGTTCATAAATAATGAAACAGTCAAATTTAAAATTTTTGACAGGTACTACATATGTCAAAACTTATTTTTCTTGTATTTTCCCTAATCTAATTATAAAAAAAAAATATTTTCCTTTTATAATCCCTATAATCTAATTCGGTTCATAAATAGCGAAACTGTCAAATTTGACATTTTAAACAGATACTATGTTAAAAAATTATTTTTTAGTTTGGGTTAGTACAGTTAAATAATTTCATAATTTTTTTTTTATTTTTCCTAGTCCAATTATATAATTTCATTGAAATCGGTTCATAAATACCGAAACAGTCAAATTTAATATTTTTGACAGGTACTACATTTTTCTTTTATTTTCCCTAATCTAATTATAAAATTTCATATAAATCAGTTCATAAATGGCAAAACCGTCAAATTGGAAATTTTTGACAGATACTCTGTTAAAAATATTTTTCTAAAATCGCTATATTTTGAGAATCACATTGTATCTTTTTGAAAGTTTATTCAAATCGGTTAATAAATAACGAAACTGTCAAATTTGACATTTTTGACAGATATGTACTAAGTACGTCATAGAATATTTTCCTTTTATCTTCCCTAATCTAATTCGGTTCATAAATAGCGAAACTGTCAAACTTCACATTTTTTACAGATACTATGTCATAAAATCGACATATTTTGAGAATCACCCTGTATCTTCTAATCGAGCTTCTAATAAGTAATAAAAATATTGCATTTTAATCTTTACAGTCTAAATTTAGATTTAAATCACAGTATACAATAACAGTAGTTATATAATTACCAGTCCTGGCGCATTAAAAGTTTTTTTAAAACGGTATAAAATTTAATAAAATTGAGCAAAAATTCATACCAAATTCATATAAAATTCCCTCAAAATCAACGAAAATAACCCAAAACACTAAAGCTGTGGTTAGTAACCTTCGTCTAGATTTAGGGTAGTTTATGCAAGTCTGGTTGAGATAAAACCATGAAAATTTGAGGAATCACCACATTTGAGCCTCCGGAAAAGCGCAAAATTTTTTTTTTAAATCGTATAAAATTTAATAAAATTGAGCTAAAATTCATATAAAATTTAACAAAATTAAATAAAATTCCCTCAAAATCGACGAAAATATCCCAAAAATTTCATAAAAAAAGGTCAACATTTCATAAAAAAGTTAAATTTCATAAAAATAACACTAAAATCACCTGGGTTACTTTTTTATAATAACACTAAATTTTATAAGCTTGGGGACATTATAAAATAAATGCTGAAAAAAATAATTTTATAAATCATTTGAAACAAATTAAAAAAAGATTATGAAAACTGGGAAAATTTTGTTTAAACTCGATATTATGCACCTTAACAATTTTTCCTTTATATATAAATAAATAATTGGATGAATTTAATTTTTCTAAGTCATTTCGTTTAATAACATCTTTAAAACGATTTGGTAAAAATGTACTAAAAGAATCATCTAAAACAACAACAATCCCAGTACCAAACTTTGTATTTACAATTTTAAAATTTGTGACTATATTCTTTTTCAATTTCTAGTTCATGTATTTTTCAGTTGGTAAAATTTTACTACAGTTGTTTAGTTTAGCTAGCAGATCCATTCTTTATTTATATAGAAAAACTTATTAAGAAATGTTTTTTTTAAGTAGCATTTTATTGATTCAAATGTGGTGCACGTGACGTATTTCATGTTCAACGTGACGTATTTCATATTCAACGTGACGTATTTCATGTTCAACTCGCAGCAGATGTTAAGTGGTAAACGTTACAAGAAAAGTGGGTTTAGAGACAACAACACGGAATGTTTTGCATTTTTTTGGAATTTTAGTGTTATTATAAAAAAGTAACCCAGGTGATTTTAGTGTTAATTTAACTTTTTTATGAAATGTTGAGCTTTTTTTATGAAATTTTTGGGATATTTTCGTCGATTTTGAGGAAATTTTATTAAATTTTATATGAATTTTAGCTCAATTTTATTAAATTTTATACGATTTAAAAAAAAATTGACTGCGCTTTTCCGGAGACTCAAATGTGGTGATTCCTCAAATTTTCATGGTTTTATCTCAACCAGACTTGCATAAACTACCCTAAATCTAGACGAAGGTTAGTTTGGGTTGGCTAACCACAGCTTTAGTGTTTTGGGTTATTTTCGTTGATTTTGAGGGAATTTTATATGAATTTGGTATGAATTTTAGCTCAATTTTAATAATTTTATACGATTTTAAAAAAACTTTTAATGCGCCAGGACTGGTAATTAATATAACTACTAATAACACTAGCTTACCTTATTCAACAATATTATTCGAACATTTAGAATAATCCACAACACACTGTCAGCGTCGTCAAAGTATCCGTTACGTCTTATCACAAGCAAGATATTTTATTTACTGAGCGTTAACCGCGCCGATTCAGTGTCCAAATTTCTTTATGTCGAGGTCACGCAATCCAATATTATCCGTACGCGCTGGTCGAGGTCACGACATCCTTCTTAAGTTTCCATAAAAGTGATCGCAATAGCATTTTCAATATTAAAAATTGAAATACACACACTTCACATTCGTTCGCACTATTCTTGGGCAATGCCGCAAAATGAGTAAGTGAAACTACTTGCAAGTGATACTCGCCCGTTTCTATGTGCATAACAGCAATAAATTATCTATTGCAAAGAACGAACTATATCAGCCGTATTTTACGTATAAAATTAGTAGTGTTCTAATACTAGCTCAAATTTGCCTTCCAATTATTGTCGTTTTGATCGATTTATTAATTAGCTAATAATATCTCATTATTTTCCAAATCCATCAAATTTTTCTTATTAAGTTACGTTATTTATGATTTTGAAATTTAATCCGCAAATCTACATAGTAACCATTTTCCCAGACTTAAGTAAGTCTCCAAAGTATTATCATTATGCTTGTTGCGCTTAGTTTAAACATTTGCAAGCAATCAAAATAAATGTCCAAGTGGATGTAATGTTTACCATATTGATATTTAGAAATAAATTAACAATTTCTTAAGTAGTGTTTGAGTATTGAGGAATCGAACTTAATCAACGGCTCTCGAATATCATTAACATTCCAGAATAAGATATACCACTATTTGTTTGAATTTTGTTTGTTCCATTTTAAAATTGATGAAATTGATCGTGATAAACTGACCAGATCATTTCAAAACAGCTTCAGGGAACTTAACTCAACTTAAATATTTCTCATTATGAATTTATCTTTTACTCAAAGAGCATCCCAATGGGTTTGAGTGAAACAGATACTTTGCACGTAAATTGCTATCTAAGCGAATCCCATAAGAGAATAAATATCTAAATTGAACCATAAAAGTTTTATCGAATTATCAGCCTCGAACAACTGTCAAAAATAAACAAATGAGTTTCTGGATGTTAATAAATGAACACTGACTTCGTTATTTTAATGATACTCTATATATTTTCAAAAATATGAGATACCTTATGATTTCTTACTACCAAAAATATAAAATTTGTTCTTTTATTCTATTATTATTTATTATTTGAATGGGTATGTGAATGAGATAATAATCAATTATTGAATAAAAATTTTTGCGTTTTAACAACTCGCAACTGTTGTTGAAATTGGCATTACTACTTGCCATATCTGTATACCGTTTTTTACATTAACTCTCTAAGGTAATATTTGCGACAAAAAGCTATTGTGGTAATCTGAGGCTTATTTCACCTATAAAATATGTCATACTAATTGAATAAATTAGCCACTGCAAATCAATGTAATAACCCCGTACAGAAATATAACGTATACAGTGAAATTTAATGTAATAAATTACATTATTTAAACAATATTGCATAAGCTACAAGCAATTTCTCAATAAGCTGACCTATTATTCTTCAAAATTTTTAAATAATATCTGATAATATTTATACATCATAATGCTATGATAATGCATAAGTTATTTTATTTATATAGAAAA
>MU182116.1:181475-299619 GCA_016904865.1 Pissodes strobi | reverse complement strand
AGTGCATAGGTCCAGGGCCTGATAATTTGCACTCAATCGAAAAATTCCGATTGAGTTAGATAGTGCATAGGCCGAGGGCTTTATAATTTGCATATAAATAGCACTCAATCGAAAAATTCTTGCCGAGGGCATAGAAAAAGGATAGGTCTAGGCCGAGGGCTTCGCAATAAAAAACATTCTTAATATTATTTTCATTATAAATTATTAATTGATTAAGCCTGGGGTCGAGGACCGACCTATTCGCCTTCTCCACTAAAAGTTGGCTATTGACTTACTAAGAAGTGATCGTTTATTATGTCACCGCCAAATGATAATCAGATACACTTGTGTGTATAATATTTCCCCTGTTTTTGCAGCAATAATCAATTCCAATAGGGACAAAAAACAGTATATATTTCTAATGTGGTCGTGGACCTATTTAATTTAAATTGCTATCATGGACTGACTCCTTATTGTCTGCAAAATAGCTGTATATTTTACAGGGTGTTAGTTGTTTTGATTAAAATATCACCCGCAGACTATTGTCTGAAAAATAGCTGTATACTTTACAGACTGTTACCTGTTTTGACTAATTACCCGCAGACTATTGTCTGCAACATAGCTGCATACCTTACAGGGTGTTATGGCAAATCATATTTGGCATTAAGACCGTGGGCCATATTTTCTGAGGGATAGCAGTGGGCTATTCAGTAAATTCTATCATCACTTGAGCGATTAAAAGGCTGTGAGCCAACAGTATATATTTTAATATGGTTGTGGACCTATTTAATTAAGATTACAATCATGGACTCCTTATTGTCTGCAAAATATCTGCATACTTTACAGGGTGTAAATTGTTTTGACTAAATTATCTCTTGAAGACTATTGTCTGCAAAACAGCTGTATACTTTACAAAGTATTAGTTATTTGACTAAATATCTCCCGCATATTATTTTGTGCAAATTTAATTATTTGCAAAGGTTCCTACAACACCAATTGGGGCATGGGCCAACAGCTGTAGGAGCAGTTAGCTAACAACACCAACCATCTGTCATGCTTGGCTGATGCACTTTACTGTTTTGGAATGTGCATAATCCTCCTAAATGATTTAAGATTTATTATAAATAGTGAAAAAGTCAGTTAATACCATCATAAAAATAACTTACCTAGAATACTTAGGACTTAATTCAGAGGACCGTGTCCTCGACCGTTTCTTTACCTCTTAAGAAAATTAATTCAGTAAAAGAGGCAATTTAAAAAATATGTTTTCATAATACCTCTTTGAATACCGGTTTGAAGCCATCGGAGTTTGCGCATAGCAATAAAAGCGACGCTTATATCGTTATGCGCAAACTCCGGATGACTTCAAACCGTCCGAAATGTCATGCTAGAACAAACCTAATATTACACGACAGGTACTACAATTCGAGATTTTGCAAAAATTATTGGTGTTTTGGTAGCAGTGACTGCTGCCGTTCCTCGGAGTCGTCATCGTATCAAAAGACAGGGGCGCGCAAAATTTAAAGCCTTAATAGGAAAGTCGTACAATGACAGAATATTAATTTCAAAAGATACAAAGCAAATTATTAGCTGGTGGATAGACAATCTAGAATATACTGTAAATATGAAGCCTAGTACGTTTTCATTGGAATTTGGTTTTTTTTTCTTATGCGTCTGCGTCTCCTACAGGCTATTGTAACGGCCAAAAAGGTCGCGAGTTTTGAGAAGAAGCCAACAAGTCTAGGCATCAGGGTTGCCAATCTGTGGGGAATTCCCCAAAACGTGGGGAATTTCAACAGGTGTGGGGATTTTGTGGGGATATAAGCACTGTGGGGATTTTGTAATACTGTAAATTATTATCGACAGAAAAAGGAACATGCTTTATATTTTCACGTGATTTTTTTCATTCATAAAAGTAAGTAAACCATTTTTAATTTATTTTTTTGCTATTTTAATGAATAGATCCGAAACCATGTTGCCATTAATTTCATTACTACTCCAAATAGTCTAAATCTGACAAATCTAAAAAAATTATGAGGGATGTGGGGAATCGCGCAAGTGTTTGAGGGAAAACGAGTCAGAGCAGTTGGCAACTCTGCTAAGCATATTAATTACAATTACCTTGAAATTAAAGCTGCTTGTCATGGCTCGAAATTAAAGTTGCTTCTTGTCATGGCTTCCAATTATTTACTAAATCTTGGAGTCTTAGTTAGAATCGATAATAAGACGGCAATATCTTGCATTAATCGTGGGGGAAGCGTAAAATATCGAAACTTAACCAATATAACCTTTCAAATTTGAGGCTGGTGTGAACAAAACGTATAAGACTCTTTTTATCTTATATCGCTTCAAAAGAAAAAAGGAAGCCGATAAGGCATCAAGACAAACTTCCGTTGAAAGTTGAAACAGAATACGAACTAAACAAGCAGGTATATCAGAAAATAAGAAGCGGTTAGATTTATTTTCAACTTATTATAATGCAAAATGCAATAAATATATTTCCTGGTTTCCAGATCCAATCTCCACAGCAGTCGATGCATTTACAATTTCTTGACATGATGAGTATTTTTACGCTTTTCCCTTGTTTTCTATGATATTTAATGCTTTAGATAAATCTATACAGGATGGAGCCACCGGAATATTGGTAGTACCTGTGTGGCTATTACAACCCTGGTATACCTTGTTTCTTAGTTTATTAGTTGGGAAACCGTTGACTTTTAAATCGAGTAAAAATTGGTTACTCTCTATAGACTCTCATCTCTTATACAGGAAAATTTTCCTGGTGGCAAGGAAACTGGAATGAGAAGCATTTCTTCAAAGAAGCATTTCCGGTCACGCCATCCCAATAATGTTTGCATCAATCTCAGAAGGAACTTGAAAACAGTACAATGTTGTGATTTTAAAATTGGTTTACTTCTTGTGTTGATAAAACACCAGCTTTTAGTATTTTTACTTTATGTATTTATAATAGTGCAACGATATATAAAATAAAAAGCGTCTGTAGACCCGATATAATTTTCGATACCGACTCTAACGCCATCTAGTGCAGATGGCGTTGACTCAAGCGATTGCATTCGCGCTATGCCTTCGTGATGCAATCGATTTGTAGTATAAGGCGTGGTGGTCCAGACGACTAGATGGTTAGGTCTGAACTCGGCAGCGGCAGTTATCGGCGCCGGCGGCTCGGGTTCAAACCCCGTTGTTTTCTTTTTATTTTTTTTTAAGGTTAAGTTTCTAAACAGTTTATTTCTTGATTTTGGGTATGTCTTGGGTTAGTTTGGGTTAGCACCTGGTTAGTTTCCTTTTCTTGAGCCCCCGTAGCGAGCGCAGCGAGCGGAGGGCCATGCGAAAAGTGATATTACTTATTGTAATACGTGCCCGTACTTTGGATGCACTTTTTCCAAAATATGTTGCTTTATTTAACTAAAATATTTAATAAAAGCCGTATTATAGTCGATATACAGGAGCTTGCATGTGTTTCCGCGAATACATTCACAAAGAATCCCCCTTCTTTGTGAATATATTCCACGCAAGGCCACCTATGTAGTATAGGTAGCCTTTGGTATCGAAAATTTGGTCGGGTCGCTAGACTCTTGTTATAAAATATATCTAACAAGTCTAACAACAACACTGTCAACGTTATCATACTGTCTAAACTGCTGCTAACTTAATAGTAATAACATAGGCGTACCTATAAATATTTTTCGTTACAACAAATTGTTAATTAATATTTAACATACAACGCTTGTGTTAATAAGTAGGTATTATAATTTCCGTAACAGCAAAATTTCGATGTCTTTACTTATATTTTAAACATTTATCTGGCCTTTTTAGTTCGCGAAGTAAACAAAGGAGCTTCTTAGGTCTTGATAAGTACCTATAGATAACTTTATGTTTCACCGCCTAATAGGGATTAATATATAATAAAAAGATTTTTGAAGGGAAGCTACAAGTTAAAGCCCCCTAAACCTAAATACGATTTTACATGGAACGTTGAACCTGTATTACTATATTTATCAACACATTACTCTTTACAATCTCTACCACCTGATAAACTAACAAAGAAAACGGTAACACTTATGGCACTAAGTGCAGCACATCGTATCCAAACATTAAGCAAAATTACGATCGATATTAATAGACTCTACAGTCAAAATTGAAAATTTCGGAAAAAATTTAAAGCTGGATTTATAGATTGACATAACATAAGCATAGCATAAGCATAAGAAGTTAAACATTCATATTTAAGTTAGGCAATTTATAGATCGACATAACATAAAACACAACATAAGAAGTTGACCAATATTCAACTTCTTATGCTATGTGTTCACCGATCTCCATGTATATATGTTCGACCAATGAAAACACAAAAATTTTAATAATATTTACCTTTTGAGAGAATGACATATGCGATGTTCAATACAGTTTGGCGTTTTGGCTTTATGAATGCTTGTTCTTTTTGAGAATGGTAAGGATTTATAAATTAAGACTCTATAATATACTTCTTTAAAACATTTTAAACAAAATTATGAAATTTATAAGGTTAGTATTTTCGATTTACGGCTCAGGCGCAACATAGCACAAGCTGTTGCGCGTAAAACCCTTTTAAATGTGTTAGCGAGATATAATGAATCAGATGATACCTACCCTTAAGGATGCGGCCAGCGCAACATGTGTGCTCCGACTTGCTCGTCGGCGTGGGAATGGGTCAATTACTTACTCTTGACCAGGGCGCCACCAGTTTGAAGTATCGAAATCCGCAGATCCAAACAGGAAGATCCTCGGTCTTAAGAATCCATAAGGGCGATCCAAATTGACGATTATCCGCTACGCAAGGGCGTTTTAAAATCAACTACTAACGACTACACTGGTTTAGTTGGAGTATTTCAGAGCAAATAAAAGACGGTAACGTTCGTGCAGGTTTAAGTTTTATTGGCGTTCGTTATGTTTGACGTTAACGTGTTGACATATTTCTTCCAATAAACAAAATGATATAAATATAAAAACGGGTAAAAGCGCTCAATTGGAAAACAATTAATAACTTGATATATGCCCACAAATATTGAACTAGATCATATCAGATGTTAACTGTATGACGTAATAAATGATTACGGAAGATCAAAAATAAACAATTCCAACTAATTAACAATAAACGCAATATGCATGGGGTATCTATCGTCACATCAACTAATAATTAAAAGTTATCAGAATAATACTTATTACTATTAACTCCGTTGCGCGTGTACCATGGTATACGTGTCGCAGTTGTACATGAATGAACCTTAAAATTTCAGTTTATGAGATACCGCTACGTAAATTACTATAATCAGTTTGTAAACGATTAATTTTTCGTAACACGTTTTATTTCGCCAATATTATACAGCCACTAATATTTCCGCCTTACACCTTGAAACTTCGCCAGTATAGTCATCATAATTACATAACGCCATGAGTCGACTCTGCTGTCGTACAATAACTATATCTACGCCTTATTTCTAATCTATCTATATACTCCGTATTATATAACACCATGGCTAGATTCGCCTTCCATGGTTGTCACGTCCTCGCCTATTTGAACGTCGCACGTCGCTTCTCCAAAATTTGCTTGTTACATTCGGCCATCCTGCAACAATTAATGCCCTCATTAATTTAACTCGCCAGTAAATCAACCAGATCTTATCGATCTGTGCACTCGCCATAACACCAAATCGCCTACCCTAAGGGTTTCGCCTGTGGTTGCAACCTTACGCCTTTTATCATTCACCTTTATATTACGCCTTTGTCAGATTTTCACTCGCCTTTAAATCGCCATAGCTCTCGCCTTTCGCCAACAGAGCATTCGCCATTTGCACCTCGCCAGTTAAACTCACTTGCATGCACCTTTCAACCTGACCATTCGTTCTTTGCACCTCGCCAGTCAGACTCGCTTGCATGCACCTTTCAACCTAACCTTTCGCCCTCGGTGTTTTACACCTCGCCTCGCCAAAAAGTCAGCAAACGCCTTGCCCGTAAACGCCAGCCTGCGCCAGCAGTTGGAAATAGTACGCCTTGGGTACCCAAAATTCGCCAAACGCCTCTCTCAATTTGAGAATCGCCTCAGAAGACCGCAAAGTCTTCGTCGCCTTCGCATGACCCTGGACTTCCTTGCCCCTCCAATTCCACAATATCGGTTGATGGACGCCGATATCTGTCAAAAGAGGAAAGAAAGCCAGTATACAAGTCGCCAGGGGAAGAGCAACCAAATGCCCTAGCATTCGCCTGTAGATCGAGAGGTAGACCGTCAATCAGACACGAAAGCGCCTTTGTGCCTGAAAGCCCACACCTTTCGATCAACGCCATTTTATCATGATAATAATGGGTCATGGTTTCGCCATCCAATTTAACCCTCGCTATCATCTCCTTGAGCAGCTGAGCAAAGTCATGCACTCTAGGAAACGCCTTCCTAAGAGCCGCCTTCCAGTCTTCCCATGAGAGGTCATATTCATCGAGCCGATTAAACCAGCCCCTTGCTGCGCCTTGCAATTTCGCCTGCATAAAATACGCTCTCTCATAGTTCGACCATTCATGAATATCGCCCAACTGATCAATTTTGCTCAACCACCTGACTACGTTACAGTCCTGACTGTCAGGATCGAAAGGGTCAAGAATGTCGCCGCCTGCCCTTGCCCTTGACCCCATATAGCCCAAACTGCAAGCGGAGTCCGCCTTATCGCTACAAGCATGCTCTACTACCGCCTGAGGAGCGCTCTCACCTGATTTATCGCCTTTTCTGATGCCCTTGATACCGCCAGTATCAACGGCCGCCCTTTGTTTCGCCGCCTTTGCCATTTCGGCCGCCACAATCTGCTGGATACTAGTTGCCAAAGCGCCTTTTAACAGCTTATGCACCATGGAGGCTGCTTCGTCCTCCATCGCCGATTCGCCTTCGCCGTGGTCACCGTCGCTTAATTCCAACTCGTAATCGAGCTCTAACTCGTCACTTCTGCCTTCCTCTATAGGAAATCACATGAAAAACGCCTTTTAAACACCAATGCCAATAAACACAGTTAAAATACGCCACAATTTTTACAATAATCACTAATTAATTAGCACACACTTGTTTATTATTATCGTAAATATCTGAAAAATCGCCAAATGTCAATCCACTGTCAAGGATAGCAACAAACGCCCGCCTTTTGTTATGAGTTTATGTGATATCGCCACTCAAAAAAAAAGAAGAAGTTGCCACTGCCATTTAACTCGCCGAAATCGCGTATTTCACCGTTCTCCACAACAAATAATGAAATAACACAATACGTAGGTTATCCCGACTTCTGATCTCTAAACGATTAATTTTTCGTAACACGTTTTATTTCGCCAATATTATACAGCCACTAATATTTCCGCCTTACACCTTGAAACTTCGCCAGTATAGTCATCATAATTACATAACGCCATGAGTCGACTCTGCTGTCGTACAATAACTATATCTACGCCTTATTTCTAATCTATCTATATACTCCGTATTATATAACACCATGGCTAGATTCGCCTTCCATGGTTGTCACGTCCTCGCCTATTTGAACGTCGCACGTCGCTTCTCCAAAATTTGCTTGTTACAAGTTATTTAGTCAATCAGAACAACAATGTTTATCATATACCACAATATGAATTAAATTGTAAGAATGTTCAAATTAAGCATAAAAAAAACTATGAGCATTAATTGGATCACACTAGTAAATATCGCAGTTATTTATATATGCATTGGTAAGCTTTGCTTACACCTAATAAGTTCCAACAAAAATTATATCAATACTTCGCAGCAAGAAATAAAAACACGCAATTTACTACACGCTGGAAAATACTAATAACACGCCAACAACATTAAGTAAACAGATCACAGTTATAATCTAAACTTATCTTAACTGTCTTTGCCGATGTCACCTACGGCCTTCTGCACGCAGACTTCAGCTATGCACCTTGGGACCATAAACTCTCAGTGGCATTTGAGGTAATCCCCATACCTCTATGGCTACAGTTAGTACCAATAAAAAACAACCAACTGTATTGACTGGCAGCTACTTGGTTAGCTACTTAATCTCTCTCCAAGCAAAGCTCGCTCCAAACAACAATAGCTTGCTCCAGATACACAACTCCAAGCACAACAGCTCCAGCCAAAAATAATAGCTCCTGGTAAAACTGGCCTCCAATAAAAATGACTCCCCGGAAAACTGGCTCCCGTACAAAGGAAAAAAAACCCTAACTACTTAGGGTTTTTCGATGGTACTGACGAATTGGGGAGCAAACGCTCTCTTCTACAGACATTCCTCGAAGAAGGAAACGGCGTACTTTGTTCCAGAATACACTGCACGTGGCGAGTTACTAATCCAATCTTGACTTTAGGCAAAAACCAGCCCATCCACAGTCAAGCCATAAACTACGCCACTCTCTATCGCTCGAAAAAGTAATATTCCCCTCAGGGTGAATTAAAAATTCTTAAACTTTTATCAGACATATATACGCACTACCTCTTAAGAAGGTTTTCTGAAGAAAGAGGACGATATCGAGCCAAAATCCAGCAACTAGCTCGTGAAATTCGATGTTAAAAAGCTAGGAAAAAAACTCGAACCATAAGCCCGTTCCACACTGTCCTGTAATCATA
Source organism: Pissodes strobi (assembly GCA_016904865.1). NCBI lineage: Eukaryota > Metazoa > Arthropoda > Insecta > Coleoptera > Curculionidae > Pissodes > Pissodes strobi. Next base: position 290,999 of record MU182116.1, on the reverse strand, counting down.
CGCAAACTACAGCAGCCGATGTCGCCAAATTTACTAACATCTACAATATGCAATGAAACGTATCTAAGGCTGTATAATATTATACATTGCTGGCAGAACAAAGAAATCCAACGATAAATCCATCATCGACAATGACCAGACAACCAGCAACTATCTCGTTCCGGCCGGCGTCATTTACAATTTCTATCATCCAGTCTGTTCAACGCATTCAGTCGATTCGATCATAAATGTACCTTTAGCTCCAGTCGTTTTTTTTCCTTGCTAAAATCAAGCAGCAAGCAAAGTAGTTCGAGCAACGTTGCCAAGTTAGGGAACATACGCATTTAATAACATATCTTGACTGCGTAATTTTAACGCGAAAGCGAAAAAACAGTCGTTTAATCAAAACTCACGATAGCATATCAATTAATTATGTATTTTCCTGTTGGCCTAAATCGCAACCACGTAAAAATTAGGGCGAACACTTTGCCAATTAAACATCTGGCAACGTTCCAAGAATAACCTTTTCATAAAACATTTCGATATTACACTCGTCCGTAGGCAGCCAACAATACTTTTAAGGTATATTACGCCGAAATAGGAAATTAGTCGCATGGTATTAAGGGTGGAATCATTGACTTTATTTGACCTCTATCTGTTACATATTCGTGCTAAATTATTATGTAACAAAGCCCATTTTATAAATCAACCATTTCTGGTAATGTGCTTATGCTATGCTATGCTTATGTTATGTCAATCTATAAATCCAGCTTTAACCTCAGCTCCCTATAAAAACCAGCCTATTTTCCGTATTTTCAAAAACCAGAATTACCTATTATGTGTCGCAAATTCTATAAAACAGTACATTAAAGTCACCGTGCACCTTCATTCCAATTATACGTCCCTATTCTTAACGCTCAAAAAACCACATCACCACGCAATAACTCAAACCTTGAGTAGGTGGATCAACTTAATTTTTAAAAACAGTGGTATGGTATGAACGTAACGTCTTTACCGGATATAGTGTAAGACACGCCAGCACGTGAGCAGCCTTTAAGTTTGACGTAAACATAAATGTCATTAAGAATATAGCAGGGCAGAGTCCTATAAATCTGACACTTCTTCAGATTCTATACTCGACCTGTACGTACGCCCAGTGACATATTTGCCAATACAATTTTAAATTTGAGTACATCTTAGCCCTCATAGGTAGCCTTTTAAGTATTCCGTTGCCTAAGGTTCAATTTATAATATTTGTTTTGCTCTGATTGTATGTCAATAATATATGTTAAATAAAATATATTTTGTAAACGATTAGTTTTTGGTAACACGCTTCATTTCGCCAATATTATTACAGCCACAAATATTTCCGCCTTACACCTTAAAACTTCGCCAGTATAGTCATCATAATTACATAACGCCATGATGAGTCGACTCTGCTATTCATACAATAACTATATCTACGCCTTATTTCTAATCTACATATATACTCCGTATTATATAACACCATGATTAGATTCGCCTTCCAGGGTTGTCACGTCCTCGCCTATTTGAACGTCGCCTCTCCAAAATTTGCTTGTTACAATTTATTTAAGTGGTTAAGGAATTTATAGGACAGAATTTCCATTGATTTTTTTTTCATACTTAAAAAAGAGTTGAATTGAACGACTTTGCTGCCTTAATTGTGTTTTTTGTGGCATTCTCAGGATTAGAGGTTGAATAATGCAAAAATTGCTTTAAACAGCGGTAAATATTTACTTTGAGCACTTTTCGAATTTTGCAAAAAAAATTTATGTGACGTGTAGAAGACAGTATTAGAAGTGTTTTGTGACACGTTGCATATTGCGCAAAACACTTTTGACGCCAAAAATTGAAAAATAAAAATCATAAATGAGGCCATTTAGAAAGACATTTAAACGCGAACTCTCCCAATTTGACGTTAATGATGAAAATTTATTTGCAATGTTGTCACACTTGACTAACATTCTTGATTTTCAAGTAGGTAAATGTCCGAGGTGCATGGAATATCAATTATTGAAATTACTTACATGGAAATGGATGAGCACTAATGGGTAAAGCGCCGCTGCATTTTTCCAAAAAACATGGAATCGCTTTGTATAGTCCCCGATTATATTTTCTTTTCTCAATTTTCGCCTCGTCAATTTCTATAATTTTTCCTTCGCCCCCAATGATCTCACTGTGTCTTCATTACGCAAACTAAGGAAAACCAACCCAAACTAATTGAATCTAACCCAAACTAACCCAGACTAACCCTAATTAAGCAAAGTAAAGAGACAAGCGTGTTACGCGCGCTTGTGTTTTCGCTAACTCATACTAAGCAAAACCAACCCAGACTAACCAAAACTAACCCAGACTAACCCTAATTAAGCAAAGTAAAGAGGCAAGCGCGCTACACTGAAAATAATTTTGTTCATAATATCAATAAACACCATTCATCAAAATTTGTTTATTGGCACAATGAACAAGTTTATTAGGTTAATGAATATGTTCGCTAAGTCAATTATCAGGGGTTATTGGTGGATGAACAAGATTATTCGTATAACGAATTACTGTTCATTAATTTTTTTCTACTAAGTCAATAACTTTTTTTATTCACCCAGTGGATCCTGTTCTTTGGGCCAATAAACACTATACATCAAGCATTTTTACATGAATTGCTAAACAACATTCGTTAGATCAATGAAGACTGGGCATTAATTGATAAATGCATTCCTTATATGAATGAATCAGTTCGATAAATAAATGAACGTGTTCACTGGTTTAACGAAATATGTTAATTGATATTACGAATAATTGTACGTCAGGACAATGAATTCAATTGTTAACTCATGTAAGGGTTTCTTTGAGCCAATAAACGCGTTCATTGACTCAACAAAGTGCACATTGACTGATGAGCACATTCGTTGGGCTAATAAATGCGTTTATTAGGCTAAGGAACTGTACATAAAATATAAGAGATTTGATTGGTTATAACCAAAATTGCCGGGAAATAGGTGAATTTCTCAAAAGGCACTAAGATTTTATCCAGTCTAGTCCCTAATTACCTAGGCGAAGGAATGCGTCTCCTCGCAAAGATTATAAACTATTATTTACCGGAATTGATTTCGACGCCTTTGTGTTTTGTGTTGAAGTGAAGTTTAATTTGATATTCTTGTTTAAAAATCCAAAGGTAAGTACATTTCAATTTACATATTTCACTATGCAATGCTTTATTTGCCATAATCAGTTTGTAGCACCTTCGTTAATGATTAAATATTTTAAGCGCCAACACGACTTGAAAACTGTTTCAATCTTTCGTTGTGCTGAATTGGTTGCAGTAAATCGTTTCAAAATCTATGCAGTTACATATTAATAGAAAACATTTACATGAAAAAGTTTTGATAGCGGAGACGAATTATTTTGTTGAATCTAACTTGTCCAGTTCAAGTACTATTATGACACAGCACAACGATTTTGCATCAATTGATCAACCAATTAAAAAGATTTCTATTATTGCTACCAGATCGACAAGGAAGTCTTAAATGATAAATCTGAAAGACCCGGTATTTTCAACATAGATGAATTTAAAAAAACGTTGAATACTGAAGCAGCGAAATTTGCCATGGCAACAACAATAATTTTTCTCGAAAGGATGTGATCGATAGTCTTAAACACATGGACTATTTTTTTGATCAAACCTTTACTAAAAACTTTTGGTTGTTTCGTTGAATACCATTTTAAAAATAGTAGTTGTGTTCTCAGTGAATTTTCTAGTTTATTATCAATGTGTTTGGAATCATTTAACACTGATCAATTATTGAATAAATGGCTGAGAAATGAGTTATACGCGGAAAATATTAACGAATTCATAATCAAGTTGTTCCCACATATTCAGAAGGAAAACTAGTCAACAATCAAAAAAATGACAAAGGGGTTGTTATGCATATACAATTCCAAATGAAAAAATTTTCGAGCAAAAAGATATATTAATTAACACGCTAAACTTTATTAAAAGTTTGGAGGAATCTTCTAAAATCGAATACTTTGTTCATGGAAAGTTATAGAAGAAGTAAAAAAACTTTATCGAAACCCACATTTGATACCATATTTTTTATACCTGGACGACTGAAATCAACAATCCGCTCGGTTCTCATGCCAAAGTTCATTCCGTGTGCAACGTACCTACAGTTTTACATGTCTTCCAGAACAAGAATCAAAATTTAAGAATATTTTTAGCATGTGTTTTAAAATCCAGCGATATTAAAGAATATGGCAATGATGTCTGTTTGAGAACTCTTTTGTAATAACTAACAAGAATAGAAGAATCAGGTTTAGATATAAAGATTAATAATGAAGCCTTGATTAAAGTGCACTGTGTACTCGGTTTGGTTGTTGGCGATAATTTAGCCCTGAATTCGGTTCTAAATTTTTCTAAGTCATTTTCCAGTGCTTATTTCTGTAGGCTGTGTACATTAAGTAAATTATAAACTCAAAGAGAGATTATTGAAAATAGTCAACCATTTAGAACAATTGCTGATTACGAAAAGGAACTGAAAAGTGAGGACTTGAGCAACAGTAGCATTAGAAGCGGATGCATATTAAATCAAATTTCATCTTTTCTTGTGGTGCACCAGCGATTATTGGAAATATTACCCAGACCCAACTGCGCAGGTCACACGAACACTGAGGACAGGATAGAAGACAAAGGCAGGAAGCGGAAAGCAGCTTATGGCTAATTCTTTAGCATATACATTCTTCTTCGAAAATATTTATTCTTAGTGATGCACTAAAAGAAGTGTTGAATAAAACTATAACACCACAAATTAATGTATAAAAGTGTGTCGGAGTATATTTTCACCACCCCTTTATTTTTCTTTTCTATTAATAAGGCAAATATGTTGAAAGCATATTTTTTGACAATAAATGTTTTTTATTTTATCGTTTTATTTATGAAACTTCTAAAGTAAGTGGATATAGTATCGAATAAAATATTTAAAAATAAAAAATTATTGAACTCGTTGATCGAATCAACGAACATCTTTATTGAATTAATAAATACGTGCATTGTTTTAACGACCATAGATTCTTGAAATAATGGATGTGTTCATTGGAATAATAAACCTGTGTATTAGATCAATGAATACGTTCGTTGGTTTTACGAACAAATTTGATTGTTCATTGGATCAATAAACCCGTTTATTGGATCAATGAATACGTACGTCGGTTTTATGAACAAAAATGATCAAGCTTATGAATGTGCTCATAGATTAATAAACCCGTTTATTGGATCAATTAATATTTTCATTGCATCAATAAACGCGACGATTGGATTTACAAATATTTTTATTGCATAAATAAATACGAACATAATTATGAATTCAATGATAATATTCATTAGATCAATAAAGATTTATATTAACTCAATTAAAGAAGTACATTAACTGATAAAATTATAAGCATCGACTAATGTACAAGTATTCGATGGCCCAATGAACTCGTTCATCGGACGAAAAACGATAAACAGAGTTCTTTGAGCCAATAATTTTTTTATTAATATTACGTACCTTTTTGGTTCAGTGTACGCGCGCTTATCTCTTCACTAACCCAAGCTAAGCAAAACCAACCCAAACGAACCCAAACTAACCAAAACTAACCCAAACTAACCAAAACTAACCCAAATTAATCAAAACTAACCCAGACTAACCCTAATTTGGCAAAATAAAGAGAAAAGCGCGCTACGCGCGCTTGTCTCTTTCTTAACTTAAACTAAGCAAAACCACCCCAGACTAACCCTAATTAATAAAGAAGAGACAAGCGCCCTACGCGGGCTTGTCTTCGGTATCCCAGATTAAGCAAAAATAATCGAAAGTAACTTTAATTATCCAAACAAGAGCATTGAGACGAGCGCGCTATGCGCTTGACCAACCCCGCCTAACACAAAACCATAATTATCCCAAATTAACAGAACGAGCGCGCTACGCGTGGTACTTTCTTAACTAATCCAAATATACCAAACAAGGGCGCATTTGTCTCTCTCTCTCTCTCTTTTGGTCGTTAAATAGCGAGCGTCTTGCGTAACTCAAAATAGCGAATTATTATTATTATTATTTATTATGTTAATAAATACAAAGTACTTCTGAATCACCATGTATAAAGTGTTGGTTGAATGTATCCAACAAGATACCGTATTTTAGAACCGAACAGATATTACACTTGGCAACACCTATTCGTAGAATGACAGCTGGCTGAGCCGTGCTAAGCTAACTAGATGCTAGATGCTAGATCACATAATTTAAGAAATCGAAATGCTGAAAGTTGAAATAGTGTCATGTTGACGTGCCAGAAATGTTATCATTTTAAAATGCAAAAGAAAACAGTTATATTTTTGGTTTTTAAGAAAAGAAGCTGGTAAAAGTTTTTTTGAGACTACTATTACTTATTCTTGTATCGCTATTACGCCTGCCTTGCTTTTTGCTTGCATTTTTCAGATCCGTTTGGACCGTTGCGTTGTGTTAAAAAAGAGAAGGTGAAATAATGAGTGTGCGAGAGCGAGATAGTATAAGTTTGGAACATGTCGGATGGTTTAACATAACTGCATTTTGTAAACTTTGTTATTTTTTTCTGATAAGTAGAAACATTTGCGCAGCATTTAATGTGTGGGAGATGGTAAGAGAAGTAACGTAGAATATGTCAGTATTTTTATTTTTGTGGTAGCCAATAAGTGCGCAAAGTATATATTAGTCGCGGATGCTGTGACAGTATCGCTACATTCCATGCGTGCGCGCGCACCTGCGCGTCATGTCTTCGTGATGCAACCAATCGTTTGTATGTGCCCTGGTGGTCTAGGGGTTTGCATGATTAGCCTTCACTTCGGCGACTCGAGTTCTAACCCCGTCGGTGTTTTAAAATTTTTCTTAAGGTTATATTTCTAAACTGTTTTTTTCTTGTTTTTGGGTATGTCTTGGGTTAGATTGGGTTAGCACCTTGTTAGTTTCCTTTTCTTGAGCCCCCGTAGCGAGCGGAGGGCCATTCGAAAAGTGAAATATGGCATGGAATGTAGCGATACTGTCACAGCATCCGCGAGTGTAAATATTGACCTAAACAGCTACAATGTAATCATATCGGAAGACAAGCGCTGGAAAATTGATAGATTAATCGAATACCTACTTACCTGTATGAAGATAATCGTAATTTTCCGAGCTTGTCTTTCGATATGATTACAACCCTCCCAATCACATGCCCCTTAGGCGAGCAATTTTGCTCTAAAACAGAATGAGTAAGCATCGAAGTGCGATGAGCGATAGGAGGCTCGGGTTGAAGATAAAAAAAAAATATGCTTTAAAAACGTATCGATGGGTATGGTGATTCAGAAACTACAATGTAATCATTATCGGAAGACAAGCTCGGAAAATTACGATTAATCTTCATACAGGTAAGTAGGTATTCGATTAATCTATCAATTTTAATTGTATTTACCTTTTGAGAAAATGACATAGGCGATATTTGAGAAAATGACATATGCGATATTCAATAAAGTTTGGTGTTTTGGCTTTTTGAATGCTTGTTCTTTTTGAGAATGGTAAGGATTTATAAATTAATATACATAAGACTCTATAATATACTTCTTTAAAAAAAAAATATGAAATTTGTATGGTTAGTATTTGCGATTTACGGCTCAGGCGCAACATAACATAAGGCCTATTTATAAACGGACCATTTCTTTTAATGTGCTTATGCAATGCTATGTCTATGCTATGCTTATGTTATGTTAATCTATAAATCCAGCTTAAGAAACATTTACTATGTTCAAGCACCGAAAAAGCCGCGTGGATCGAATAAACTGATACAGCAGGATTGGGAATTTCTAGGAAACCAAAAATGATTTTCAGGGAAAATGTAAAAATATCAATTTGCAGGTCAAAAAAGTAAAGGTTTTTATTGTTTTTACCTCTAAAAGTAATTAAAAAAATATGATTACCTGCTGAGAATATATGCCAAAACTGTACCAGAACTTTTTCAAGTTTTGAACACGACACGTCATCACTTAATATTTTATAACACGAAAACCGAATAATCTGGAGCAGCCAAATTTTCGTAAATTATTACATATATGCAGAATATATCAAATAATCGCATCGATCAGATTGAAAAAGCCCAATTAGTTTTTTGTTTCATTTTCGGTTTAATAAATTTACGTTCCAGCCGACGCGACGCAGACGCATATGTAGCTATTTTCAACAAATCAATCTTAGATTCGTAAATCTTGTGATCTCTGCTATAAAAAGTTCTATGAACATTTTCCGAATAAGATATGAGGAAGTCACAACAAATTCTGTGAAATTTCATTGAAAACGTTTTGAAACTGGAAAAAATGGGTTAGGATGGGAAAATGTGTTCTGCTGGATTTTATGGCATATTTTGGTATAAACTTTTACTTTTATCATATCGATATTTACCATATCAGAATATTTAGCTAAACTAAAACAATTTCAATTGTCACCTTAAATAATATATTTTTGATCTATAATTAACAACAGAAAATGAAACAATCATAAAGCATCTGGAAAAAATTAACATTAGCAAAAGTGGCTTTATGAAACTAAAGCCCGGCTGTACAATACAAGACCAGCAGCAGCAGTCTGGACCTTCCCATATAAAAAGCATTGTCGATTATAGTTTGACAACCACGAACTTTATAAGGGTATGTTATGCACAAACTAACTGGCCTTGTACAAACGGACCTAATTATATTATGTATAAATAATTAAATGGTTAGCATCAGGACAAATAATAAAGCCTGCCCTTAGAGATGATTGAAAAACGTGCATAAAATGCCAATAAGCATTCATGCCTCGAAGATACTAAGCTCGGTTTGCGAATAAACGAGAGGAATGACCTCGGACGATTCATTTGGCACTAGAGCTATATATTATTCATATTGAGAAGCTACAGCAATAAAATTATAATCTTAATAGCAAAATTATTAACAAACAAACCCCTTTAGCATGTCTGTATTATTAAAGGCTAATTAATTTCAAATTGTCTAAACTAAACCTTTCAATAAAATATTTATCAAATATAGTATCTGATTCACCTGACAGTGGAAAGTATTTTTTCCAAATGATGACGCATACGCAAAATACGCTGAATATTTTGCAAGTGTAGTATGTAATAAAAGCTCTTTATGCTGTAGTAATTATGAATTAATAGTAAAGCTAAAAATATAAAAAAAGCAGAAATGGGACCCGCGACATCTGAACTCGTGGCTAGTACTTTGCGTACTATCTGTTACCATTTTACTTGTGACGTATATTTTAGAAAATAATACTTTTCACGTGGCACATGGAAGCAGACACTTCTACTACAGCTTGAACCGTACCATACCGTACGGTATAAGCTGTGCTTCTATCTACTACCGAATCAAAATGTGTATACTTAATTTAGCTGTATGTATACATTTTCTCCCCGAGTTAAGACGTTAAGTACTTAAGCAGAATGCTTATAAATTTTGTCATAGACTTCCGCGTCTTTATTTACTCCAACCGACCGCTACTTTCTCTTCAATTATTTAGGGTTGGTTTATCATCGTAAAATAATGGTCATCTAAATGTGGCCATGCGTTGATAAACCAAGCCTTATATTCTGCCAAGTTAAGAAAAAAGAAAATATTTTATTTGTGGTGTCCATCATCTTTATACAAGACATTTTAGGCATTAGGTCATTAGGATTAACAACATTATGACGTAGCAACTCAGTACCCAACAAGAATAATTATAATTTCAAATTAAGTGTTCTTCTTTTAATAATATGTTTAATTAGAAGATTTCTCTTGACACATGTAGACGCCACAGTTTCTTTACAGCTTCTTATACCTAAAAGGATGAAAAACGTATCTTTAAATAAGTAGCCCCGTTGAAAGACAAGCTTCATGTTCAAGAGGAAATGCTTCTTCCATCAACAAAAAAATTGTATACAATTTAATCTTAATGCATTCAAAGTACCTTTAAGAGATGGGTAGATCGATTTAATGAAAGACAAGATGCGTCAGTGACGGCACAGTCAAAATTTTGCAACGCCCTAAAAGCAAGATGACAATTATGAGACAATTTCCATAAACATCGCTTAAAATTTGTCTTTTTCTAAGACACAGAGATCCTGGGATTCCTGGCTCCACAATAAGATCATTCAACAATTAGCTAAGAGTATGCTCGAAATTGTTGAGATCTAAAAAATACTTATTGAGCCATTTTGTAATATAAAAATATTGATTAGGGCCATTTAAGAATAAATGTGGTTAATGTAAAGATGCACATTCAGCAGAAGCAGAAGGCACAAGTAGTCTAATTTCAAGACGGAAAAGTATGTACTGTGTGCAGAGCCACAGTCGATCTCTTTTTTTCATTATAATTATTGTAATTTCATTATTATTATTATTATTATTATAATAATTTTATTTACTTAAATGTTCAGTTTTGGTAACTATTTAATCTATGGCTCAAGTTGGTCTTTCGAATAATTTAAATTAGAATCTTCCTATTTTTCGTTTACGGATGATGTAAATAACGGTCGTGCGGGAGGTCTCTAATATCATTCGCGAACGAGGCAAACCGCGCGGGCAACCTGTGAATGTTTAAAGCGAAAGGACATTACAGTAATCGTTTAGCGAAAGAGAGAAAGGAATATTTGACGCGAGGAATGCTGATTGGTCAGAAAAGTGGCAGGGCAGCCATATGAGGAATTCGGGAGTCATCGGAGGCCGAGAAGGGACGAGAGAAGAGGACGCAGGTTGACAGGCGGCAGTTGGTTGGAGATTAGAATCGAGTTTTCCAATTCCTAAGATGTGATTTTCACCCGCTTTTTAAAAGTGGAAAAGAAACTAAGAAGTGTGATTGTCATCAGTTATCCAAGACGAGTGTTTGTCGTTGAAATAATAATAAAATCGTAAGTTTAGTCCGATTTGTTTAAGACCAAAGCTTGCCTTCATCAGTAAAAGAACTTTTACCGTCCGGATTTGAAAGTTTTCAGTTTTCCCGAGTGAAGCTTCATACTGGCTAGGGCGAATTTCGCGGATTTTTGACCGAATGTCGAATGTGTCAAATCCAGATGTAAAAATATTCGCGGCGGGAAATTTCAACTTTTCTGCGATGTTGTATGTTGTTTGCCACTTGTCACGTTGTAGGTTGTCATGGAAGATGGGAGATAACATAACCTAGAATTAATTGTTTATGTTTTGCGGTTTAGCCAAAGAGTATATAATGTAAAGAGAGGACAGTAAGACAGAGCAATCAAATTAGAGAGGGATAGATGAGAACTCCGATTTAAAGGGCGCCTCGTATGTTATCGGATTATATCGGACACAATCGTCAAGCAGGGACGATCAGCCAACACAGTGGGTTAAATATATCCCGTAAAGGTCAAGTTTAGATTTATTAGGGAGGCGTTTGGTTTAGTTTTTTAATTCATATTGTGTAATCGAAATTAGGTGTGTAAACTTTAATTATGACATGTAACACAATTCATTTAATAGAATCTTTTAATAATCACTCGGTAGAATTTTGTTTACCTGCAATACATGCATTTTTCATGGCTTTTCTCAAAAAATCCTCGGATTTCTGATAAAACATTAATTGTTTTAATTTCATTACTAAATATTCAGAAAATTCTACTCTAAATAATTAAGCTTCAAACTCACTTTCGCGAATTTCGCATTTTTTGACATAAACTGTCATTTTCAGCTTTAAAATTATTCGCGGCGAAAAATTTTATTTTTTTACGAATTCTACCATAATTGTGAATTAACATCAAATTTCTTGACTGCTTTGCTATATTTATTTGTTTATTCTATTCAGGCATTGGGTTCATTAGTTAAATTGTCGAATAGATACTTTGACCATTGGATAATAATATTAATTATAATTTTTTTCGGTGGAGATATTATTTTATGTTCCGTTTGCGTCCTTTTGGTAATTATCCTAAAATTACGAAATACCCACCAGCTAAATGACACCAGAAAAGAAAATTTTCGGTTAGAAATATATTTTGAAAATGCGATTTTCGCAATTTAGTTGCAGAAATGATATTAATTGAGCCCATTCTAGACTTAAAAATATATTACTAACCTGCTTACATCATCCGGTACGTGGACCTAACCTATAAAACCTATTCCACTCGAAGCATGAATTCGCAAAAAAGTTAAAACTATTTGAACTTTTTAGCAAATATTCGCCGACAAAATTTCGCGTCAATGAGTATGTACCAAAACTTACATTCGAGCGAAAAATCAACAACTGTCAAAAAAGGCGAAATTTGCGGAAGTGAATATGAAGCTTTAAAGTGAGATTCGAATAGAATTTACTTTTTCGTTGGTTTATCTACATACTAAGAGTTTATCCCCTCTATGTTTTAAATGAAACTTTCCTTTAAAATAATCGAAAAATATTGATTACACCTTTTTAATTTGAACTGAAGGAAATTCTTATTTGATTAATTAAAGCTTTTAGACGTCCTGAATAAATTTTGATAAAAATTCGCCGGAAACATTAAAAAACTGAATTTTATCACATTTTTTAATTAAAATAAGTTGAGCACTGAGATTTTAAGAAAATGCAAAAGTTTAAACAAATTCAGAGAATTTCAATGAAAATCACTGGATACAAAATTTTATCTTAGCAGAAAGGATTAGATATTTAGTAAATTTTGTCCTCATTTTCGTTATTTGGACCCACTGTGATGAAATCGATTATTCGCCATCTTGTTTGACTTGACGTCAACATCGCCCGCCTTGATAAAAAGTTACATCCGGCAACGTCGCGATTTTGAAAGATTTGAAAGATCAAAGGAAATTCGCCGGCTGTCTTCTCTTTACATTATATACTCTTTGGTTTAGCCGTTTGTACGTATAAAAAGAAAATTTAAGTGATGATGAATGCTCATATTGTAGGGTCTTGTGACATATAGGTATCTACGATCTCGCGAATTATTTTTTTTTCACTAGAAAGGGGGTGTCCTATAGAGTAGTTTAAGCCAAAAAAACGGAGGATCCCCCACATTTGAGCCGAAAAAAAGCCCCCAAAGTTCGAGATTTGAGATTAATTGACGTAGAACGGACAAAGTGACGCTACTACTTGCCCAGGTGGAACGTGAAAATAATCAAAATTTTACTAATGGACGCCAACTGTTGCGCATTTGAGTGGATTGGGGGTAGGGCTTGGGTTACCACTTTTCCATTTGTTCAGCCCGGAACGACTGGAGGTCATGCGTGAAGTGAAATATTACTTTAATGATAAAAAATTTGTTGTTCTAATATGTTTTGAATGGTGGACAGTGGAATATATTTGCGGAAACACATGCAAGCTGCTGTATATCCACGATAATACGGCTCTTGGAATTTTTTGTTTCACAAACACAAAAATATATAAACGAGATGAAACTAACCAAACCCAAACTAACTAAAGCTAACCCAAACTAACCAAAGCAAACCCAAACTGACCAAAGCTAACCGAATTTTTTTTCGCGTACGCTTGCGCTTGGCGCAAGCCTTTCTTCACGCAAGTGCGTAGTGGCTTAAACGAGACGAAACTACCCAAAGCTAACCCAAACTAACCAAATCTAACCGAAATTGTTTCGCCTTTCTTCACGCAAGTGCGTACTGGCTTAACCCAGGTAGCACAAGTTGATTCATGATGGACGTCTTTAAGACGTTTTTTTTAAAGCATCAGGAGCACTTTGTATTTGTTGATTGTTGACCTTGAACAAACGAAATGGAACGACCACAGTAAAGGTCTACAGTGTTGCCGTTTGTAGGTATTTTATCTGAAATTTGGGTATTTTGGTAATGTTTGTAGGTGTATTGCAGTTATTAGTGATATTTTATGTGGCAATTAAAATATCATAAAAATTATTTAATGGAAATTGCTTTATAATCTTCATTATACATATAACAAATAATTTAATTTTTATTCGTACGCATTTCTATTTATAATCGTAATTTTTTATTTCATTTTCAATTTATGCAGTAATTATTCATAAAATCGTTTGATTTTTGTAGTAGGTTCCTCTTTTCTAAACTAGTTTGATAATTTTTTTGCGATTAAAGGTTGTAATTTTGTCATTAATCAGGAGTATTTAGGTTTTTCATGTGGCAACATTGCTCCTGTGTTGCAGGTTGGAGCAGCCATTTTTCCATTTTAAAGTGTCACTGGCAGCGGCTGCCCAGCGTGAACTGTTCACTGTTCATTATCGATAAAATTAGATTTTGGCTTGTGAATTTGTGGAATACAATAAATCTCTGATAGTTTGTATTACTTTGTGGTTTGTATCGTTATGTTTATCGTACTTAAAGTGTCGAAACGTAGAGGCCGTTGAGAAGTCAGGACTTGGAAAATCCATTAAAGCTGGATTTATAGACTAACATAACATAAGCATAGCATTGACATAGCATTGCATAAGCACATTACAAGAAATGGTCCGTTTATAAAATAGGCTTTATGTTATGTTGCGCCTGAGTCGTAAATCGCAAATACTAACCTTACAAATTTCATAATTTTGTTTTAATTTTTTTAAAGTATATTATAGAGTCTTATGTATATTAATTGATAAATCCATACCATTCTCAAAAAGAACAAGCATTGAAAAAGCCAAAACACCAAACTTTATTGAACATCGCATATGTCATTCTCTCAAAAGGTAAATACAATTAAAATTCTGTGTTTTCATTGGTCGAACATAAGCACATAGCATAAAAAGTTGAACATTGGTCAACTTCTTATGTCAAGCTTATGTTGTGTCTTATGTTATGTAGATCTATAAATTGCCTAACTTAAATATGAATGTTTAACTTATGTTATGTCAATCTATAAACCCAGCTTAAAGAAGCTGAGGTTGCCATTCAGGAGTGGCTAAGGAGGGCCTCAGATTGCAGAAGAACTAATTAAGATAACATTAAACATGTAATTTAGTTTATTGATAATAACAGATAATTACATATTTTTCTAAAAATGATCTTTTTAATTTATGGAAAAATGTTTTTAAAATGAGTTTGTCTTTAAGATGTCTTATAAATACGTCTTTAAGATGTCATACAAATAGGTCTTTAAGATGTCATATAAATACGTCTTTACGACGTCGTTTTTTGTAACATTCGATGTCCTTAAGATGTCTTAAAGACAACGCAAGGCGTAAACAGGACATCTGTAAGATATCTCGAATATCTGAACATGGCATCTTTAAGGCGTCTTTAGGATATCTTTGTGTTGTTAGGGAAACGAGACGAAACTAACCAAAGCTAACCTAAACTCAACAAAGCTAACCCAAACTAACAAGATAACGAAAATTGTGTCGCCTAGGATTGCGCTTCGCGCAAGCTTTACTTCAACTTCACGCAAGTGCGTACTGGCTTAGGCGAAACGAAACTAACCTAAACTAACCCAAAAAATGAAAATGACTTATTTCCGCAAGAAGTTTTTTGAGGTATTATGTTTAGAAAAATGTTTATAATGGAAAACAGAAACATGTTTTCGTGTAACGGATTTCAGTTGTTCTAGAGTCGAAAAAATGAAAATGATGCATTTCCACAAAAAAAAATTCTTATTTTGTATTTGGGGAGGTTGCTCTATACTAAATAAACAAATATTTCTTACATAACTGATTTCACCTAAGCGAAAGTTGATTCCATATGTTTTCAGTCTCAAACGTCTGGCAACAGTGTGCCTTCTTCAAAATATCCATTTCCATGGTGACTTGTGCACTTGTGACATTTGACAGTAAAAAGGGGGATGTTTAGCTTACAATAATTATAATTACAAATAAACTTTTATTTTGTTTCATGGGGCTATGGGCCGCCTTAAATTAGGACAAAACGGAAGCCTCTCGGTCTACGCAAGTGTCTCCTGGTTAATATTTTTACCCAAGAATTGATTTTCAGGTGTGTATTGTCTATATTGCTAGTGCTTTTGCGAAGTGGTGCTGAAAATTTGTGTCAAAACTCGAACTTTGGGGTCATTTTTTCGGCGCAAATGTGGCGGATCCTCCGATTTTTTTTGGCTTAAACTACTCTATAGGACACCCCCTTTCTAATGAAAAGAAAAAAAATCGCGAAATCGTAGGATACCTATATGTCACAAGACCCGAGACATATATCTGCAAAGAAAAGCCCAATGAGATTTCCACAATTTATTAAAGGAGATGCGCTTGACTGATACCAATAAATATTTTAATTATTTGAGAATGACTCCAACTCAATTTACTTTGCTTTTACGCAAAATAGGTCCATCCATATCTAAAAATGATTTTTAAAGAGAAACTCTCTCCCCTACTGAGAGACTGTCTTTAACATTAAGATATTTAGCAACAGGTAGTAGCATATCTTATTCTTTCCGAATCGGGGTTTCAACAGTATCTAGTATAATCAATGAATGTTGCAAAGCAATTTGGGATAACCTAAAAGATGATGTTCTAAAACCACCTACTGAAGAAAAATGGAAAAAAATATCACATGGATTTTTCCACACATGGAATATGCCTAACTGCTTAGGAGCACTAGATGGGAAACATGTTACTATACAGGTAGATTATTTTTTTACAAAGTTAAGAAATGATCTACAAGTTTTGTATAAGCAATATTATTGCTTTGTGATAACCTATTTATAATTTGTGTACAAGTAATTGTTATTATTTTAGGCACCACCAAATGCAGGATCCCAATTTTTTAACTATAAAAAATCCCATAGTCTTATCTTATTAGCACTGTGTGATGACAAATACAAATTTATTTTGGTCGACATTGAAGCCCAAGGAAGGCGTAGCGATGGAGGAGTTTTTCGAAACTCAGAGATTGGAAAAGCAATTCAGAGAAATGAATTGAACTCCTCAGTCTCCTGTACCTGAAAATGTTGGCACAGGGAGCTAATTGTAACAATTTTCTTACAAATGTCACAATAAATCTACAAAACACCAAAAATTATTATTTATTGGCCTTTTTATAATGTACTTTATGTTACTTGGGGTATCACCATCTAGGTCTTCACATTCCATTATTAATTGTTTTAATTAAAATAAAAAAATCAAATTATCAACATAAAAAATAACCTAGAAAAAATGACAGTAATAACATCTGACAGAAGAAATTCGCAAAATAGTTGAAATCGTTATAACTTTTTTGCGATTATCCGCGTTTTCGGGTAGACGAATTTCGCTTTTATGAGTACGGGTAAAATATGCGAATGTGCGAAATAAAAATGGCCTGTCAAAAATCCGCGAAATTCGCCCTAGTCAGTATGAAGCTTCACTCTGATGATTTCGCTTCAAATACAACAAAACTGAGTTTGTGAAAGTTTACAGTTTAACACTTTGAGTTCGCTATCGTTTTAATTTGAAACGTTAAGTAGGGAAGATTTCGAGCCATAGATTGCTTTCTAGTATTGTCCTATTCAGATATCAGAGTATAGTTATTTTTGTTACAAGTACCTAAAATGGAGTTTTTCAGGACGAATCATTGCTTGGATTCAAATGAGTCCGTAAAATAGCTATTTTTGGGAGCGTATGACAAAAAATACATTTATAGCATTTTTCGTATTGTTTGATTTGGTATCATATGACAACCTATGCCGTATTCGATTGAGACTGTTGTTGATGACAAATTTCATCAACAACGGTATTTCACTATTCAAAAAAGATTGATTAGGATAACTAAGGATATTAATTATCCGAAAACCTGTAGATACGAGTTCAAAAATCTAGGTGTAATGACCGTATATGCAATCTATAGATACGAGTGTTTGATGTTTCACTTTCGGAAGTCCAAAACATGAATATAGCACTAAAACAGTAGATATTATGTGGTACATAGATTTACACTTACTTTCTCAGATAAAATAAAGCCCATTATTACACGGAATAAATTTAAATTAGAATTGAGGAGAATGTTAATCGATTTAGAACTTTATAGCCTAAGAAGGTTTTGTCCGTATCTATTAAACTGTGATTCTGTTTGGACGTTATGTTCTACGTGATTTGAAACAAGGTATTTACTTATGGAATCAGGACTCCCAACAGTCTTTTAACAATAATTGCCAGACGCGCTTACTCGACAATCAGCAGGTGGCGCTACAGGGCTAAGTCAAGGTTGTGCTTCTCGATGTATCGCCGCCTGGCGGCGGCGATCAGCTGTTCTTTTCTCTCTTGAAACGATCGCGTACGCTCCGTTGCAGTCTTGCCGAACGAAGACGCGCCCATGCTCAGCTGCGAAGCAGGAGGGGCGCCACCCGTAGCGGCCGCGCCCTTACTGGAAGACGTCGATGGCTGAGCAGAAGTGGACGCTACCGGTGAACTACGTTTAGCCGACTCGGGGACAAACCTAACTCGGCCTTCCAGGACGTTTGTGATGGTGGTGTCGACGCTTCGAGTTACAGCTGTAACAAAAATAATAATGCTGGGGTTTGGAACCTTCGGAGTTTTATCCACAATACCGAAACAGAATTTCAAATTCAAATAAATAGTATAATAATAATAATAATAATAATAATAATATTTATTGATGATGTACATAATGTAAATATTTTCACACGGTAAATATAAAGATAAAACTTAAAAATATACAGTTTAAATAGTCATGAAAGTTGTTTTTTTAGTTAAAATATTAATAAAACAAAACACAGTATATTAACAAATAACAAATAAGTTTGACAGACAACACAACATCAAGCAATAAGGCAGCTAAAGCAACTGCCTATACGCCCCCGAACAGTTGCTACTTTAAATCATCGAAATTGTTATTGAAATATTCCTCCAGGTCATAAAAAACCTTCACCTTGAGATAATTTTTAACTTTAGACTTAAATAGATGGTAGTCCAAGTTTTTAACACACAGTGGCAACAGATTAAAAAATTTAACTCCAAAATGGTTTTTCCCATCCCTGGCCCTGGCAGTCCTATTATAGTTTAAGGAAAAAATGATCCTTATTTCTGGTGTTGTAGCTGTGATAGTCACGATTGTATGCATAATCATCCATATTAGCCCTCACATGGAGAAGACAACTCAATATATACAAGGAAGGAAGAGTTATAATGCCCAAAGGGACAAAACTGGCCCTGCAACAGTCTCTAAACTCGACACCAGTCACAATTCTTATGCAGCGTCTCTGGAGTGCAAATATCTTGGAAGCATGTGGTGAATGCCCCCAGCACAGGATAGCATAGGCAAGATGAGAGTGAAAATGACCATAGTAAGCATTCATAAGTACATCTGGTGAAACAATACTTTTTAAATTGCGAATTATGAAGGTTTTTTTACTAAGGTAAGATAGTCAGCGTGTTTCTCCCATGTAAACCCAAAATCCAAGTAAATGCCCAAAAACTTCACAGATCCATGCGCCTCCAGAGGCCTCAAGGAAAAGTCCAACAGCTGAGTCTTTGCCTCATTTATGCTTCGACAAAAACTACTGTTGCACATCGGACTGCACAATTTTGGTCTGCCGATTAAGGTCAGTCAAATTATCAGCCCTCTCAATTGCTGTGGTGTCATCTGCAAACCATACAATCTTCGTGCTGGCCAGTGATACACACGATGGAATGTCATTCACATAAAGTAAAAATAAAATTGGACCAAGGACAGAGCCCTGTGGCACCCCATGTACAACTGGCTTCCTACTTGAAGTAGCCCCACCATATGTTACATATTGCCATCGATTGGACAGGTACGATTTTATTAGATCAATGCTGTTTTTATTAAAGTTATATTCAAGAAGCTTATCTATCAGTAGTTTGTGAGACACGCAATCAAAGGCCTTTGTTAAGTCAAAGAAGGAGGCGCGAGCATACAACAAAACACTCCTGTATGAAAGTCATAAGTTGGCTGATTGCCACAGTTGTTGACATGCTAGAACGGAAGCCAAACTCACACGGGTTAAATAACTGATGAGTTTCAAGGTGATCACACATTTGCTTCTTTAAAGCACTTTCGAAAATTTTACCAAACAGGGGCACAATTGATGTAGGCCTATAGTTGGAGACATCCTCACAATCTCCCTTCTTATATACTGGCACAACACGAGCCACCTTTAGACAATCTGGAAAAATACCTGCTTTAATACACTTACTGATGATTTTTGTAAATGGGTAAGTAATTATGTGTTTTAATGTTTTAGTTATTTCGGTATTAAATTCAAAGCAATCTTTGCTAGGAGTATTCTTTAGAATCGGGTGGAACCAAGACAGGGTTTGACCTGCTCAAGTGGGTCAAGAATTTCAGGGTTTCCCTTGTTTGCTCTATCTCGTCTGTAAACCAATATATTTTATAAGCACTACCAGGATGGCCACTGCTGGCTAACATGGTCTTTTCAGGAAATGATACGTCACAGACATCCTTTATTAGGCTGATGAAAGACTCAAAGAGTGCACTGAAGGAAAGTGATTCACTATCAACAAATGACCCAGTCAGCAACACTAACCATTTGGTATAAATTAAAAAGCCCAAAGTCTGTAATGGGCCTGTAGACAATCCTAATGTTACTCTTCCTTATAGGCGTCTCCTCCATTAACTAGTTCGTATTTTGACATATATTTGTGAAAATGTTATCCATACATGCCTGATTCCTGGTTGGTTGAAAGACCACTCCAGACAACCCGTAAGACTCGAACAAGTTCGACACCATCCGAGCCTCCAAAGAATTGGTTTGAAAGTGGACATTGAAGTCTCCAGTCAGCACAATTCCCCTACCCAAGTCCATACTGTCCAAAACTGCGGCTAACCCACTTAAGAAGATGGTCTGATCACCCATTGGGATCTATATATTGTTATGATTTGTATATTATTGCAAAGAACACCCGCAACTTCAAAATGAAGCTCCTCAGACTTACCAATAACATCAAAAGGCAGCGGCCGCACTTTAAGCGACTGTTTAACAAAAATTGCTACACCACCGTGACCATGGTCAGTCCTACCAAAGCCAGAGGCAATAACAAAACCACTAATGTGTGTGCAAACCAGTTCATCTGGTTTTAACCAGTGTTCGTTAATACATAAAATATCAAAATGATTATCCTCGAGGAATGATTCCAACAAAAAAGTTTTATTTCTAAGACACTGGATGTTATAATGTAAAAAAGTCAGAGGAGCACAGACCTGCCCATCTGCCCCATTGTTATTTAAAACATTTCGGAGTAATGGTTTATTTCCTCTGTTGGAAATTGTTGCTAGTTCTGTTTGATTGACGATTACTTGATCTGGAGCTGATTGGTTCGAAAAAATGTGAATTTTTTAATAATTATGTTTTCAGGCCAATTAATGGGATTTAACAGGTTCTCCTCCAGACTTTTTCCAGCCATGATTTTAAAAGCTTTGTACTCTCCAGACTTCACTGGTACTGGTTCTACAGTGAATTTGTGATCAAGCCCAAAGTTGTTTTTCAGGTAATCCAGTAGATCCGAGTCAGCTATATCTGTAGATATCTTGGACACAAATACCGATGTTTGCGGCGTAGATGCAACCAGTTTATTGTCTGAAGTCTTCTTACGGCCCACTATTGCAACATTTTTCTTTTGAGAATTGCCTGCTGGATAGGTACTTGATGAGAAGGTGCCTCAGTTTGATTAGATTTCAGAAGTTGTTGAAGGTTGGCTAGTTCAACTTTCAGATTGTGTAACTCATCCTGCTGGGACTGGTATTTGGTAGCGAGTGCATCTAGTGTTCTCTTCAGTTCTTCCATCTCATTTACCCCAGTAGGTTTTGAAATGGCCCCATTAGGTTACAGTTTAGCCATATTTCCTATTATGGTCTTAGTTTGGTTATATAGCTTTGAGTTCTGTTCTTCGATTTTTCTGTTGGTCGTTTCAATTTGCTTGTTGAGTGAGATTTTCAGTTCCTCCATTCCTGATTTAATTGCCTTGGTGATGGCAGCTTGCATATCAGTTTCTGCTATTGGTGGTGTGGTAATAGGAACCTTTAGTTTGGATACACATTCTAAGCATCGGTAAGTCACATAAGGCGATCTTTTTTTCACCGTAACACCCCTATGTTCGGATGCAGCAAGGCTGGAGCAGTCAGAACACAGTAGTTTGGCACAACGATCGCATTTGGCGAGGGCATAAGTGTCATCCGGCTCTCTGGCTACAGATTGCCATGATTGTTCGATCGATATTAGCATGTACTTGACGTGTTTTTAACCTTAATGTTGTCGGGCGATGCCGGAACTCTAGACACTCCTAAAACTTGTAAACAAGGTATCCTAACCTCACTTTTTGATGAACAGGAAAAACCCCACACAATAATTGCATATGTGAGATGGCAGTGACATAAGGAGTAATAAGCCTGCTGAAGTGATGGCCGAGAAACACAATTCGCCAGGCCCCTCAACAGGAATATGTTGCTTCCCAATTTAGCAATACAGGCATAGGCATGAGCATTCCATCGAACCTCCGGCTCCAGATAGACCCCAAGAAATTAAACATTTTCAACAGTGCCCTCTATATCCCCAATACAACATGAAAAAGTAATTTTCTGAATTTTGGATGAATTTAGGAACAGTTCTGCCCTCGAGAGTGTCTCCCTCGTCATACCCTCCGCCTCAGCAAAGAGGACAAAGTGCAATCTAGGGGCGGCCCAGGGTAGGTCATTGATATAAATCAAAAACTACAGAGGTCCAAGGACCGATCCCTGTGGCACCCCAACGCCCAAATGCCTCTCCTTCGAATCAACCCCACCGACTCGAGACCTCTGGTACCGTTCACTGAGGAAACTTTTTATAAGAGAGATACTTTTTGTGACAAAGTCATAATGAGACGGTTTCTTGATGAGGATGTCATGGGAGACACAATCGAAGGCCTTACTAAGGTCGCAAAAGCCAGCGGCTACTGAGTCACCTCTCTCAAAAGCATCATAAATGTAATTAGAAGGATCTAGAATTCCTGTTGAAGTACTCAGGCTTCTCCGGAAGCCAAACTGCCTATCAGTGAAAAGGTTGTTGGATTCAAAAAACTGGCCAATTCTGGTAGCCAGACATTTCTCAAATATTTTTGAGAACAGAGGAAGCTGAGATATTGGTTTGTAGTTAGAAACTTCATCCACTGCACCTTTTTTAAAGACTGGCATAACAGTGGCATGTTTTAGGATGCTTGGAAAAGTGTCATTTCTTATACATTGATTAAATAGTCTGGTTAGAGGTGAAACCAACAAATTCTTTACGCTTTTAATTAATCAACAGTAAAGCCAAAATGATCCTTACTTTTTTTATTTTTTAAGTTGCAGATCATATCCCTTACTTCAATGAGTGTGACTTCAACAAATTCAAAAGAGGGAGCATTATGAAGTGGAATGTTTTCTACAGGATCAGTATTGGATTGGGGAATTTGGTTCTGGATCTCAGAGGCAATGGTGGAAAAGAAATTATTATAGAAGACTTACCAACATCCTTATAGTTTTTACCCCTGTAGGTATTGAGTATCTGCCACACTGTATTAACAGGGTTAGAAGAATGGTTTATAAGAGTGTCATTCGTAGCAATTTTTGCAGCTTTAATGGCACTCCAGTAAGTTTTCCTCCGCTCTGTCAATATTGATTTAAATTGGAGGATCTGATATTGATGGTACAACTCAGCCCACATTCTCACATCTTCCCTCTGTGCTCTCAGGTCAGCATTAAACCACCCCTCACAATGACACCTTTCCACCCTCTTGTTGAGATATTTTAGTGGAAAAGCCCTCGCATATGCTTCCAGGAGATGAGCTACAAATATGGAGAATTTATCATCAATGGCGATATCAAGATCCTCAATGAGCTCCCATGAAGGAGCCTCCACCAGTTTAAAGAAATGAAGCTTAGCCAAACCCGTTAATGGCCTGCAAGGCATCCGCCGAATAGCCGAAGTCCTCTCAGTCTCCACAAAATGAAAGTCTACAGTCTGGCCCCGGTGATCTGACAGGCCAGTCTCCACGATCACCGCCAGGCAGTCATCAGCACTGAAACTCGTGAAAACATTATGGAGACAGTTGTTTTACCTGGTGGGACCATAAATTAGCTGTGTAGGTCCAAAGGAGTTCATTAGGCAAGAGAGATCAATGCACTCACGAGTCTACGTGCCAAACAAAACATTAAAATCACCTGCTCCATAGCCCAGACTATTCAGAGAACATTCAAATACATCTAAGAATGTTGTAAAACAGCCTGAAGGTGATCTATAAACTGAAACTACATAAACTTTATATTTTGGTACATAAATACAACACATTTCAATGACATTCGAAACAGACGCATTTCCTACAGTAACTACCTCTTTGCACTCTAAATACTTCCTTGATAAAATAGCAGCTCCACCTCCCCTGCACATAGATCTACAAAAGGCTCCGCATGGCATAAAATCAGCAACTCGGAGAGAAACAAATTCACCTTCCTCCAACCAATGCTCTGTCACGCATACTATTTGGATGTTTTTAATCAAATTCAAAGTTTTATTTTCTAACAGGGAACAAATCCTAATGATAAGACAATTATTGAAAAATTAAACTTACTAACTAGTACAATATTAAGCTAATAGTAGGTAGTATAACATGAGTTGCTTAAATAACTAACAGCCTAACTTTATCTAAGAGTACAGATTTGAAATTATTTAAAGTCATGCCAAACAGATCAACATCAAACCGCATTGTACCAGTTGCATGCTCTATATAAGGGCTCTTTCTTGGCCAAATTGGTGCCATAAGTGTTAAGATAAAATACATTGTGTCTTCTTGTATGGATGTAGGGAACAACAAAATAGAGAGATCTGAAGCTTCAATTTGATTGCTGCATATTCTAAATAAAAACACTAAACTGCCACAAATCGTAGATTGATGAAAAGACAGGGCATTAAACCTTGAAAGCAATAACTGCTGACTAAATCCCCTTTCAGGGTATACACCATCCAATTTGAAACTAATGTATTTGTAGAATTTTCGCTGAACTGATTCGAGACTGGTAATATGCACTGCATAATTAGGAAACCATAATAAAGAAGCATACATTAGGCGTGATTTTACTAGGGAGTTAAACAAAATTGTCCTGCTTGAAGTATTAGAAAATTGTTCAGTTGATCTTATAATGAAACCTAGGGTCTTTAAGGAAGTCCTTATGATGGTATCTACTGTTTGCCAAATGAAAGAACCTGGACGGAAAGAATGCGGGCAAAAAATATCCTCGCATATTTAGATGCTGCCACATTTTTTTCACAATAATCGTAATTTATTTTCTGTCTATTGAATTTACATATTTAAATTTCCTACTTGAATACTTAATTTTGTTATTTTCCTTAATACTACTGTCTTCTATTATTTACTATTTTATTTACACAGGGAAATACGGAATACGCAATAAGTATACTATAATATTTATAATGTTTATATTTAATTCGCCTTCAAGCTATTTAAAATACGCGACAATAGGCAACAGTGCGACGTTTACTTGATTTTTAGACGGGAGGCAGTTTCGTGATTGGTCGCAGGATATATTAAATACACTTTGACCCTAGACCAACACCTAATTTTTTTTACATATTTTAAAATTTCGGCAGCGACTTGCTTTAGCCATTGGCGTGGAAATTGCCGATGCCGAACTGTGTGATTATTTTTATTATTTGGTTTGTAGGGTCTGGTGATACATAGGTTTTGTCGATTTTGCAAATTCTCCTTTTTCACTAGAAAGGGGGTGCCCTATATAGTAGTTTAAGCCAAAAAAGTCGGAAGATCCGCTACATTTGAACCGAAAATATGCCCTCAAAGTTCGAGTTTTGACACAAATTTTCAGAACCACTTCACAAAAGCACTAGAAATTTAGACAAAACACATCTGAAAAACAATTGTCGGGTGAAAATATTAACTAGGATACATTTGCGTCGAACGAGAAACCTCCGTTTTGTTCCGGTCCTAATTTAAAGCGACTCATAGCCATAGCCCCATTAAACAAAATTAAATTTTACTTGTAAATATCCATCCTCCTTTTTACTGTCAACTGTCACAATAGCCAAAACAAAGATTTTTAAGAAGGCACACTGTTGCCAGACGTTTACTGTAGTTTCCTTAGCAAAATTCATTAGAAAAATGGTGCACTATAAGCGCAGCTTATTCACTACCAGGTAGTCATCTTGCGGCGGCATCCTTTGATCTGGGAAAGTCAATAACCAAGTTTTGCAAATTTTAGAAGAGGGTCATGACTTAATATTGTTTTAAACGCCTGGGCATCTGAATAATACTTTTGACAGTTCGTTTAATTTAAAATATGCTTTTTCTACTAGCGTGCGTATAGTACTCACTTTACGCACTCTCTAAGATTCGTAAAATAGGCTTTTTTAATGTGCAGTGCGTAAAATAATTTATTTTACGCACTAGTGCGTAAAGTAATTTAATAATATTTTTGTTTTTTCATATATTTTTCGGTAGTAGAAAAAATTTTGTATGCTACTCATGTGTAAAGTACCCTTTTTTTAATTCAATTTCAATTAAATTTTTTTATCAATATTCCCATTCATAAAAAAAGGTTCACTTTACACACTTGTTGCATAAATAACTATTTTATCGTCTAAAATCCGTTTAAAAACGATTTTAAAACGCACAATTGTATAAAAATCCGAAATTTCCGAACCTCCCAGGGCGATAGCCGAGGCTTCGGACGAATTTGTCATGTATTTTGAAGCGAAAATTCATTTTAAATTCAACTGTGGAACTGAACCGCTCAGGGCGCAGTGCCAGACACTCCAACTTTCCGATTTCGATAGAGTTGACTAGCTGGTAGTGAATAAGCTGTGCTATAAGTGTCTCTACTCTTTTTTTTATTTAGGTGAATGATTTTTTTATTGCAGTAGCACATCCTATATTGCTCGACGAGCGGTGTGTGTGCGAAGATGTTGCTTGACACGGTTCTTGAATAGTTAGTTTGGAGAACAGATGTCCTGGGAGCATATTCGCATGTAACAGGAAAGATGTCCATTCGGCAATGCCGATCGTTTCTTCATATGTGACGTGCACGATAGCATTTAGTCAGATGTCGTGACTGCTACATAGAATCAACAAATAAGTCTTCAATTATTTTAACACTTCATGCATGGTCCTCCGCTTGCTTCGCTCGCTACGGGGGCTCAACAAACAGAAACTAACCAAGTGCTAACCAAAACTAACTCAAAATAAAAAAAAAAGTAAAATAAAAATTTTGGGTTAGTTTTGGTTAGCACCTGGTTAGTTGCTATTTGTTGAGCCACCGTATAGGGAGCGAAGCGAGCGGAGGGCCATGCATGAAATGTTTAAATAATTGAAGACTTATTTGTTGATTCTATGTAACAGTCACGACATCCGACTAAATGCTATCATGCACGTCACATATGAAGAAACGTTCAGCATAGTCGAATGGACATCTTGCTTGTTACATCCGAATATGCGTCCTGGGAGTGGCTTCCACAGTGATGCAGTGCGCCAGACAAAGGAGTTCTTGTAAAGCGATGTTCTAGGTGTTTTCAGTTGTACGACGAACCGGTGCGCTCTTGCCGTCTATCGTGACTGTTTGACAGGCGTCGTCAGGGGCGGGATAAGGCGGGAAATCCTGGGAACATCTGCCGTAAAAGTATCTGTAAAACAGGGATTTGTCGGTCACATGTTTGCGGTGTTTCAGACTATCCAGATTCCGGGTCAACTCCGGGTCACCGACGAGACGCACAACTCTCTTCCGAACGGAATCCAGTAGCTTTAGGGTGTGCTCTGGCGTGGCACCCCAGATGTGTGAGCAATATTCTAAGCACGGTCTTATTTGCGCTTTGTAAAGCCAGAGCAACTGCTGCAGTGTATAAATTTTTTGTTGCGAAATAGCGTACCAAGCTTCTGGGATGCTGATTTTGCGACGTTAGCAACGTGGTCATGTCAGGACATATTGCTGTTGACCGAGACCCCCAGTAGTCCGATTGAATGAAGATGAAGGGATGGTCGATCCTGCCATAATGATATCATTGCCCGCCGTATGGTAAACGTGGTTGCATGGATGATTGTTCAATGTGCATTTGCATTCATTCATCGGAATAAGAGACACTCATTCGATTACACTATTCCTTTGTATGTATATATTCGTCAAATATTTCACTTCATTCATGGCCCTCCGCTCGCTCCGGGGGCGTAACCAAACAAACCTAACCCAAACTAACCCAAGATATTCCCAAATGAGGAAAAACAAACTAAAAAATATTTGCATTTTCGACTGACAAATTTAATTTTTTTTTATTTCCGGCATGCCTTGGGTTAGTTTGGGTTAATTTTGTTTGGTTGCGCCCCCGAAGCGAGCGGAGGGTCATGCGTGAAGTGGAATATTAATACTTAAATAGTAAACAACACTGTTATTCCCCATAAGAAAGTGTGCAACTTTTGGAAACACTGTGCCAGGCCCCCGGTGTCGGTTACTAAAATTTCATTATTTTCACGTTACAATTTCAATATTTTCACGTTACACCTGGGAAAATCGTAGTGGAAGTTTGCAATAGGGCAATTTAGGCTCAAAACGCGGATATTTTTTCGGCTCAAATGTGGCGAATCCTCCGATTTTTTTGGCTTAAGCTACTCTATAGGACACCTCTTTTCTAGCGAAAAAAAAGAAAATTTGTAAAATCGACACAACCTATATACAATCAGACCCTTAATTTGATGATATCTTTGAAGATTTTTATCCTTTCTTATATTTTTCTTGCATTTGGTGATTATTATACGCGGATAACTAATTTTTATATATTTCGGATAACTCTAACTGAACTCTCTCAATTAAAATTTTTATTACATAACAATTCGGAACGTTCTATAAAGGGCGTTTTGGAACATACTTGCTTCAATATTGCCAACAAAAATTGAATGCTAGAGAATTTATATGAATTAGCTACGATAAACCGTTTTTTTCCAAATTAAGCGACGTCATCAATGAGGTAAATACAAAACCTGCGGGAAACGAACTCTACTTATTACTACAACATATTTATGTAATACATACAACAAATAATATCATAGAATACTATCCTTATTATAAAAATGAGATATTATTATATGACATATTTTGTACTATAAGACTGTAATATAAATAAAACTGTAATTAATTTTAACGTCTTAAACTAATGAATATTATCAATAATAATATGGTAAGAATAACCTTGTGCGCCTATGGGAAGGCAAGATTTTTTACGTGCTAGTCCTCTACCCCCTTCAGTCGTTGTTAAGGTTTACTCGCTTGGCGCACTATATATGGGTATTAAAGGTAAGCCTTTTATCAACACAGACCATCAGGTCACGAACAGAGTCACAATCTGGAAGAGTGGTATCATTTATTACGTAGCCAAAGTCAATCTCATCTTTGAGCAAGGAGATTAACATTTTCTTACATTTCTGAAGATTAAGTGGAAGTCTGTTAGCTTCACACCATTCATAAATCCTATCAAGATCTGCATGCAGTCATGATGACTCTTAACAAGACGAAAAACCTTCATGTCATCTGCAAACAGTAAAAACTCACTGCCAATACCTGGAGAAATGTCATTGATAAAAATCAAAAACAAAAATGGAGCAAGATTACTCCCCTGGGGGGAACCACTTGAGGCGACGTAGATAGATGATCTGAACCCATTAAACTCCACAAACTGAGGTCTATCCAATAAGTACGAAATGAAAAACTCTACTAGGTGTTTATGAAAGCCCATTTTATAAAGTTTTTTGGAAAGAATATCATGGTCCATATTGTCGAAGGCTTTAGCAAAATCTGTGTAGATTACATCAAGTTGATATTTGCAATTTATAGCCTCATATGCGTTCTGCAGAAATGATGTTAAATTAGTGACCGTAGATCTGGACTGAAAAAAAAACCATGCTTATTTAGGTAAAATAAGATGATTAATTTGGTAAAACAGGTTGCTATAAATGCAGGTCTCAAAGACCTTAGAAAAGTTGGACAAAATGGAGATTGGGCCATAGTTCTCTACCATATTTCTTTCACCTGACTTAAAGATGGGGTAAATTTTTGCTTGTTTCCAGGCATTGGGAAAAGTGCTTGTGCGAAGAGACAAATTGAAAAGTATACACAGAGGTTCAGTGAAAGCAGAAGCACAATCACGAAGGAGAAAAGAAGGCACACTGTCAAACCCTGCAGTCTCCTT
Organism: Pissodes strobi; assembly: GCA_016904865.1. Taxonomy (NCBI): domain Eukaryota; kingdom Metazoa; phylum Arthropoda; class Insecta; order Coleoptera; family Curculionidae; genus Pissodes; species Pissodes strobi. The sequence continues at coordinate 260,892 of MU182116.1, read as the reverse complement.
ATTTTTTTTGTTTTTTTAAGGATGTTAATACATCTTCATGATTTAATACATATATATGAATATTATGAGAAGTAGATTGTAGATGACTGAAATCAGCAGATGGACTGGAGCCAGTGGCGGCTCGTGAGGTTTTAAATAGGTAGTGCGCATTTTACGTAGGTTTTTGTCATACGCATAGGGGGATGCCCGCTGCAGGCGCCGCCGGGAGTTTACCCGACGAAGGCGGAAAGTTTGGGGGGTGCCACGCCCATTTTTTATCCAAAACTCGTTAAAACCGTTTAAAAAACATGAATTCGGCGCCCTCTTGAATGGTAATTGTTGCGCACTAAAAGAAATTAATAAGTAGGTACTTATCGATTCCAGAAGAGTAAACCATTAAAACAGTTTATTGTAACCTCAAATCAATAAAGTTTAAAAAAAAATCAGGAGAAGTTCGAAAACGTTAAAAAATATATCGGTTTGATGGCAAAAAAGTGTTATTGTACATCTTTTTGTCGATGGTTAGCCCTTCGACTTTGCTGTTTCCTAGCTTTAAAGTGAAATTCCATTCGCCACAAGATTTCGGGGGTTAAAATGTCTGGTGAAAGACCGACCATCCTTTTTCTTGGCACATGTTTGGTCTAATTTTAAAACCGGCATCGGTCTCCCTAACCTCTTTATTTCAATCTTTTTATTCAGATCCAATAAAGAAAAGTTTTTTTTAATAATATTGTCAACTGAATTTATGCCCCCACAGCAATTGTCAGAATCCGAACTACTAGCCATGACAGTAGAATAATAGTATATAAATAAAAATATAAAACACTAAACAATATTACGTACACTAAACTCACGAGTTTATATGCAGCTAATTAACAAGCGTCAACGAACCGAACAAAACAAAAATAAATTCACGGCTCGTCTGGAGTATAATACAGAATAATACTTATAATAGGAGTATGTAATATTCGCTCTAAAAAACGATTTACCTCCCACTTTTTCCACACAAGCTGAATTTTTCAGAACCTGTTGCATCAGCCGTAGCTTGAAGGCGAAGAGGCTGGACATATTTAATTAGGGCGTAAACCCATGACGTCTCTCATTGTTTATTGTGATACCTTTGTTAGTTTATAAGCAAAAAATATGGGATTCACTCTATTACCTTGTCAAGACATAAACGAAACTTTTATAAAGAATATTTGTTTTTCATTTAGGCCTTCCCTTTTTGTTAATTGAGTGTTATATTTAAAAATAACAATTTTTTAATTAAATTTTTGCACGGTTGAAACCTAGATATTTACATTTAAAATTTTTTTCGGCCATATGGGCTAATGCAAATGATTTTTTTTTTGAATAATTGTCAAAAAATACTTCCTACAAGGACCTTATTGTGCATTGGACCAACAAATAAGTATTTTTTCCTCTATACGATGGTACCAATATCTCGATTTTTGATGATATTACCTCCGGAATAAGGGTTATCTTATCATGTACTTTCATCCCTGAAAAAATCAGCTTGTGACACCATACTATATACGCAAGAATTGCAAATTATCACTAAATTAAGCTACAAAGTGCGGATCTAAATAGTGCACGGATGAGCCTTGACTTCTCGTGATTTTACGAACATTCCCGACCGTTTTGCATGACGAAAATGCATTTAATAAGAGCGCCGAACACTAGCGCACGGCAGATTTAGACTAGTTGTGGTTACGGACGGAGGCCGCCGTTGGACGCTCTGCGTTTTGATCGTCGCCGTCGTGCCTCGATTTCGCTCTTATAAATAATGTATTCTGCGGCCAGTGGAGATTCAAAAATATGTAAATTCGCAAATTATAGTTAGTTTATGTTAAATTGTATGTAGGGAAGATTTTATTTTTCCGTTTACTTTCGCAGGCAGTGCGCGCGCACGGGCGCACTTATTGAGAAGCCGCCCCTGACTGGAGCTGTTAAACACACTACCAAACAAGTTTGCAAAAGCATTCACAATTTCCATGGGAGTAGGCAAACAATTGTCATTGTAGTTCAAAGTATTAGGGATTCTAGATGTTTCTTTTTTGTTTTATAAATTTCTAAAATTTCTTGGGATCATGATGTATAGAACTTTCAGTATCTGTTATATAAACCTTATAAGCTGCATCAATATCATTATATGGCCTAAATCCATTTTCTTCAGAAAGTCCAGTATGTCATTCTCCTTTGTTCCTGGGTCCAAGTTTGATATGAAGAACCAGACCAAATCGGGGTTTTTAGGAGGCAAACTTGCTATTTTTAGATTTGCCGTGTTTTCGTTTGAACCTCGTTTGAACCCTTGACGGGTGCTGGACGTTTATTGCTAATCAATCTCTTGGACCGTTTTCTTGAGACTACTTGCCAAGTATTATCTTCTTGCTGGGTAGATTCCTCTCCCGGATCCGACCTAGAAGTATTGAGCTGTCTGCCTGGGAGTTTGTTTAACATTTTCCGATTTTTTTTCTTGGTTTGCCTATTATTTGTTTTGTTTTTGGAGATGAAATGTCAACGACAACAACATCTGATTTTTACTTTGACACTTTAGTCAACGCCACCTAGGTGGCGTTGGTTTAGTCACTTCCGGCGATTTTGGTTTATTTGAACTACATACTTTCGACGTCACGATTAAAGCTGCATTTACATTCAATTTGAAGTCCAAGTCAAAGTGCAATTCGCAAATATGTCATTTACATTGAACGAATTTTTAGGTTACGTAATTATACGTATGGAATGTTTTATTTTGTGGGTTGTAAATTGCCAGATAATTACAAATCATTTTTAAGAACAATTCCTCGTTGAAATCGTTTTTTTCAATTACAGTGCTTTCAATAAAATAATTTTCATCAAAGTGGGGCCCTGCAAAGTCCATTTTACATGTGTCCGAATTGTTTGATACAAATGTTAATTTATTCTAACACAAAATTTAAATTTACCTAATCCATAGATAAATTAGACTTAACCTAAATAAAGAAAGATTAAGTATAAACAAAAATAATCTAACCTACAAATTTATTTTCTGCTTGCGTTTGGCAAGCAGCTTAACAAAATTCAAAGTGCACTTCAAAGTCAACTTCGAATTTTGTCTAATGTAAATGCTACGTGCTGTCACCATATGACAAGCAGGCAAATTTCAGCTTGAATTTGACTTCAAATTGAATGTAAATGCAGTTTTATGGTGTTTAGGTTTTCGACAATAAAAACGCCGTCTGTCACTTCGCATGTTTCGACGCTCTCGACAGGAAACAGCTGATTGTCGATGACTTTAACATTGCAAGATGTTGCCAGATTGCATTGTATGTATACCGGTTTCAGTAGTTTTGGAGTTTCTGGTTTCATGTAAAAGTTTTTCCTCAAGAAGGACGTTGGTCTTGTTAAAACTTTATTGCTTTCAAGCATCTGCTTGATGATTATGCGAAGCAGAATCTCGTTTTTTCCCTCTGTATTCAAAGGCTCGAAATTTGAGGTTATGTTATCATCTGAACATTCGTCACACAAAACCCTAGAATTATCCAGGATGGACGCACTATTTGCCCAGTCACGGCTAGCACAGGATTCGTGATAACACTTGCCGCACCCAACACAGACTTTGCACTTACAAGTTTTAGTTTTACAGCAAAAATAAGTAGATTTTTGCTCCGGCTCCGACACACTTGCGCGTCTTATTTGAACCTATGTTCATCAGCAGATGATTAATCATCTCCTGATGATGCTAACATGGTTAGGCAAACGCGCGTCGAGTGCAATAATTCTGTTTCGGTATTGTGGATAAAACTCCGTTTTAGAACAATAATAATAATCTGTATTTATTTAGCACAATGCTAGCAAAAAACACATAGATTGTTTAAACATGAACTGGCACAGTATAATAGTCATCTTAATATATGAAACACAAGCCTTTTTAAATTTTACCAGGTCATCATAGATTTTTACATATTCAAGTAACTTATTATACTGTTTTAGCCCCCTGTAGTATAAGGAATTTTTGTCAAAATTAGAACTAAATTTGGACGGGTAAAAGTTATCTTTTGAACAAGTGTTATGTTCTTGCACATCTCTAACACTCCTTTTAGCATACATGTTATAACCTAATATAATATGTAAAACTTTATCTTGTTTTTTCTCAAATGTATCCAGTTGTGTAACATTCATTAAGTATAACATATATATTGTATATATTGTCAACTTTGCCCATTTGCTTAAATTCCTTGACATGCCTCCTAGTTCATTAACCTTTCTGAAAATGGCAAAATCTTGATACAAGAAGGAAGAAAATAGGAACTTCCAACACAGGCTCGAAGTACTGGGGATTCCTGGAGATGCATTGGCAAATTGCTTCGAAGCAGAGATATCCTTCTTCAAGTCAAAAGAGGATAGTTGACGTAAAAAAAAAAACAGCGAAAAGAAGAAGATAAGGTCATTTCAATTTTGTCATCTAAAGCAACCTAATCTAGCAATAAAATATTAATCTTAGCGGCACTTACTTAAATCATTATATATTGCACCAACGGGCACATGAGGTAGAACTTCCTTAACCTGCGTCGCCATCCGGGCCAATTCTGGGTTTGGAAATTGACTCGCCCCGAATTGAGCGTTGGCTTGCTCTTGATTGCGTCTTCTCTCTTCGACAATTTCGCGCTTTGACCATTCAGACACGTCAGACGATGAGTATGATGTAGCCTCAATCTAAAATAGTCATGTAAAGCTTTTTTCATAAATTCACGTTATGAAAGCGCGGCAAGAATGCAATTAAACAATAATAATAATAAATAAATAAATATTTTTTTGTTACATGAACACATTATACCCTACAAATATGGTATACTAATTTCAAGAACCTTGTAGAAATTTAGTGCTAAAAACAATAGAACTGACCTTCAATTCTGATGCAATGTTTTGCCTAACGATATCCGCAAATTCGTCTTCGGATAAACTCTTTTTTTCCATCGACGGCAGGAACTTGATTGTATAATTTGTGAACGGAGAAAACATGAAGTACAAAATGTCGTTCACGCACGTCGATCCCAGTTTAGAAACTGAGATATTCAAGAGAGGTCTTCTGATTGTGATACATATCGGTTGGACTTTTTGAAAAAATTTGAAATATTTTGAGTTGAACTTCAAAATGGCTTTTCCATTGGTGGGAAACTCCTCTGAAAAATAGGATAACAATAATAATAATAATAAACATTATTTAACAGAATTTTCATTAAATTGATTAGACACAAAGCATTCTATTACCCGGACAGGCAAGGACCGGCACTTTTCTCTCTTTTGTGACAGTTTCGAGATTCTTTTTGAAAGTGTCCGCATTTGTGATGGAGCCCAAATCAGTGATGCCCAGGCCGGGCAGACCCTGAAGTGGTGTCTCATTTAAAGGCTGAAAAAAATCATAACAATAATCCCCATTTTAAATTCAAAGTAAACATACCCACTAAACCCATAATCATTTGCAGGCCTTGAAATTTATGAAAATATTTTATGTATACATACAAATATGCCCATGATAATAATGTTGTGTAACTTTCTTCAAAACATTACTTATCTCCTTATATTAAAGTAATAATTATAATATGCAATATCAAGGTTTTTGTGATTAATACATTATACAAAATAGTGTTTCAGATTGGATCTAAAACCAAAACAATCTGAATTTTGTTTATTATCCAAATCCAACCCAAGAAACAAATGTATTTAAAAAAAGATAAAATTTAGCAATGAATTCAGATAAACAAAAATATATGTATCTCAATAATGATCATAAGCCTGCTTCCAATGTTATTTTTGTAAGTATCTGATTATGCACATGTATATAAATAACTTTTAATGTAATGAGATTACTTATTTATCCTCATGATGCAAACTTAAAAATAATATAAAATCATAAAATTAATTAGGTAACTGAAATAGAGAAAACAAGTGTGTTGAAGGCACGCTTTAACTTAAAGTTAAGTTCAGGTCACAGAAAGTATCCAAAATTATTCTTACCAAGAGTGTTCCGATAGCTTTGCTTACAGCAACATGATCAAAAATTGACAAATTATTACAAACAAATGCTTCGACATTTTCTTTCTTTTTGCTATTTTCCACAGATACTATGATGCCAAAGCTCAGGCAAGCCAGATTATTTAAAAAAGACTGAACTGGAGGTGTATCTGGAAGGACCTAAAAGAGATCACCATATTTATTTTTTAATAATATTCATAAGTTTACATTTACACTTCTAAATAATGATATTGGTAATAAGGAAAAAGTTAAGACAAACCTGTCCCAGTATAAGTAAAACTATTGCTAATACACATCTCAATAGCAGAAGGACCACCCCAATTGGGAAATATATAACTGCCAGAAGGATCTTCCCTTCACTTTCAGGAAATCTACAAAGAGAATCAATGAGCTCCTCTTAATAAACAGTGTGAATATTTTTTGAAGCAAATTCTTATTTGACTCATCGGAGTAAATATTTACAAGTGACACAATCTAAATTTGGAATAATTTCTTAGTGCTATGGAAAATACCTTCAATTATATTATTTTTTTATTAAATATATTAAGCGTATCGTCACTAATACCTTTCATATCAGGCATTAAAATCAGGTAAAATATGCAAAATTTCACAAGACAATAGCGAAAAGTTACACATTAAAAACAACTGGGTCATTATTATAAGCCTTAATAATAATTAATATCTAAGCAATAAAAAAGCATATTTTACTGCAAAAGCATGTAAGTATATATCAAAAATAACTGTATGCACTTGAATCCAAAAAAGGTCAAAAGGTAGGATTTTGATTAAAATTCGAAATAAGTATATGATAACTGAATCGACACATAAACATATTCAAGGTCTGTAGCAGATAAAGTTGAAGTTGTCCTACCACGAAAAAATTACCTGCTGTAGTTAATAAGGTGTTTAATTTCTAAATTAGTCATTTTTTGAGAACACTGCAGAACAAGACGTCCAGCTTTGAAAAATTCACTTTCACTTGATTATCCAAATGTGTAAGTGCGTCTGTTTAAAAATCTTCCTTAAATATAAAATAAATTTAGTTTCCTAGAAGAATAATGAGATTAATTCCAGATTCTAGAGTTAATAAATAAATATCCCGTTTTTCTGCCAAAAAAAATATTAGGAACGTACGAACACAAAAAACTTTCGTCCCATGATCTTTTCTTCTTTTTGACTTTTTACGACTTATGTTAAGTCAAAAATGTCAAAATCATCTGTGAAAGAGTGTTTAAGATAATTGTGGCGGTAGCTACCGAATCGTGGCAATCAACTGATTAATGTCAATAAATGAAGATGCAGATCGCGATATTTCAGTTAGTAGTGCACTTGTGAATGCATGCGATTCAACGACCTGGTATTGGCAAGTATATGGCCCTCCGCTTGCTTCGCTCGCTCCGGGGCTCAAGAAAAGGAAACTAACCAAGTGCTAACCCAAGCCATACCCAAGAAAAACCCAAAAGTCAAGAAAAGAACTGTTTACTTAAAAAAAAAACAGAACCGACAGGATTTGAACCCGGGTCACCGAAGGGAAGGTCAATGCACCCCTAGACCATTGGCTGACAACTGGTTGCATCTTGCATCGCGAAGACAAGCGTCACCTCACGTAACTAGCCAATCACGCTCCTCTCATTCACAAGTGCACTATGACCTGTATTCTCACATGCAGATCGGTGATCGGTGTGGGAGAATATTTGATAATAATTTAAAATAATAACAAACATAAAGTGATCGTAATGTTGATTGCCGAAAAAATGTATGAAGTCCTACACACAGTCATAGCGTGTAAGAAAATCAGTCTCCTTTATTTGCGTACAAGTGAAAAAGACACCAATAGTCATTGTTTTTTCAAGACGTGATACGACCATTAATATCCAGCCGTGCTATGATACTTGACATTGGCAATATTGATATAGGCGAGTGAAGTGTAGTTTTCAGGAGACGAGCGGCTAAATCACAAGTTGCGATCCAAAATACTGCGCGCGATGCGACGTTAAGAGAATTACCCAAAATTTTTACAACGTCTCGGTGGTGTAGTAGGCAGAGTGCTTGCTTGTCATTCCTACGCTGCGGGTTCGATAACCATCGGTCGCGACAGATGTTTTGTTTATTGTTTTTTAGTAATTTACCTTTTTTTCTTAATTTTGGGTTAGTTTTGGTTAGCTTTGGGTTAGTTTTGGTTAAAACTTGGTTAGTTGTTGTTGATTAAGTCCGCGAAGCGAGCGGAGGGCATGCAAAGCCATAATCGCGTCGGGAACGCGCGGATCTCAACTTGTGATTTAGCCGCTCGTTTCAGGAGGGCCTTAATATAGCGCAAATATTAAAATTGCAAATGTTCTTTTTTATTATTTTGGGCATGCCTTGGATTAATTTTGTTTGGTTATGCCCTTGGTTATGCGAGCGAAGGGCCATGCGTACAACCATATTATACCATTTATTTTTTCACCAACGTAAACATTTCCGCTATATTTAGCCTCTCTTCTAGTTCCTTAATAGAAGTTCTTGTTTTTAGCAGAGTTCATGATTTGTCTCTGTTTTTAGAATACCCTAATTTGCCAACGCACACAGCCGTTGCGTCGGTACCGTTGAAGGCGTGCCGCAAATTTACCCATGTCTTTACGGTGCAATGAATTGCTTTCAAGTGCTCTGGTGGAGCAGCGATCAGTTCCTGTGCCTGTGGTGCGACGCGATGGCTCAAGTTCTGTTCCCATCGATGTTTTACATATTTGTCTAAGGTTATGTTCGTAAAAACTTTTTTCTTCATTTTGGGAATGCCTTTAGTTAGTTTTGGTTGGTTGCGCCCCAAAGCGAGTGGAGTGTCATGTGTAGCGTGAAATATTAGACATTCTAAAATAGTAAACAAACGTTTCGATCCTGATTGGCTGTGTGCGTTGGCAAATTAGGGTATCATCTATATCTTGCTTTTGAAGTTAAACTTCTTTAGAAGTGGTGTACTGAGCGAAAGTTCATCCACACCACGGCCTTCTAGAGGCATCTCGCGACAGTATTCATTATGGCTGCCAGCAAGGTCGAATGTGCCTTTAAAGATCCTTTACAAGCGTAGAGGACTATATCAAAATCGGCCTCTCCTATTGGTCGATCCGCATGACCCTCCGCTCGCTTCGCTCGCTACGGGGGCTCAAGAAAAGGAAACTAACCAGGTGCTAACCCAAACTAAACCAAGACATACCCAAAATCAAGAAAAAACTGTTTAGAACCATAATCTTAAAAAAAAATAAAAAAAAGCAACGGGGTTCGAACCCGTGCCGTCCAGGTGGGACCCAATTACCTAAACCTCTCGGCCACGAGAGCTTTTGCGAGAAATCGATTGTATCGTATCACGATGACATATAGTAATACGAGATGGATCGACCAACAGGAGAGGCCGATTTTGATATAGTCGGCTACGCCTGTAAAGGATCTTTAAAAGTTACAAATGCATACTATCGCCATCTAGTGTAGGTGCAGTGACTCGAGCGATTAATTCGCGCATCGACCAATTGCACATATGCTTTTTAAGATCCTTTTCCCAAATAGTGCACTATATAAAAATCGGCCTCTCCTATTGGTCGATCCGCATGGCCCTCCGCTCGCTTCGCTCGCTACGGTGGCTCAAGAAAAAGATACTAACCAGGTGCTAACCCAAACTAACCCAAGACATACCCAAAATTAAAAGAAAAAAAACTGTTTAGAAACATAATCTTAAAAAAAATAATAAAAAAAAGCAACGGGGTTTGAACCCGGGCCCCGTCCAGGTGAGACCCAGCTATCTAAACCTCTACACCACGAGAGCTCTTGACAGAAAATGATTGCATCACGAAGACATATTGTAATACGAGATGGATCGACCAATAGGAGAGGTCGTTTTTATATAGTACACTGTTTGTGTAAAGGATCTTAAAACGCTACACATATGTCTTCGCGATACAATCAATTTGCAGCATGAGGCGTCGTGGTCTACTAGGGGTTGATAGTTTGGTCCAACGAATTCTTAGGTCGTTGGTTAGGTCTCAATTCTGTGGCTATCGGCGGCGGCCGGAGGCTCGGGTTCAAACCCGTTGCTTTTTTCAGTTTATTTTTTACGGTTAAGCTTCTAAACAGTTTTTTTCAAGATTTTGGGTATGTCTTGGGTTAGTTTTGGTTAGAAAACAGTTTTTTTCTTGATTTTGGGTATGTCTTGGGTTAGCACCTGGTTAGTTTCCTTTTCTAGAGCCCCCGTAGCGAGCGGATGGCCATGCGAAAAGTTAAATATTACTTATTGTAATGGCAGCCAAAGTAAAGCTCTCGCGAGACACTCGTTTCCAAACATAGCTTGGCACTGACGGGAACGGGATCGAACCAGCGACATTCGCATCCTTGAATTTCTAATAAAGCCGTGTCGCTTGCTTCTGATTTGGCAACCTTGAATTTCCACAATTAAAGGCTGGACAATCTGGACATGATCAAAACCAAAAATCAAAATCAGCTGTTGTTGACAATCGTTGTAGTTTGAGTTTATCGAACCGTGTACACAAAACTCCAAAAAATAATGACAAAACTCAAGAAAAACAATACTTAGTAGACTTTTGTAATTAAATATGTCCCGTTGCGAAGCCCAGCTAAGGGCACAGCCTCGGCTGGATCTTAAATGGCTAAAGACGAACATAGAAAACCTATTTTACGGCAATGAGAACTTGGTGAACATTTGGAATGGATTGATCTCGGATGGAGAGCTTACGGGAAATTTTTCTCCGGGCTTGCTTAATAGCGCTGGTGTTATGGCCAAAGAGGGCGAATTTGGAAAGTATTATTGCGGGCAAAGGGTAAGGCTTTGCAATTTACACGCATCCGCAAGAGCTATGGTTCTTGCAAATGTAAAAAATGAATGTCAAATTTATTTACTTATAGGTATTAACATGTACCTGTTGTGATGGTATCTGTGGTCCACAGTCAGGATGCAATTGCCCACCGTGCCAAAAATTGGATGCTGAAAAAGCAGCTCAGCCTTCAGTCAAAAAAGAAAAAATACCACATATGGATACATTGTTAGATCAGTGGGCTTGGGGCCCACAACCATGTAAGTGTTTATAGATGTAGCACATAGCCCGGTTAATTTAGAAGTGTTTTTATTAATACATTTTCTAGACTATATCAGGTACTTAGACTGCCTATAAGGGAAACAAGTAAAAACAGAAAATCGCAGCTCTTCTCAGTTATAATAATAATAATAATAATAACCTTTAAAAGTAAAATGGTTAATCCATCTATATATATTACTAAATTTGCAGCAACAGATCAATTGAAGCAGTGCATCCAAAGCTTAAACAACGAACAATCTTACTTATGTGCAGATGCAGCACATTGTACTCTATCATCCACTCGTTTGTATTACAAGCTGATAATTTTCAAACGCTACTTCATCGCTCTAAATCGTGTACCTCATAGCATTGACTTTGAAAGAGGTATCACCTCGCAGGGTGCAAAGGTGAGCACTGAAATGAGTGATAGTAAGAGTAGCATTAATCCTGGAAAAGATAAAGAGTCAAAGGATAGCAAGGTTAGTGCACTACAATTTTGTTTGATATGGGTTCGGTAGGTATGACTTAGGGTCATGACTTTTCTTATTTAGGTTACGAGCAATAAAAGCGGAAGTACATGGCTAAAAGTGTCGATCAATAATTCCTTGTTTCTAAATTTTACATGGCATTGTATTCTTAAGTAACAATTAAATGCTACTTTTGCCATTAATAAGACTCTGATATATTGAGTATCCATAGTAATCTATATATATAAAAATGAATCCCTGTTTCCCTTGGTCACGCCATAACTTGAGAATGACTTTACGGATTTCGTTCATCTTTTTTTTATAAGTTTTCTAATACTCTGTAGAAGGTTTTTACGGAAAGAAAAATTAAGAAAATTGCGCAGAAAATTGGATAATTGCAGAAGAAATAAAAATTGACAGATGTCTGCAACATTGACACTCATAGCGTTTGACAGTTTGCGCGACGTAAATGTCGCTTAACATAAATGCATCGGTCAGTATCTATTAATAAAAAAAATAATTTATTCATTTCTTAGTGCATACTGCACAGTCAGTCGATTCGATCGGAACGTTTATCCAGTTTTCAGTTTTTGAGAAGTGTTTGTTTATCACTAAACAACTACTAACATTGTTTTCTATAATTTTATCTACATGCTTCCTATCAACACCGCTTGATTTATGGAACTAAAATAAAGATCGTATTGCCGAAGATATATTGCATCAGAGGCGTCTTAGAACATCAAATGCAGATTTGCAAATGAACGAGGAAATTCACAATGAAGCGTTAATTATAAGCATTATAAGATCCTTTACACAAATAGTGCACTATATAAAAATCGGCCTTTGCTATTGGTCGATCCGCATTGACCTCCGCTCACTTCGCTCGCTACGGGGGCTCAAGAAAAGGAAACTAACCAGGTGCTAACCCAAACTAACCCAAGACATACCCAAAATCAAGAAAAAAACTGTTTAGAAACATAATCTTAAAGAAAAAAATAAAAAATAGCAACGGGGTTCGAACCTCGGCCGTCCAGGTGAGACCCAGCTGTATAAACCTCTGCACCACCAGAGCTCTTGACAGAAACCGATTGCATCACGCAGACATATCGTAACACGAGATGGATCGACCAATAGGAGAGGTCGATTTTTACATAGTGCACTATTTGTGTAAAGGATCTTTAAATGCTAATTATAACTGAGGACATGTGCTTGATGCTTACCAATAAATGATTAATACTATTAGGAATGACAACGACCAACCGCCCAATGCACGACGCATTTAATCAAGAGTTAAGACGCGAAACCCAATACGATTCCGAGGCATTAAGAGAAACCGTTCAAAGAAACGTTCCCCTTTTAAATCAGGACCAAAAATATGCCTACGATACGCTCATGAAAGTAGTGAACTATGGATCTAGCGGATTTTTTTTCTTAGATGCTCCCGGTGGAACTGGAAAAACGTTTTTAATATCATTGATATTGGCAAAGATTCGATCGCAAAATGGAATTGCACTCGCACTTGCTTCATCAGGTATTGATTGATGCTACGTTGTTGGAAGGCGGTCGAACAGCTCATTCAGCACTTAAGTTGCCGTTGAACATGCAAACTAATGAAACTCCAACTTGCAACCTTTCGAGGACTTCTGCGATGGCCAAAGTGTTGCAGCAAAGCAAATTGATCGTTTGGGGTGAATGCACGATGGCATACAAAAAATATTTAGAGGCATTAGATCGCACGATGCAAGATTTAAAAAACAACCAAAAGCAGTTTGGTGGTGCGATGATTCTATTGGCAGGTGATTTTCGACAAACATTGCCAGTGATTCCACGACGGCTTAGCCTCCGCCTGCGGGTACCACTGCGGCCTTATCTACGGCTCGCCCCCCTGAGAAAAAATCCTGTCTACGCCCATGCCTATGATTCCGAACGACATGCCTATAAATGGCTACAATGTCCAGTGCTGCTTGCATTCCAGTGCGGCTTGCATTTACAATGTCGATAAATAAATCGCAAGGGCAGTCGTTAAGTGTTTCTGGCATCAATCTTGAAAATCTATGTTCCCGTGTCGGAGAACTAATAATGTTGTGTATTAAAAAGCATTATAATAAACTATGTTTTTGAAATAATTTTTTTGGTATTATTTATTCCAGTTCGAATTGAATATTCATAGCTAAGACAGGACAACGTCTGTCGGGTCAGCTAGTTCTTTATAAATTTAGTGGACGATAATTGCAGTATTGTCATTTGTTATTTTTAGATGTCTAACTTTGATCCTGCAATAGGATTGGCAAGAGTTGGATCGAGAGCAGCACTTAATTTTTCTTTTGCATTTTTAAGACGCGCTTGGCGGCTTGGTAAGTTCTGTCCAAATGTCTAGGAAACAATCTTTTTTAATTTTTTTTGTGATGATTCTATAGTGTACATATTCTAGGTGAAGATATTGATCTCTGTAGTGAATTGTTGACTGAATCTCTAGATGCTTTAAAGATGTTACCTGTTTGTACACTATACGATTTGGGTGATATTTCGCCTGTGTGGTTGGAAGTTGTTGATAAGTCGTCGAAGTTTTTGAGGCAAGTCGTGGAAGGGTAAGTGTTTATGCTTAGCAACTTAGCCATATATTTCTCAGATTAACTAGAATATAATAGAATTGGAAGAACCTATTTTTATATATATAACCTCTCCCACCATATCTAGGGCACCTTTATAGATTTCTCATTAGAAATAATTTTAGAGAAATATCAAGCAGCAGTAGACAGCACTGCAATGTTCCTATTGAAGATCAGCACACGTCGCTGAATATACTTCTTGAGTTTGTGCTGCAAAGAGGTACACTGAGTGGAGTTTTAGATATGGTTTTACTAATGTTAAGTTTATGGGACAAGCGAGTTCATCTAGTAGACAACAGGTAAGTTTGCTTCTAGGCAGCAGTTGCTGTATTGAATGACAAGGGTTGGACAGACATTGTGCTTTAATAAATAATTATATGATTTTTCATATTGATGAAAATAAAATAAAAACGCTTTAGCGACAGCTCCGTTATTTTTCTGATTTTTGGGTGCTAAAATGTATTAACTTAGTAAATTTTTATATTGGTGACTAGAAAAAAGTGCAGTGAAGAAAATTATGAAAAGCAGAAAGTGATAGTATGTCCCAGTAAGTCGCCAATATAGAAAACCCATTTTCCACATCTCTATTGCGGACTTTATTTATAATTTACAACAATTGATGGAATTCCTATTGTTATTTGAACTTGGGATCCTTTAAAATAAACAGGATTCCTCATCAGATTAGATGAGCTGTAGTTGATTTTATGGACTATTTAAGGCATTTATTTTTGATGTATTTATTTATGCTATTCAGTGACAAAATGCGTATATGTTTTAACTCATTTTAGGTAATTCCTTCATTTAAACAGAACAGGTCAGGACCTAGATATATTTCTTGTTTTTTTTTTAATTACTGCTATCTAGGTATTTGTAATGTTTACATCATTGTGTGTGTTAATGAATGTTAGATACCCTTAACCATTTTTATATTGCATTTGGAGTTCTTGAGTAAAATTTAAGTTATAAAAATAATGGCTGAGGTTTTTAAATGTTGCTAAAATTAATGTAATAACAACTGGATCTGTTTAGTATACAAAAATATTTTTATTTATTTATTAATTTATTAACGGGCATAACTCAATTTCACATTATTATACAATTTACAATTTCCTTACAATTTAGTTTAATCAAACATCCACTTAATCTAATTGACATGCTTAACAAAAGAATTTAACGAACTACACGAAATACTAATAAGCAACTTTACAATTTTACATTTTAGCGAACTATCTATTAAGGACACTTATTTTAAAAAAGGGGAAATTACAAAATTATTATAACTAGAACTTAGGTCACCGAGATTTCAATTCTATACGAAGCTCACAGCTTGTGCAGCTCCTTAAAAAACAACGACTGTGGTAAGAAAAAGTCCAATTCAGGAGACAAGTTGGCCAGTCTGCAAGACCTTGACAAAAAACAGTTTAGTACGTAATTGGTTCTGTGCGCCGGTATATAAAAAGAGCTACGAGAACGAGTATCCCTTGAAGGCACATGCAACCCGATTTTACTCAACAATTTTTCATCCAAGTTGTATGAAACACTTAAAAGGCTATACTGTGGTATCTTATAATTTTAATTACTGTTCAGCTACCTATCGAGAAAACTCAGAAAGCCACGAAAATGAAACAATTCAAACATTAACGATTCTAGTCAACGAGTTAAACGCTGAGCCACGCCAAAAAAATGAACACATTGTCCGACTGAAAAGAAATTCCCAGGCCTGTCAAGAAAACTATTCTGATATGGAAAGTGAGCAGATATATTAGGTGAAGAAATATGAAGACCAGATAATCAATCAGGAGTCAGATGGAGGAGATTAATCTTCAGTTAATGGAATTTACTAACAGAGAGTTTAGTGAAAATGAAACACAAACACTGTTTTCTACATCTGAAAAATGGACGCAAACAAACATCCTTAAAAAGTCTCAATGCAGTCAGACAAATGACATATCTGTATCAAATTGTGATGTAACAACCATGTCAACTCAAACTTACGAAGCTCAATGTAGGGAAGCAGAGGTTCAAACTGAAGATGAAACTATTCCATCACTTGCTTTGGAATTGAATAAGGCTTCGCTCAGTCGCCAATATTGGAGGAGATCGGTAAACTCCTTACTGTTCGAGATGCTTATACTATTTTTTGTACGCCCATTATGAACACAAAGACATTGACTAAGCAAATACCTTGAAAATGGTAAAAATTGTGTTTTGGATAATTATTTCTGCCCTGTAGATCCACTAAACCTTAAGTGGGTTCTGTTGTTACTATGGATACATTTGTAATTTTACTTTTTAATGTCACGATATTTGACAAGCGTGTGACTAATTATATCAGTAGTGTTTTAGAAGTATGAGTGTGTCTGAGAACGATAATTCTGATATTGAAGGGGCATGGGAAATAGGGTGCTCTTCAATAATTCCGGAGAAATCAAAAAATCGTTATGAAAAGACGTATAAAGTTTTCAAAAAGTGGTTTGAACACAATCATGGAAAAAGCTTAAACGAAAAATTGCTGTTGGCATACTTTGTTCAATTTTAGGTATTTTTTAGAGCATATTTAGAAAAAACGAAACATTTTTTAAAAATAGTCTAGTTTTTACAAAATACTGATGTTTCAAGAAAGGATCATCTAAAGATGATGCATTTTTTCGAGAAATTATATATATTTTACTTACCGTTCAGCTGAACGGTAAGTAAATTACTTACCGTCGCGTTTTTGCTTAGTAACCAATAGACTTAACCTACCGTTCTAAAACCAAGCACGGTAAACAATCCGAAATAGCATGGGCGTACAAAAAATCAATTAAGTCATTAATAAATAGACAAAACAAGAGAGGACCCAGATGCGAACCCTGAGGCACACCAGAAGTTACTTCAATGACTCTAGATAAAAAAAAACCATTTAACTTCACCTGCTGTTTTCTATTAGGTAAATACGACTGTAACCATGAAAGCAAAGGTCCCAATATACCATAATGAGAAAGCTTATTTAATAGAATTTTATGACTGACTTTGTCAAAAGCTTAACTGAAGTCTGTGTAAATTGCATGTACCTCTGTGCCATTTGCAAAACATTCATTTATATAATTAATGAAAAGAAACAAATTAGTAGCTACAGAACGACCCGAAATAAATCCATGTTGTAAGGTTGTAATAATATTGGTAAAAACATCGGCTAAAATTTTCTCAATACAGTGTTCAAACAGTTTAGGTATAGCCGATAAGATACTAATCGGTCTGTAGTTTTTGACATCGTTCTTTGAGCCAGATTTAAAGATAGGACATACATATGACAATTTCCAGACCTCAGGAAAGATGTCAGAGCTCAAAGATTTTTGAAAAATATGGTATAAAGGAAGATACAATGAAGATGAACAGTATTTGAGCACCTTGTCAGGAACCCCATCAGGACCCGGACCCACAGTGACGTCTAAATCATTCAACGATTTCTCAATATCAACAGCGTTCAAGGAGACCTTGGAAATGTGAGAAGATTCATAATTTTTGTAAGTGCTTTGGTCTTGTATTGAGACATCGATTGGATTGTACACTGATGCAAAAAAGTCTGCAAATAAGTTGGCTATTTCAATACCATTTGATGCACTTTCCGCATCAAGAGACATCACTGAAGGAATAGATCCATGGTTGGTCTGAGAACGCACAAATTTCCAAAAGGTTTTAGGATTATCATTAATGCTACATTCTGCTTCAGTTATGTACCTTTTATAACATTCATCAGTCAAAGTTTTGCACTGCCTACGCAATAAGTCGAAAGTACAATAATCAGCTGGGAGGCCTGATAGTTTGCAAGTTTTATGAGCAGTCTTCTTTTTAATAATAAGAGCTTTTAATTCGTGTGAAAACCATAATGGAAAGTTGCTTGAATGGTGCTATTTAATGGGTGCATACATATCAAAACAGTCAAAAAGAACACTATAAAAATTACTCACAGTTTTCATCCATAATATCAGACCAATTGACGGATAAAAGGTGATTATTTATTAAGTTAAAGTTAGCAGAATTAAAGTCGTAAAAGTAAGTATTTGAATACTCTAAGTGTTCGGTATTTTTAGACTCAACAATTATTTCTAAAGCTGGATGGTAGAAATCACACTTAACTAGTCCTAAACATTTATTGATTGAGACAATATTGAAATTTGCAAAACACAAATCAAGAATTGAAAGATGGTCGTTTAGTATACTATTGTATTGAGATAGACCCAAATAAGCAGTATAGTCGCACAATAAAGTTTCCTTATCAGTTCTTACGTTACTGGGTTTAAGACCTTGATAATCATCGGCACATGACCATGAGATACCCGATAAGTTGTAATCACCCATCACAAACACATTATCAAAATCTTTACATGCAGATGAAACAGATTTGAGATGATTCTCTAAGTATGATATGCTTACATATGAAGGAATGTAAACACACCCAACACGGTAGGTCAAATCACCGCACTTAACCGATACCCACGTTTCTTCAAGCGTTGGATTGGTAACTGGAAGTCGGTGCGCCGCCAGGAGAACGCCACCTCCAGAACTTTTAGCACTGTTATCACTGTTTCTGTCAGTTCTGTACACAACATATCTTTGATCGAAGAATTCAGCATCTTGGATGGTTGGATCCGACCAGGTTTCAGTCAGTGCAATAATCGAGTATGATGCAGTTAAAACAGAGAGAAAGAAGTCCTTTAGTTTTGTTTTAAGACCTCTAACGTTTTGATATATAATGGAAATAAAATTTAATTCGGTATCCTTTCCATGTCTAGTTGTCGAAAATTTGCTGCAATGGGAGGTCTAATAGAACGTCGTGGGCGGAACTCTTCGACTGCTGTGCCAGCAGGCCACAGGTTAGGATCCAGCAAACCTTTCAAAAGTGACTCCTTTACACCGACCTTGAATGAACTGACATCCTCATTTCTATCCAACAAAACGCATGGGACATCCTGTATACATAACTGATTTTTAATGTACTCAGTGATTTGCTGTTCGGTAGTATTCGGGTCGCACCTGCCGACAAAGAGGAATCTCGTACATTTCATATGTACTGAGTATGTGAATAATACTACTGAATGTTTTGTTCCCAGGACGTTATCTTTTGATGAGAGAATAGTGAGGCTTCTGGGCAGAGAGGACACTTGGCATCCAAGGATATCATCGTTTCCAAAAAACTACCCACTTCCATCAAATGCATTGCGCGGACTCCTCCTGCCTGATGTAAATTTATCGGAACCTATTTCCGTTGGGGAGGTTTTGTCACAAGACTTTTCACCGGATTTTGCAGATTTAGACCAATTTAAACCTCCAGATGACATTGTTTTGACTCCTGATACTAATAGTAATATTAAATCTTTTTTATAGATAGGACTGAGGAAGTTGAGGCTTATTTTTATCAAAATAATAATGATGGTAATAATAATAACGTTAATAAAACAAAAGAATTAAGTGTATTTTTGTTAAATATACAGTCTTTAAGAAACAAGACAAATGAGCTTCATCTTCTTCTTGCTGCTTGTGATTTCCCGGACATTGTATTGCTGACTGAGCACTGGATAAGGCCAACTGAATGTTTTTTGGTAACCGAGTATTTTCCTATTTCAATTTTTTGTAGACTGAATTCAATACATGGAGGAACTGCTGTTTTGGTTAAACAATCACTTGAGTCTTCCTTCTGCAAGACCAATAAACTTGATGGTTTCCTTTTGGAGAGAGTTTTTGAATTTTCAGTGTGTTTTTGTGTATAATTTATACATCCTTTGCGTTTACGGGCCTCCTACTGGTGATGTCAGTGAGTTCCTTGATATGTTGGATTGTCTTTTATATCAGCTGTCTATGAATTCAAAAGTCATATTGGGAGGTGACTGTAATATTGACCACTCTAATGTTAGCTTACCACAACGTACTAGACTTGTAAACATATTTGAATCTTATGGCCTTATGATGCATGTTCATGCTCCTACAAGAATAACTTCTTCTTTGGCGACTACAATAGACTACTTATGTTCTAACTTAAATGATGTTATATGCTCTGTCCTAACATCTGGTATTTCTGACCATGAAGCTATTGTCGCCCACATACCTTATAATATTGTGTCATCATCAAAGTGTTATCCAGGAAGGATATTTAGCAGAGCAAACTGTGAGGCATTTACTGAGTCAGTTGCATCAGTTTCTTGGAGTGCAATTCACACTGCATCGGCGCCATTCACCTTATTTTATAATATCTGACAAGATTAATCAATGTTTTCCCATTAAAATACTAAAAGCTAAAAAACGTAAGCCATGGATAACACTTGGTTTGCGAACATCGGCAAAAAATCTTAGATTTTTGACTAAATTATGTAACTATATAAGTAATAATAACATACACTCATATACTCAAAATTTTAAGAAAATATATAGAAAAACGATAAAAGTTGCTAAGGAATCATATTATCGAGATCGTTTAAATTCCTCAACTAATAGACAGCGGAAATTTAGGCAGTTTGTCCGTAGTCGCTGTATTGCCAAACCTGAGTTGGAAGTGAAAGCACTGAATGACTATTTTTATGAAGTATTTGAGGAGTTGCAGAGGGGTACTTCTGGTGATACAGACCCCGTTAGTTGTCTTCAGAGGGTTTCAGTTCCCAATTCTTTCTTTTTCGACCCTGTGAACAGCTCTGAGATATTGGAGGTTATTGCAGGTATAAAGAATCCTAGGTTTGCTGGATCTGATGGAATATCTGTAAGATTAATATTGTTCTTACCCAGATTGCGTTTTAAATGCTTTGGTCTTCGCCATAAACAGTTCATGGCAGACTGGCAGGTTTCCTACTTGCTTGAAGGAAGCAATGATTGTTCCTCTTCATAAGGGTGGCGACTTGGATCGACCTTGTAACTTTCGCCCGATTTTCATCTTGTCTACCATTTCCAAGGTACTTGAGAGTACCTAGCTCAAAAAAAAGAATTTTAGCATTTTCGGCTCAGAATAGAATTCTATGTTATAATCAGTTTGGATTTCAGGCCGGCAAAGGTACTCACAATGCAATTTTTAAGTTCTGGGAGGGGGTGTATATGTCTATAAATGCGGAGGAGACTGGGGCGGCTATGTTTTGCGACGTCTCCAGGGCATTTGATTGCGTCGACCATGGTATATTGCTTTCCAAGCTAAGTGTGTATGGTTTAAGAGGTGTTGCCTTACAGTGGCTGGAATCCTATCTAGTACAGTGCAGTCAGTGAGTTGTGGTTGCTGGGATTTCATCGAGGTCCCGAACCCTCAAATATGGAGTCCCGCAAGGGTCAGTGTTGGGACCCATTTTATTTCTCTTGTATGTTAATGACATCAGTTACCTCAACCTTCATGGCCAGGTGTTATTATTTGCAGATGATACCACTATATCTTGGCATCACAAGGACCCTGTACTGTTGAGGAGTCATGTTGTTGAAAATCTGTCAAAGGTAAAGGAGTGGTGTGCATCAAACAAACTTGTATTTAATACGGGAAAAACTGTTGTTTTGGGCTTTAAATGTAATGTGCAAGGCCTTAGGTTTGATGAGAATACTCCTTTGCAGAATAAAGATAGTTGTAAGTTTCTGGGAATTACCATTGATGGAAGACTGAAGTCCGATGAACATATCCTTAACCTTGCATCTCGTTGTCTGGGCTGCTTTGCGGTTAGGGTCACAAAATATGAACTAGGGAAGCTTGTTGCACGTTCTGTGTACTTCGCTCTAGTAGAGTCTCCTATCAGATATGGTCTACCATTTTGGGGTGTAAGTAACAAAGGAATATTATATTTTTAATCCAAAAAAAGGCTGTTAGGTATCTTTGTTCCTCTGATTTGAGAGCAACATGTAAGCCTTTGTTTGTCTCAGAAAGAATTTTTTCCCTGTTTATCTTGGGGACTGCTCTTCTTGTATACAAGTGTGATAGACCTACTACCTCTCTTACCAGGAACTCACTAATATATCTCAGTCGGAAAATCTATAATCATATTCCCGTCAGTATTCGAAATATTCACGATCTAAAAACATTTAAAAGAAAGCTTAAACAACTTTTGTTGCCCAAAGCATATTATACCCTAGGAGAATATTTTGGTGATTCATTTTAACCTTTTCCAAGTGCTCTGTTTTATAGGCAACACTATATTCTTATTTTGTGTGTTTTATTTTTATTTTTTAATTAGTCTCCAGTTGACCTGTTCTTTTGTTGTTTGCCATTTTATAAAATAACAATGAAAAAAACTTAATAATTTTGTGAATTTTTAAGGAAATTAGGGCATATTTGGTAAACTTTTAGTTTAGGAAACTTTGTACATAAGTTTTTATAACTTAGTAATAAAGTATATTTTGATTTGATTTGATTTAAACATGTCATATTTTACAGGTCATCCGTAGAAAACGCCAGTGCACCTCTCCTACCTTTTTTATATCGTTTCTCTGAGATATCTCCGGCTCCGACGAATCTGGGGCCTCTTCAAGACAATGTGGACGACGAGAGCGTCAGCTGTACCAGATTGTACTTGGACATGCTGGATTTGCCGCACGACGAAACGGTGGAGATCGATTTGAAGCAGGCCTCCGTGTTTGTCATGTCTCGATTGGACCAGCTCGCTGTTCCCCATATGCCTCCGTTGTCTTTTAGTAAGGTGAGATACTTGTTTCGCTCAATTTTAGGTCAAAGTGTAGAATTCTATTTACGTTTTTCAGTCACTGTCCCATCTAAACGGCCAACGACTATGGGGATGGGGATGGCTAAGTTGGGCTTCAAATCCTGGACCTCAATTGTGCGAATCTTTGGCGGAGCTGAGTATCAAGCAACTCAGGTGTTCCGAAAGAGGTAAGTTGTCTTTATCAGTCAGTTTTGCTGTTGAATCGTGTATACGTGTGCAAATCGCTCTGCTTTCATACTGGTTTTTTTTTCACTTCCAAACTTAGAATTGTTTAGTGAAAACTTGCATAGTTGTTTGCTGTTAGATTTTACTACTTGTCTCCAAGGGTTTTACGTTGGAGTGTGCTGTGTTTTCCGCGTTTTTATGCCTAAGTTGTCTGAAACAATCCACAAATTCCGTGAGCGAAGGAATTTAAGAAGCAAAAACGCACCGGTAAATATCTTCAACATATAGTGCGTTTCAACTGGAAGTGCACCTCTTCGCTGAATATAAAATCCACTACACCTAGTGGTGTCAGTTATCCACTATGTCGTGTTCTTCTTGCAAAAATTATCTTACTGATAAAGTCAGTATATAAAATTAACTGTGATTTCTGCGATGCTACTCACTGCATGCCATGCTCCCGGTTCTCAACTTCAGAAGCTCAGGTGACCCAAATGAAGACTAGAGTTATGCTGTCAAAACTGCTCTGATGGAATAAAAAATCCGGCAAAATGATCATCAGGTAAACTTACACTGCTGAAGGCGTTCGACTCACTAAGCGCTCAACTGTCTAAGAAAATTTCTCAAAAGATGGACAGTCTCAATGTTTTCTCCAAAACAAAATGACAGAACTCCAATCCAGCTTCACAGTAATCATTAAAACTGAAATGAAGGAATTAACTAAAAACATCAGCCTATTAAAGGCAGAGGTTGACAGGCTCGAAACATCAAATAAAAATGCTCTGGAACTAAAACAACGTGAAGTGGCAGAGATAACTGATATCTCTCCCAATGCTAACCCACACGAGATAAGGCTAGAAAAATTGGAGGCCTTAAACAAGGAGCTGTCTGATAAACAACAAATTGGAATGCGAACTCCTGGTCCTTAAAATAAATTGATATTGAGATGAAGTTTCAAATTTTAGTGGATCTTCTTCGGGATGCTTACCTGCAATCCTTCCCTAAAAAGGAATTTACTGTTCGATCTGACCAAGCTAGTATGGTGAGTTGGTTTGACAATAATTTAAGAGGTATGAAAGAGCATCTGAATTTACTGTATGATGTGTGCAAGCAGTATAATAGAGTGAATGACTGGGTAGAATATAAGAAATTTAAAAACATCTATAAAAAAGCTATATGTAGGGCAAAAAAGGAAGCTAATGATAGAGTAATAAATAGTTCAAGTAATCCTTGTAAAAGTATGTGGCAGATAATAAACTCTAAAAGGGGAATCTCAAGGGAAAAAAAAGAGCACTGAATGTAGTATAACTCCGCAACAATTTAATACATTTTTTGCAGGACTTAAATGCTGCCACTGCCCCACTTGAATATTTAAAAAATCTTAATCCGGTACCAAGAAAGTTTGAATTTCAGGAATCATCCTACATAAAAGTGAGAGATACAATTTCAGGCCTGAAAAATAAAAATTCTGGTGATATCTATGATCTAAGTGTGGATTTGGACGCGAGGCTGCTCTGGGAGCCCCAGGTTGTGAGGGTATGTGACGGGCTTCGCTCTGCTGTTTTTGTTTTGAGAAATCTGGTAGGGTGTGTCTCACATGACACCCTAAAAACAGCATATTGTGCAGTTTTTCACAGTCGCATGACATATGGAATTTTGGCATGGGGTGGCTCATCACACTCTCTCCGAGTTTTTAGTCTTCAGAGAAGAGCTCTGAGGTTCATAGCTTATTAAATCGGTGATAAATCTAATCTATATTCCTCTTACAAAGCTGTTTAACCAGTGTGTCTGTGAATGTGTCTTTCCAAGGGTCTTGAAGAGAGCTCTGATCACTCCTGTGTTCAAGAAGGGAGACAAAAACCTTGTCACAAATTATAGGCCAATATCATTACTCCCTATCGTATCAAAAATATTTGAAAAAATCATGACTGGTCAGATTGTTGAACATTTTGAAACGCAGGGGCTATTCAGTGAACATCAATTTGGTTTCAGAGTGAAGAAAAGCACGGTCTTGGGGATTCTTGATCTCTTGGATGGGATCATGGACTCGTTTGAGGGTCTGGAGTATTTCGATGCGCTGTTCCGTGACCTCAGCAAGGCTTTCGACTGCCTAACACACTCTCTTTTGCTCGAAAAATTGAAACTTTATAACTTTAATGAGGATAACTTAAAACTTGTGTGGTCGTATCTTGCTGATTGTTACCAGGCAGTGCAGATCGATGGTGTGTTGTCTGGGGAAGCACTTTTAGATATTGGCGTACCACAGGGATCAATACTAGGCCCAATCCTATTTTTGATCTTTATAATTGATCTACCATTCAGCTTTGAAGGTGCCAAATTTGTGCTTTTTGCGGATGATACAACTAAAAATGAAATGAATTTATTAGTCCGGAGATCACAATAATGATATAGGACACGTCAAACAGTTGACAATCTTAATTCTTTAACAATTAATAATAAGTACTTAATATATAATAAAAATAATTACAATTTAGGCGAGTCTTAACCTAAGAAATAATTCATTTAAAATCTATAATTTAGGAATTCCTCAATGGTATAGAAAGCTTTCTCAAGCAAAAAAGATTTTACATAACTATAGTCAAAAGTCAAAAATCTCTTTATAGAAAATACAATTTGCATGATGTATTAACAAAATGGCGTCAAAATAGTAATCTTAAAATCTTAAACTTAAAACAAAAACTACAAACTCAAATAACACTAGTGACAAAGCAGACACACAATTAAAATGAAGAGTGAGATTATAAATTAAAATACTCAGAAGATAAAGTTAAGAAAATTGACACAGACATTAAAATTATTAAAGTTAACAGTCAACAGGTAATTATAAATTTAAAATGATTAAAGTTAAAATTGACAGTTATTAAAATGATTGAAGTTAAAAATGGACAAGTAATTATGGACTGTTGAGAAACTCAGCAACATTGTATGGCTCAATGTCAATTAGGCTTTTCATTACTTCTTTCTTGAAGTGAAAGACATTTTCAATTTGTTTTATTCGATCAGGCAGTTTGTTATAGTATTTTATACAAGAATAGGCAGGGTTGCGCCTATATAGTGTCATCCTATGCTCGGGAATGTTGTAATCACTTGACCTGGTGTTATGGTCATGTCTAGGCAGGTTCTGTATAAAGAGATGTTTATTTTTATGTAAGAAAAGCACACATTCGTACACATGCATTGCTGTTAGAGTGAGCAAACCATGTTGCTTGAAGACACCTCTGCACGACTGAAGCCCACTCATACCAAGCACAACTCGAATTGCTTTCTTTTGTATTAGGAATACCCGCTCAGCCCGTATGCTGTTACCCCAAAACATTATGCCAAATCTAAGAACTGAACTGAAATTAGCATGATAAGTCATCAATAATACTTCAAAGTCGAGGTAGTTTTAACTAAGCGCAAAATATAGAACCTTTGTAAACATATCGTGCTTTTGATTGCTCTGTGATCTGAGGTAGTTTTCTGCTGCCAAAGTGCAAGTTATTTCGTCAATTTTCGCAGTGTTGCCAGAGTTATTGTGATGAACAGCTGGTGAAAATACCACCTTTACACAACACACTCTCGCTCTGTTATCCGCGATTGTTTTTTTCTCATGTTACTTTATCATTACTTAAAAAATATATACATCCGACATTCCGACACCTAAAACCTTATCAGCGAGTGACCATATAGTGCGTTTACCACAACAACGTCAGTTAAATATCGTGATTTTGCCACATCCATAGGCCGTTTCACCTGCACCGGCAATTTGAGTGCGCCCGGTCTTGGAGACAATGAGTCAACACGATAAACTGTTGGACTGCTATCTCTGCGGTTTGGTCTGCACTGCGAAGGAGGATAAGCATGTGCTATTCGGTTGTTTCTGCGATTTCTGCTCTGGTGTGAAAACCGCGACTGAACTCAGAGCCGTTTTGCTTCAAAATCGGGCAAGCATCTTGTGGTGCCCTGAATGTAAGATAACCAATCTAAACCAGCTTAAGATTGGCAAGTCTGATTTAAGCTCTAAACCACATAATCAGACAAACTCCGCATCATCTCTCCCCAATGAGGTACTTCATGTCGAAATTCAATACCTCAAAAAACTGCTAAAGGAAGTTGAGGACAAAAACGATATCCTCAAAAATAATAACGTGCTTTTGTCTAAAATGGTGGCTTCCCTAGAGAAAGACATCCAAAAGCAAGTCAACCATGATGCCAACCCAAAGTACACTCCCGATGCAAACCCAAACTTTGAGGAGCTCCTGAGGGAACACTCCTGCCGAGAAAATAGGAAGAAGAACTTTATCCTCTTCAATTGTGATGAAAATGTTCAAGATATCAGGGGTGTAGCCATGGACGTTGTAAGGCAATGCTCTCCTGATCTTAGTATTCCCATTGGTCAACTGGATGCCTACCGACTAGGTAGGGTAACCGAGGGCAAATGCAGACCAATTAGGGTTGTGTGTGGAACAATTCATGCAGCCTCGATCATTATACGCAACGCTAAAAGACTTAAATCTAACCAAAATTTTACCCACCTATCAGTCAGCGACGACAAGACCCCTCGGCAACTTCAAGCCCACCGGGATGCCAGGAGGATTCTGAGAGAGAGAGATTGGATGCAGGCGAGACCAATCTCAGGATTGTCTATCGTGATGGTGTTCCAAAGATCATTTCTCTTAACGACCAAGATTTAAACTAATAACGTCCAACGGGAGTACAACCATACCAAAATGTTCGTGGTCTTAATACCAAGACACATAATTTATACAGGAGTGTCTCTTCAGGCGAAAATCATGTAGTGGCCGTGTCTGAGACATGGATTCAGGAGGGAGTGCATGATGCTGAACTGTTCGGCGATGAGTACCAAGTCTACCGCAAGGATAGGGACCTTGAGGCTCTGCGTGTGACCAAGGGCGGCGGGGTGCTCCTGGCTGTCCGGCGTGACATCCCATCCGCCAGAATCGACTTAAAACAGCTCGAGCTGGATATTCCTAGTGTGGATATTCTTGGTTGTAAGTTAACCATTAACTCTCAGATTATATTTATTTTTGTAATTTACATGCAGCCAAACTCTCCCCTGGGCAACTATCGGACACTATATGATTATTTATCTGCTCTTAGCCTTATTCATAACAACAGGATGGTCTTGGTAGGTGACTTTAATTTAGACTATCAGGTATCCGACATAGGCTTATACTCCAAACTCACAGTGTTAAAGGACTTTATGGCATATTTCGATTTAACTCAGTTTAATAACATTTCTAACTCTCACAACCGTCTCCTTGACCTTGTTCTTGCCAACTTCCCCTGCTCTGTTAGAAGGGAAGTGATGCCTCTTGTACCTGAGGACGCCCATCATCCCACTCTTGCCATCGCTGTCGAATGTCCTTTTCTCGGTTGCAATGGCAAGAATTTTCCTACGAACCCTCATAACAGAAACTACAATTTTCGCAAAGCCAATTTTCCATTATTATATCACCTTATATCTGAGACCGATTGGGAATTTCTCGCTTTTCCGACGTTGATGGGGCTGTCTCGGCAATGTACGAGAAGATCTACGACCTCTTTGATCGGTCAGTTCCGCTGTTTCGCTCTCAAAAACGTAAATACTCCTACCCTTGCTGGTATTCTGGGGATATTATTAAACAACTGAAGGCAAAGTCTCGCCTGCACGAGAAGTGGAAAGTTTCTAAATCCCAAAATGATTATAATGCCTTTAAAATAATGCGTGCAAATATCAAAATTAAGATTGACTTAGCATACAAAGAGTTCATTGCACAAACAGAGGACTCCATTGTGAATGATCCAAAAAAATTCTGGAAATTTATTCGACAGAAGCAAAATAGTTCTCGTATCCCCGGTGAAATGTTTTTCGGCGATGCTGCCTTCGACTCTCCCAACGGCATTGTGAACGCTTTTGCTGACTATTTCAAAAGTGTCTATGTTGATTCCTCTCCTACAATGATCATGAATCTACTGAGAGTGATAATGACAACTCACAAAACATAAATATTCTTGCCCTTGACAATACAGACATCTTATCTGCTTTAAAAGGTCTTAAAAATAAGGAAACTGCAGGGCCAGACGGCATTCCGTCATTTCTTCTGCGGGACTGCGCATCAGTGCTGGTGAAACCTATGCTCTTTATATTCAATCTTTCCATTTCCAGGGGTGTCTTTCCCGACCTATGGAAGTGCGGTAAAATCTGCCCTATCTACAAGAGTGGTAATAAGAGCCCATATTGACAACTATCGGCCAATATCCATTTTGTCAAACTTTTCGAAGGCCTTTGAGGTCTGTGTTTGCAATAAACTGTTCCATCAAGTAAAACATCATTTCTCCGAACCAACATGGTTTCTTTCCATCCAGATCAACTGTTACTAATTTAACTTCCTTTTTAAACACCGCCTATCATGCCATAAATACTAAGCAACAACTGGACGTTGTGTACACGGACTTCTCGAAGGCTTTCGACAAGTTGAATCATAGTATCTTGAATCTTAAACTTCAAAGGATGGGATTTCATGACAGTCTGTTGCGCTTCTTCGCCTCCTACTTGGGAGGTAGAAGGCAATTTGTCTAGTACAGTGGTTACAGGTCTGGGGTCTTCCTGGCATCTAGTGGTGCCCCTCAGGGTAGTGTTTTGGCACCGTTTTTGTTCTCATTGTTTATAAATGACATTTGCAATGACATGTCGAGCCATTCCCTCCTCTTTGCCGATGATATGAAGATCTTTCGTGTCGTCCAGGGACTCGATGATTGTCAGCTTCTTCAGCGGGATCTTGACCGACTGAGTGTTTGGTGTGATCAAAACTGACTTCCACTTAATGTTCAGAAGTGTAAAAAAATGACCATCTCTCTAATATATAACACGCAGCATTACAACTACACCCTCTGTGACGCTTCACTCCCTGACTCGGAGGCTGTGCGAGATCTGGGGGGTCATTGTGGACAGGAGACTGACATTCAACGGGCACATCGATGAGGTGGTGTCATCAGCTTTAAAAATACTCGGTTTTGTTACTAGGGCTACCTCCGAGTTTGCGAACCCATCCAGCCGAATAAGTATCTATAATTCATTAGTAAGATCTAAACTTCTTTATGCGGTTCCAGTATGGTTTCCTGACTATAATGTGCATGTGGATAGATTGGAGCTGGTACAGCGCAGATTCCTGAAGCAGCTTTCTTTCAGAGTTGATGGTGTCTATCCACCCAGAGGTATCGACCAGGGCCAACTGCTCCATCGCTTTAAAACCTTATCCCTGAAACACAGCACTGTCGGTGCAAGCCTGGTACTTCTGTATAAGTTGTGCAACGGCTCTGTTGATGCCTCGGATCTCCTGTCCAAGATTAACTTTTTGGTCCCCCAGTTCAACACTCGCAGACACCTGGTCTTTTATCTCCCCACACACCACACCAACGTGGCTGTCAAAGAGACCATCTATAGGGCATGCGCCTGGTTTAACATGATAAATAGTGTCCACTGCTTGGACTTGTTTAACTTAACTTTAAAAGGCTTTAAGAGGGAGGTGAAGTTGCATGTTCATCTTGTGTAGTCGGGTATTCTGTAATTATATTTATATTTATCTATACATCGTTCTTTGTTCTTATATATATATTTATTTATAGTATCTTTAGTTTATTATTGTAAAAATATTTAACTTTTTTGTTATTTTACATTGTCTTGTTACTGGGATAACCTGTTGGACAATAAACCATTTGAATTTGAATTTGAATTTGAAAACTCGTAGACTGTAGCAACAGCTGCCCAGTTTTCCCGAAACATAATCGACCTCCCTTTCCCAACCAAGGTGGCAGTCAACAACTATACCTAGGAACTTTGCCTCTGCCGTGAAAGTTATGTTTTGATTCAGTAAGTTTGGGTTAGTTGATTGTTTAGTTCTAAAAATTACAAAATTTGATTTTTCTGCATTGAGTACTAGGCTGTTCGGGACAAACCACTCACTCACCGACCCCAAACACTCTCCACCAGTTCTCAGCACAGTCTCGACCGTCCCCCCGTCAGCAGGCTTGTGTCATACGCATAGTTTACCATTGATGTTTTTCCAGTTGAAATCACTCTGCCCAGATCGTTAATATAGCATACAAACAATAAAGGTCCGATCACGCTACCCTGAGGCACACCCATAGATATCAGCCTGTCACCTGAAAAATAGTCATTACCATTCAACCGGACCAAGACCCTCTGCATGCGATTCCGCAAGTAGGACCGCACCCACTCCAGAGAAGCACCCCTAACTCCGTAATGTGATAATTTATCGAGCAATATGTTATGATCTAGACTATCAAAAGCCTTTGATAGGTCTAAAAATGAGCCAAGCGCTACTTGATGGTCCTCAAAGTACTCTACGATCCCACTCACAAAGTCATAAACTGCAGTATTTATTTGCCATTGCTTAAATCTCTAATATGATTAGGAATATGATTATAAAATATTGCACCCATGTAATATGGATTGGATTTATATAATTCAAGCCTGTGAAGGCTATATTGAACGTCATTGCCAAACCTCGTCCTATAACTGTGGTACATGTTTTGAGTTCTAAATGATGCAATATTTTGCCGAACAAATTTTAAGATCTCAAAAATAAACAAAGACGGAAAAGTCATTATCGATTCGTCAAAAAATATTCGTTTACACGGTTCCCTAAGCTTAAGACCAAACATTGAGCGAATGGCTCTTTCTTGCATTTTAAATACTCTGTTGAGTGCTGAGGATGAACCACCCCAGAGAATAATTCCATATCGAAGAATCGGTGCGAAATTTAATCACATTTTTACTTATAACCTGATGTAACCGGTACAGAGCAAAACAATTACTAGCACATTTTTTACAGACGTAATTTACATGTTTTTCCCAGTTTAATGACATGTCAATGTGTATGCCTAACAATTTAAATGAAGATACCTGTTGAGATTTACCATTTAATTTAATAAGTTGACTTTCTTTATAATTTCCTGCATGAGGATGAAATTGCATTGTAAAAGTTTTGTTCTGGTTAAGAGTTAATTTATTATTACGGAAGTAATGGTATAATGCATTTAAATTTTGTACTAAAAGATTCCTTGTGTCACTAATAGAATTATCGTAAGTTAAAATAGTTATGTCATCAGCAAATTCACAATGGTATGTAGAGAGGTAGTTAGAAATATCATTCGTATACATTAAAAATAATAAAGGGCCTAGGACACTTCCCTGCGGTACGCCAACCCCGACATCCAACTGCACAGAACTCGAGCCCTCAAAAAGTACA
Source organism: Pissodes strobi (assembly GCA_016904865.1). Taxonomy (NCBI): domain Eukaryota; kingdom Metazoa; phylum Arthropoda; class Insecta; order Coleoptera; family Curculionidae; genus Pissodes; species Pissodes strobi. Next base: position 228,668 of record MU182116.1, on the reverse strand, counting down.
TATTGTTTTCGATTTACGAGATACGATTTTAGAAGGTAACAATTACCACGAATTCCATAAGAGTGTAGCTTTCGGAGCAGTAGCTCATGGTCTACACAGTCGAACGCCTTGGTTAAGTCAACAAACAGTGCCATCACTCTGTCGTTTTCATCCAATCCTTTGTAAACTCTGTTCAAAATAGAGCAAAGAGCTGTGATGGTAGATTTTTTGCTTTGAAACCCATGTTGAGTGTTAGAAATAAGATCATTGGATTCTAAGAAATGCACAATACGTTTCAAAAGACTCTTCTCGAAAATTTTCGAAAAAACAGACAGAAGAGATATAGGGCGATAATTTCCCATATCTTTAGGGTCTCCCTTTTTAAACAAACAAACAACTTTTGATATTTTCAATATATCTGGAAATGTGGATTCAGAAAAACAAATGTTTATTAAAAAAGTTAAGGGAGTACTTAACTGGTGGGTGCAAGACTTTATAAGACAAGACGAAAAATTGTCAGGTCCGCTTGAATTAGAATTTTTTAAATTATTCATTGTCTCGATGACTTCACTGTCTAAAACTATAAACAAATAAATTGATTCTCCAATTTGAGGAATTTCCATATCTGGGGTACGTGCAATGTCATTCGAAATTGACTGGAGATTCTTAGGAATATTAACAAAAAATGAGTTAAACTGATCGGCAATGTCACCTGGATTTGAATATTCCACATCATCTTTATTAATACAATTGATTTTATGGGCTTTTTTATTTTTAATAGAAGAATTAATTAAGTTCCAAACTGTTTTTGACTTATTGTTTGAGTTACATACTTTGGTGTCATAATAATTTCGTTTAGCTGTTCTTAGTAATCGCTTGTATATACTTTTATATTTTCTGTAAAAATCAGAAGTTATTGTACCTTGTCTCATTTGAAAATGTAATTTCTTTAAAATTTTAGAACAAGTACGTAAACCTTGTGTTATCCATTGTTTATTACTGTGAAAGTTTTGGTGTTTTTTTTTAATAAATGGAAAACTGATATGAAAATAATATTCAAGTATTTTGATAAAGGATGCAAATTTTACATTAATATTCCCTTCGGTAGCATATAAATCAGCCCAGGTTTCCAAGTTTAAAAAATTTGTGAAAGTAGCTTGGTTTTTTTTTTCGAAAATGATCTAGAAAAATATGTTTCCGTTGAATTATACATGTAAGGAAATGTGATCTTTTGAAACGTATGATCGGAAAAGCCATTATCCGCGATGTTATGCTTAATCAAAATGTCATTAAAATTAGTACATATATAATCAATAGCGGTAGAAGAATTAGCAGAAATTCTAGTAGGAACACTGAAAGCTTAAAGGAGTTAAAAATGTCTATTAAATCAGACCTTTCAACGCTGTCTTGTAATAAATTAATATTTAAGTCACCTGCACAATGAGTCTACAAAAGGGAAATTTATTACAAATATGAGCTAAACATTGTTCAAGCTGAATAAAAAAGTCTTGCTTTGGTGCCAACGGAGAACGGTAACAACACAAAATACATGTTTTAATGCCATTGACTACTATTTGAATACAAGTACATTCAAAAACCATTTCAATGCAAAACCTAGATATATCAGGTACTGAATTAAAAGTTAACGACTTTTTAATAAAAATAAGGACACCACCATGTTTACTAAGGGATCTATTGAAATAATTCCCTAAATTGTAACCAGGGATACTGATAAAATTCATATCAGAATCTATGCACCAGCTTTCAGATACACATAAAATATCCAACTTCTCTTGCTCTAGAAACACTTCAATTTGATCAATTTTGTTTTTAATAGATTGAATATTCTGATGTGCTAATGACAGTACATTCACTTTTGAATCATTGACACTAAAAAATTATCACTATAGTCAACATTATTCCTACATCTAAGTAAACGTCTTTTAGACACAGGGCAATTCACATCTCTTGCAGAATGCTCGGTATCTGAAAATTTCATCTTCTGGCAGTTAGGACATTGAAATGTTTCTACTTTGCAATCTCAGGGCTTGTGTTCACCTCCACATCGACAACAACATTCTTTCTCTTTGCAGTATTTTGCAATATGATCAAACCCTGCACATTTGAAACATACAGCTAGGTTTATATGTTCTTCAACGTAAACTGTTACCAAGTCGAAAAATATTTTACGTTGTTTTAAAAACCATTTTGTGACTTTTGCTGGTGCTTGCAGAATCCAGTTTTCTTTTGTTGGGTTATGACATTGTCTTTTTGCTATGACGTTAATCTTATCCTTAACGCTCATTTGTAGTTCCTCTACAATTTCATAGTTCAGCCTTTCAAGCTCTTCCAGAAACTCACTGCCTGAGAAACCTTTTTCAATACCTGTTACCATAAACATGGGACTGGTCAATTCATTCTTAATTTTAATTTTCTCAATGTTTTTTATGACTGTTTTAAGTTGATTTTGCTGATTTTCGTCATGGCTTTCTATAATTATTGCTCCCGTTTTGGTTTGTTTTACATTTTTAATTGCTCCTCCTACTTCTTTTGGACTAACCCGTTGTTTAAGTGTTTTCATTGCTTCTTTCGGATCAGTTATATTATCAAGTCTAATGACAGTCTCGTGCTTTTTCTTCGTGTTTGGTGTTGTCCACGTCTCTTCTATTTCACTGATTTTCTCTTTGTCGTTCATTTGTTTTATCAGTTCGGTTTTGCTAGCAATATCAGCGTAAGTTTTAATATTTTTTGTGTAGGTAAACATGTGCGGTCATTGTTTATATTATGTTGCAATCTATTTTGTAATATTATGTTTTCCTTTTCAAGTTTTCCAACATTAAAAACCATACTTGAGAAAATTTTGAATACTTCTGTATGACATTTCTGAATTACTTCTTGCGATTTTCTTGTAAGAAGTAAATTTCCATTTTCATCCTTTTCTTCATTAAAAACGGTGGTAATCTCCTCGAATTTCGAGAAAAAACTCGTAATTATTTCTTCTGACATATTTGTGTTTACTGATAGATTTTTCTCGTTGTCAGTTTCGAGTTCGTCCATTTCCTGGAGGGCCCTATTTTCACATTGTCTCTTATTTGAGTTTTCTACTTGATCAGGGCTTAAATCAGATCTAGCACGTTTGTTGCTTGGGTCTTCCTTATTTTTCTTTACTAAATTAACTTCGCTATTATTATTTGGCGGCGTTCTTATTACAGAACGGTTAGGTGTGAAAACGGATTCGTACGAAACTGTCGCGTGCGTTAAATTTTCAACACTCCCCGGTACCGTCGGGTCTTCGATTTGTTTATGTTTACCTAAAACATCTTGTTTTTGCTGGGTCTTGTTTATATTTGAGAGGTTCGGTTTATTAATGTAGGTCTTTATCTGTTCTGCTCTTTTTTCGACATTCCCACCAATAACGTTTAGGATCTCTTGCCTTGTCATAGACGAAATTGAATGGTGTCTGTCTGGTCTTTTTCTGTTTCCAAAGTCACTTCCATCACTTTCACTACTCATAGAGGGTTTTTCAAATTAGCTGTATTAAAAATCGACTATAGATTCCACAAAAAAACCGCGTTTAAACGAAGAAATATCGGAGCTGCAAAATAACGCGCGTACAGTACAGTATACGATGATGTGATCTTGGGGTGAGTGGTAAGAGTGAGCAGTGTGTCAAGGAAAGGCTTAACGAGGCTCGAGAGGCTGTGGAGGATGGTTTCTGTCAGGCCGCCTAATGCTGAATCCGGATAAGACCCAAAGTATGGTGTTCTCCTTAAGGGAGGTCAGTGGCTTGATTCTGTGAGGTTTCTGGGGGTGGATTTGGACGCGAGGCTGCTCTGGGAGCCCCAGGTTGTGAGGGTGTGTGACGGGCTTCGCTCTGCTGTTTTTGTTTTGAGAAATCTGGTAGGGTGTGTCTCACATGGCACCCTAAAAACAGCATATTGTGCAGTTTTTCACAGTCGCATGACATATGGAATTTTGGCATGGGGTGGCTCATCACACTCTCTCCGAGTTTTTAGTCTTCAGAGAAGAGCTCTGAGGTTCATATCTGAGCTGGGCTACAGGGAGGATTGCAGGACTGCATTTACGGAGTGGGGTATATTGACTTTTCCTTCTGCTTACATATTGGTACATCTTATATATGTAAAAAAGAACATAAATAAGTATGAGAGACATGAAGACCTACATAACTATAGTACTAGGGGAAGGGTCGACTTGGTGCCAGCCCACTGTCGACTGGAAAGGTGCCAGTGTAGGCCAGGTCATCTCGGTGTCAGGCTCTTCAATAAATTACCAGTGCCAATCAGAGAACTCCCCCAAAAAGTATTTAAACAGAATGTAAAAAGCTATTTAATAAAAGAAGCGTTTTATAGTGTAAAGGAGTTTCTTGACTGTAGGGTCCTAAATTTTTAATTTTCTTAAATTCTTAAATTTAATGTTAAGCTGTTTTAAGTAAAGGTCAGGTGTCCTAGAAATTTTATTAGAATATGTGTACATTAAATAGGTGTAGTCTGTATTTGTACCGTATACTATTCTACCTTTTGACTATTTGTAAATGCTTGTTTATTTTAACATGTAATATATTTGATTTTGATTTTTTGAAATTCCCTTCATAATAAGTCACAGTCTCGTCCTGGGGTGAAACCAACTAATATCGGACATCTGCCCATGAATGTGGGGCACAGTGAAGATTCTTCACCACCGCAAAACAGTAATATGGTAAACCTTACACCAGGTACCACTCTTTCCCAGTGCAACAGTAGAGATCCTTTAATACTGGGTACTGGTTCAATGGGAGGTTCTTCATCTTTTTCCGCTGGCGAGAGACGTCAATGGCTGTACCTTGGGAGATGCTACCCTGCTACTACCGAAAACCAAATAACTGAATATATGGAGAAACAACTCGAAATTGCAAATGTCAAATTTCGATTCGATTTGACAGATAAGACTTCAGCCATGCCAAGGCTATTCCCCTAAACCAATAATGAGAAAACTTCTGCAGCAGAATTCCATGATTTACACAATCAAATGCTTTCGAAAAATCACAGAAAGCCGCTGCAGCAGCCTCCCCATTATTAATACCCAAATATAGGTCCTCCAAAAATCCAAAGACAGCATCATTTGTGCTGCAGTTTGGAAACCCAAGTTGTTGACAGGATAACACCCTGTGCCTATCCAAGAAGGAAGACATTCGTTTTTTTACCAATTTCTCAATAATTTTAGAGAGACTGGATAATAGTGAAATTGGCCTAAAATTAGATGGATCCTCTAAGTCACCACCTATTGCCAGCTTAAGGCAATCAGGGAAAACTCCTGATTCCCAAGAGTAATTTATTGCAAATGCTAAGATCTGAAGAACTGTATCTGGCAACACCTGAAAAATTTTCAATGCTAAACCATCATCCCCAGAACTCTTCTTATGACATTACCTCATTTAATTCAGTCAGATCTGTCGGCACAAAGAAAAAAAGAATTATTAATCCTTGCGTTGCTTTTCAAGTTTTCAACAGGATTGGAATTTTGAATAATATCCTTTGTAAGGTCTTGTGCTATAGAGCAGTAAAAATTATTGATTAAGTCTGGCGCTAAATCGGTTTCAATGATTTTGGATGATGGATTATTATTTGCACGTATGTCATTTACAATAGACCAACTTTCTTTTTGTCTGTTTGTCGAATTTATAAAACAATTTCGGTAATCGGTAATATACAATTTTGGCCTCTCTTATGAGCTTTCTATATAATGACCTATATTTATTAAAATAAGAATAAAATGCCATACTATTTGTAAATTTTCTTATATAATGAAGTGATCGTAAATTTTTTGATGATTCTTTAAGGCCTTTGGTAAACCACGGTTTTTTATTCTTTCTCTTGATTTTTCTGATTGGGAAAGCTTTATTGAATAGCTACACTAAAATCATATGAAAATCTTTGATTGGATCATTCAATAAAAGAACATCATTCCAATTTGCTCCAAGACACAATTGGTAAAACTTACCATAGTTAAGCCTACCAAAAATTCTCCCCATTCTAAAATCCTTTGGCCTAGGTACAGGAATCGAATTAAAATTGCACAGAATTGCATTGTGATCAGACAATGCCGCGTCAACCACTGAACACTGAACAGAGTTGAGTCCATTTGAGCAAACATAATCTATTAAGGTTGATGAAAATTGTGAAATGCGTGTAGGATCTTTGACGTGCATTTGTAAATTAAAACATTTGAAAAGATTAACCAACCTAATTGTTGCAACTGACTTTGTGTCAATAAAATTTATATTAAAATCTCCAGAAAGTATCACAGATAAAGTTGTAGGAATTGAAGATAAAAGAATGTCTAGTTTATGAAGGAACACAGAAACTTCTGAAATAGGATACCTATACACACAAATGATATATAAGTTGTGTGTCTTTGAATGACCAATTGTAAATTCGAAAGACTTTTCCTCCAACAGGTTGTTAAAATTGTTAATTTGTGAGAATGAATCAGCACTTAAAAATAGATTATTCGCCAATCATGCATCCACCATGAGATGATGTTGATCTGCAGAATGAAGCTAGAGTTGCATAGTTAGGAATATTCACCATCTCTTCCTCCTTTAACCAGTGTTCAGTCATCATAACATTAATAACCCATCAGTGAATGAAATATGGATCGGCAAGGATACCTATTCCATTGGCTGTGTTTACATCCCCCCTGCAATGGACATATCTGTTTATGAGAATCATAATATGTTATCAGTGACAAGTGCCTGTGACTTTTCGGACAATATTCTAGTCATGGGTGACTATAACCTGTCCAACATCACATGGTCAGCGGGTGTGGATCAGCCAGGACTTTTGCCAAATAATGCTACTTCTTCTAGAGAAACTCTACTTTGTGATACTTTTACGTTTTTGGGGTTGTCTCGGTTCAGTGGGGTGTTTAATGACCACGACACAATCCTTGACCTCTGTTTTGCCAACTTTGGCCTTACTTCAATTAAAAAATGTGATGGATTGGTGGATCGTGATCCCTATCACCCAGCACTTGAGCTGTCAATTAACTATAATGGAATAGTATATTTAAACTTGGCTGATCATTTTTATTACGATTTCAAAAATGCAAATTTTGACGCTATAAACAACTACTTTCAGTGTTAGATAATAATCTGGATGTCACTGTTGATAACGTTTATGGTATTGTATTTAACTGTTTAGATATGTTCGTACCAAAACAAAAGATCAAATTCGATTCACAGATTTCCCGCCTGGTTCTCACCCACACTTACGCAACTTATAACACGTAAAAAAAATTGCCCACAGGAAGTACAAGCAATCAAACACTAACACTGATTATGATGCATTTGTTCTGTTGGGAAATGAATGCAAATCTCTAACTCGAGTATGTTACAATACTTATTTATTTATTTCAAACACACGGGTATAGCCCAATGAGTTACAGTTACACTATAACTTAAACTAAAACTAAGGATAACTAATAATACATAAATAGGTAATTGATAAAATCCAAAATATAATAAAACTGACAAATACTTAATCAGAACAATAAAATGCAAAGCAATCACACCACATTATTATTGCAATTTTTAAGGAACTCTTTCAATCTGTACAGTGATATATTAAATAAATCTAATTTACAATTATTACAACTTTTCATTAACCTATTTACCGCACTGTTCTGGCCGTAGAGAGTTCTATGCTTCTCTCAGAGGCCTAGGAGGAGCAAAAAAGTTTATTCTTGATAATAACTCCGGACAATTGTATAAGCCGTTGATCAACTTATAAGTAAAGATTACATCAGCTGAATCTCTTCTACTTTTAGGAGAACCAATTTTAAGAAAGATCTCGAGCTGATTATAGTTGATGTTGTCTACTGGTATGTTTAACTTAAATGCTATGTATCTGAGAAACCTTCTTTGAACTTTGTCTAGCATATCATGGTATGTAACAAAATAAGGGGACCAAACAGTAGAGCAATTTTCAAGGTGTACTAGTGATACATCGAGCATTTTTACTTTACAAATCCCAACATTTTCATTGCCTTATTTCTACAATCTTCGATGTGTTGCCCAAACGTAAGCTCACTATCAATAGATGACACCAAGATCCCTTTCTCTAGGTGGTTATTGTTTATGTGGTAATTGTTAACTATATTGTGTTTTGACTTGCTAAATTGTATATATTTACATTTTTCTATGTTTAATGTCATTCTGTTTCAAACACACCATTCATAAAAGCCATCAAGGATCAGTAATTGGTAGAAAGGTCTTAATGTCATCCGCATACATCAAAATATCACTGTACTTAAAACACTGAACAACATCATTCAAAAACACACTAAACAGAATTAGAGCCAAATGTGCGCTCTGCGGAACCCCAGAGTCAACATTAATAGGCATGGACAGATAATTATTAACTTTAACAATCTGCTTGCGTTCTGAGAATAAGATTCAAACCATCTCAGCAACCCACCATGTACACCGTAGGCATAAAGCTTTTTAATAAGAATGTTGCTGTTAAGCTTGTCAAAAGCCTTAGCAAAGTCAGTGTAAATAGAATATGTACCATAACCAGACCCCATGGCTTCCATAATAAGCTCATGGTATACTAGTAGGTTGTTTGTGATGGATTTGCCCTGCAAGAATCCATATTGCTGGACAGCAATAATATTTTTAAATACCTATATCGTTTAAATAATCCAAAACTATAGAATCAAGCAATTTCGGTATTAGTGACATCAAAGAAATAGTTTATTTCTCTACTTTATCCCTTTCGCCATTATTTTTGTAAATCGGGACAACATTTGACTGTTTCCATTGTACTGGAAATGATCCAGTCTGCAGTGACTTATTAAACATGAGCCAGAGAGGACGAGAGAGTGAGAAAGCACATCATTTTAGAAATAAACCAGAGATTTTCTCTTGTCCTGGTCCTTTAGATACATCCACCTTTTCAAGCTTATAAAAAATTTCTGATAACTTTATGTATAAACTGCTAGCATTTAGACAGGAGTTAAATTTATAGTTCTTTAAATAATTAAGATTAACATTAGCATCTGCTGGAGGCTCATAAACTCTAGAGAAGTGATTAGCAAATGCATTCGCAATCATAAGGCCATCATCAAATTGCTTTTCATTATATTTAACAACAGAGGGTAGTTCACTATTTTTATTTTTAGAGTTAATATACTTCCAGAATACATTAATATCATTTTTTAAGTCATTCTGAATACTTAGCAAGTAGGTGGCGTAGTCGTCCCTAGCTCTCTGCTTACATAAGCCACGAAGAGTACTGAAAGACCAATAATCCTGTGCTAACTTCGTTGATTTAAATTTCTTATGTGCAGTTTTCTTTTCAAAAGTTAAATTCTTGAGGTCTTGACTAAACCATAAAGGAAATTTAAAATTATTTCTTATTGCTATCTTTGGCACATATAACTAACTCTATACAACTGAAAATAACCCAATAATAAAAACAGTATGTATCCATGTCTATATCATCGACAAATAGTTGATCCCAATTAACATTTATTAAAACATTGTTAATCACAGTAAAGTTTGCATTCTTAAAATCATATACTAGCTCTTCGAGTTGTAATGGTGTATAATAATTGTCAACATCATGTATGCCAATAACAAGTGCTGGGTGATGACTGTCACAAGACAGAAGACTATCACATGGGCATATCACATTTGTATTATCATTATTACTAAATCTAAAAGAACATTATTACAATTTTTTATCTTATTCACTTGACTACAATTAACGAATAACATGGTACTGATAAGTAGATCACCAGCAGCAGTATTTCTGTAAGTGGATTCGATATTCTCTTCCCCCAAGAGTTGGAGATGGGGTAAATTGTAGTCACCCAAAATATACAGCTTATCGCATTCTTCACTCACACTTTCTATTACATTACAGTGACACTCATTGCGGAGGGAAATATACGGCACAAAAGTACAGTTTTTTAAAGCCACGTATAGAAACATATACCCAAAGTTCCTCATGTAAACTGATTCATAATCAGTGCATATAATATGAGCTTTTATATTATTTTTTACCGCGATAAGAGCACCTCCACCTCTTGTATTTCCACAAGCTGCATAATTCCTGTCTTTTCTAAAAATTGTATAGTCTTGAATTCCCAGCTCTGCATCACAATAGTCTGAAGTTAACCAAGTTTCAGTGAAAACAATAATTTCATAAGAGCACAAGGAGACACTGTTGGCTAAGTCGACTAGCTTGGTTCTTAGACCTCTTACGTTCTGATAATATACATTTATGTTTTTTGATCTACTCAGCTTAACGTCTGTAAGTTTCGATAACCTCTGGGGCCACCCGCTTGTTTGCCTCTCTTTGGAAAAAAAGAGGTTTTACAGTAACATTTTCTGGCCACAGGTTACTGTTATATATCTTAGATTCATCATTATGAGGCACAGATACTTTTAAACTTGCACTAGACTGGCCACCCGAGGATAATTTAGAGCAGGACAGAACCGATATTTTTTTTAGAGGTAATATGCTTCAGTTGTTCTTCTGTGGAGTCTGTACTTAGATTACCAATATAGATCCATCTACATTCCGCTGCAGCAGTCATTTCAGAGACATTTTTATTATTGCCCTTGATAGCATATTTTTTATTATTAAAATCTGAATTGATCAGTCCTGAGTCAGTGTCTTTGTCCTTTTCAATATTAATGAGATTTTTTAGTTTCAATTGCACTTCAGCATTGCTTACAGCAGCTGCAACATCAGAACTAGACAAAGGGCCCTTGTTGACTGTTTTCAAACCACCTCCAGTACTCAGATCTTGATCAATGTTTTTTACACCTGCACTTGTGAAATGATTTATTAATTTTGAGTTTTCTTCCACTATAGTAGAAGACATTTTTTTCAATAGCTAGTATCATGTCCTTTAAATGTTTATCCATTGTAGATACATTATCCGAGTGTGCATCTGCATTTTGAGTGGGTACTTTGTCAGTCTTCATATGTCTTTCAACTAACTTTATCCTCTTATTCAGATCATCCACGCACGCAGTAGAGGATGTGATTGTCTTGATATTATTTTCCATGTTCCATGTTCTGATATCCCTGACTTGTTTTAGGTTTTTTGAATTCCTCCTCTAAATTTACAATTATTTTGTTCTGTTCTATTAGATTCTCCATAATATTAACTCTACAATCCGGACAGAAATGAAATAGTAATCTGGTCTTCAAAAGGAGAACACGAATTTCCGTTGAAGAAATCCCAGCACACTCCCCACATACTGTTTTAGTGCAGATGTCACATGAGTAACCAAATAATTGATTCTTATCCTCCTTTGAGATACAATTCCTGTTACATTTGTAACAAGAAGCCATCCTTACAAAAAGTATTTAATGTGTGAAAAATATGACAACCCTGCCTAATAAATTATTTGTTGTTATTGTTTACTCAGGATTTAAATCAGATATTTTTATTAACAATAGAAAAGTTCCACTGCTACCTGGCACTTGTGGAACCAATGGACCAATTTTCAACTAAAAGCAAACGTACGTCACACAACGTTGCCAACTCCACTGCACCAATTCGGAAAATGCTATAACTAATAATGCTCAGTTCTTTTGGAAATATATCCGATCGCAATCTAATCGTGGTGCTGCTCCAAAAGAGATGTTCCTTGAGGGTGACAGCGCTGATAACGGCCACGATATTGCCAATCTCTTTGCTCGTTATTTTTCGTCCGTTTACAACCCCGTGGATAACAATATTGCTGGTGTAGATTCTCCTGAAGGGTCTGTATCGATTTCTAACGTCATGAAACCTACGGAGGTGGAAACAACTCTGACCAGCCTTGACGTTAACAAGGGTGCAGGCCCTGATAACATACCTAACAGTTTATTAAAATCCTGTTCCCATTCTCTATATCTCCCCCATTGATTTGTATAAGAGTGGATAAGCAATAGCCGCCTGTCGCACTATTCAAAAGTGGCGACCTATGGGCGAAAAAACAGGTTTCTGCGCATGACAAAATCGACGCAAAATGGAAAAACATAAACAAAGAAGATACCGTTTTGTCATGCGCACTAAAACACTTGCCGTCTCAGCAGGCGTCGGTCAGGATCGAACTTGGCTTTTGTGTTTGACGTGTTTTCGTTTTGACGGCGCGGCGTTTTGAGTTAATAATCCGAGTTCGATTCGAGGCAAAATACCCGGGATTTCCTATTTCAAGTAAGTCTAATTATTATAAGTATTACTTATTTATACCGTATTGTTTGTTTCACTATGCTAACTGGGGCCCATTTCACAATCGGCAAGACTCCTCTACCGAATATTTGGTGAAATAATCACTTTCGAAGTCCGGGCCTGCCTATTTACCTTCACGGTGCAACAACTAGCTCCTACTAATTTTCTAATGCGCAAGTCCAAATAGAAATCTCTTTGTTTACATTTCGCGGTCGTAAATTTGCCATGTTTGGTCTATTTATTGCTTATCCACTCCTATACAAATCAATGATCTCCCCCTGTATTATATATTTTCGAAGCCTTTAGGTTCTGGAATGTTCACTAGCAGGTGGAAATTGTCACACGTTTGTCCGGTAATAAAAACGAAGTTAAAAATTATAGACCAATCTGCATCCTCTCAGCTATTCCCAAGCTCTTCGAGCACTGTGTTGAGAAAATCCTTAAGGCTGTTTTTGAGCCAATTATCGTCAATCAGCAGCATGGTTTCATCTCAGGCCGGTCTGTAGAAACGAACCTATTCCTATTCTCAGACTACCTTAATAGCTCATTCAGCAACAGCCTTGAATGCCACGCAATTTATACAGACTTTAGCAAGGCCTTTCACAAGGTCAACCATGCCATTTTAATTTCCCAACTTTCCAGACAGGTGCTAGCATGGATTATATCTTACCTGAATGAAAGGGTACAGCGGGTTATAGTAGAGGGCTTCCATTCGGAACCATTTTATGCAACATCGGCAGTCCTCCAAGGCTCTCACTTGGGCTCCCCTTTATTTAAATTATTTATTAATGATTTGGTCCCCCTGCTATCATCCGATTGCCTGCTGTTTGCTGATGACTTAAAACTATTTAGACAAGTCTCATCTGCACTTGACAGGTCAACTCTCCAGAACGACATTGACATTATCTCTTCTTGGTGTGACAGTAACGGAATGTCACTGAATACTGATAAATGTCGGTTTATAAGATTTAGTAGATTAATGAGTACCGTCCCCGTTCATTATTCCATCAATGGTGTTCCTCTTGTGGAGGTCTCGGTGGTGAAAGATCTTAGAGTCCTTTTAGATAGCAGACTTTCATTCTCACATCACTTCGAGAGCATCATTGGTAGGGCGAATAGAATGCTGGGATTTATAAAAAGATCGTGTAAAGACTTTACAAATATTTTAAAGTTATATATTTTCTTTGTCAGGTCAATTTTGGAGTTTTCAAACATAGTTTGGTCACCATATTATCATATTCACATTAATAGACTTGAAAATATTCAACATAAATGTATTAAATTCTCTAAACACCATTTGTTCCGCTCAGGAATCAACTTAAATGATAACCAGACTATGACCTACCTTAATCTAAGTACACTTGCTTGTAGAAGGGAGTACTACGACGTTTCCTTTTTTTTTACAAAGTAATTAATAATATCATCAAAAGTCCAGACTGTCTTAGCCTGTTTTCATTTCATGTTCCTCATTGTCGTACATGGTATTTGCTCTACAGCCCTACAAATAGGGTCTCAACCGCGGTCAATAAATATTGTGACAGCCTAGACCTAGCTGGTGCCTCCCTAAACACCGTCAAATCCTCTGCTAGAAGGGTTATTCTAGGTTAAGTTTCTGTATACTGTAATATCATACTTGCAAATGTTGATAACGTTAATAAATAAATTAAATTAAATATTCTTTAGGTATATTGAGTGATAGTCTTAGTTGTATAATAGTTTGTAGGGTTGCGATCGCTAAGCTGTGCTTCGGCCCTATCTGCGTTTATTATTGACTGCATTACCTGTTTGTGGTAACTACAACCTCCTAAGGTTTTCGTTGGTGTCTTCTTGACTAGTAAGTTTTATTTGCCAATCTTCTCACAAAAGTGGGGCTACTATTACAAGCCCCATATATAATCAATTTTATTAACTTGTTGACGTTGACACATTCAAATAAAACGGTTATTACAGTGACGAATCGTAGTTGAAAGTAGTTTGGGTGGTTAGTGACGGTGGTTTAAGACTCTGCTCTAGGCTATGATGTACATGAAAAGCTTGAAATACAGATGCATATCTGAACAGCACCATTTTTTTAGGTGTGTTGCTATTAACAAGATCTGGAGCTGTTTACTTCGTATATTATACGTCGGAAACGCAGTGTCCTCAACAAGTGGAGTTGCTGAAAGACAAAGAAATCGTAACGATTGCGACCCACGTAGAAGGCAAGCACTATATGGCGCTTGACAAGGAAGGCACAGTTTACTCGTGGGGAAATGGAGACGGAGGTCGATTAGGTAAAGTACTACGATTATATGTGTGTTATAAATTATGAGCTGTGTATCCTTTTTTACTCCCCGTCAGGAGCAAGGGAGCTTACACTATACTTACTTCCTTTCTACTAATATGGAAAACTAAATTTGGACAAAGCAAATCCAAACCATTATCCTGTAAAGACCAGTATGTTTCTCGTAAATGTATGTGTATTTTTTTGGATATGATAGGACATGGCGATACTTTAGCAAAAGATGAACCAACCGCCATAGAAGGGCTAAAAGGCAAGGACATCTTGGCGATAGAATGTGGAGCCACTTATAGGTAAGTTCTTTTTTTAAAGACTCCATATTTTATAATATCTACAAGTTCGTTATATTATTTGTAAATTTCAAGTCTTAGTTGTTAGTAACATTGTTTCTTTTGTAGTTTTTGAACGTGATCCTACAATGTAATTTGCGATGAAATAATAAATAGTATTTACACCATACTTTTAGTGCAGCTATTTCATCCGCCGGCTTCCTCTACACCTGGGGGAGGGGCAACTACGGTCGCCTGGGTCACGGATCCTTCGAAGACGTGCTCACGCCCTCTCCCATCCTTTCATTAGCCGGCCAACACGTGGTGGGCATGGCTTTGGGCTCCGGCGACGCCCATTCGCTGTGCGTTACCGCGCGGGGGCGCGTCTTCAGTTGGGGCGACGGAGACTATGGGAAACTAGGCAGAGGCGGGGCGGAAGGTAGCAAAGTGCCGAGGATTGTCGATAAATTACAAGACGTAAGTATGTTTTGGTATATTAAGGTGCATTTCGTTGATATATAAAAGCAGTAATTGTATTTAGTGTTGGTAATATACTATTTTTGTCTAGGTTGAAATTACTAAAGTTTGGTGTGGACCTCATTTCAGCGTAGCGCTGTCGAATGAAGGAAAAGTGTACAGCTGGGGCAAGGTATATAATTTGTATGTGACAAATACTTTGTGCTGTTACTGACTTTTTTTTTAGGGAGAAGGTTGGAAACTAGGACACAAAACGGAAGACCACGTGAGAACACCCGAGCAAGTGGAAGCGCTACAGAATAAGAAAATCGTTTCGGTCTCAGTGGGAGTATCACACTGTTTGGCTTTGACTGACGGTGGAGAAGTTCTAGGCTGGGGGAAAAATGAAAATAGGCAAATAGGTAACATGAAAGCTAACCCTCGAACTTTAAGCAACTGATTCCACCGGGTTAGTCATAAGGTGCAAGGCAGCCTTTCCGGAGGGCCTTTATATTTATTATTACATATTAGTACAGTGAATAAGGGAAAACTGACAATTAATGCTACGTCTTACTTACTGCTTGTATACAATGCATTTTTTTTTCAGCCGACACAAGTGAAGCCTTCATCCAGCAACCCAGAGTGATCGACTCACTTAAAGGACACAGAATTGTGGGCGTAACATGTGGCCCGATTCAAAGTTTCGCTTGGACCGATCTGAATAGCTTTACTCCGTCCACAGCTGTACCCTTCGTCATGGATCTTTCGGAAAGTACTTTCAAGTAAGTATGTAGAAGATCATGTTTTTGGTAATTTAAATCTGTCAAATGAGCTAATCTGGACAGTAATGTGTTGATTGGTTTTCCAGTTACATTTTTAGTCAATGTTTCTGACCTTATTTTGATTTGATTTCGAGGCTGCATTAGATAACAGATAGATAATTAATTAGATAATTTTGTTTAAATTTTTCAGAGTAATATATTATAGGATCTTATCTATATTAATTTATAAATCCTTACCATTTTCAAAATAAAAAGCATACAAAAAGCCAAAACACCAAACGCATATTATGTTATTCTCTCAAAAGAATCAATATTGGATTTGCACGTCTGTTGCAATGCCGTAATTTTTGCGCTTTTCTAGCAGTTAAATCAGTAGTGAAAAGTGCCGTTTCGTATAAAAATATGCAGAATTATTAGCCCGATTTTATGGGATTGGCGTCTTGACGATTACAGCCGTCGTTTGGAAAAAATCAGGTAAATAGCTAATACCTATTCTCTAAAACTTATATCCAGCCATAACAAAAACAACAAACATTCCAATAACCATTGTTGTCAAGAATGCAATGTTAGAACTGCTTGGCACGACATATCACACGGAGAGTTTTCGCACTGGTGGAATTTTTGCGATGTCGCCGTCACTTTGGCAACAATGCTCGAAAGCGACGAACAGAAAAATGAATGCGCGAAAATCTGCAAATATTGCAAGATAACTGTTGAAAAAACGAGTATTTCGTGTGTTCGTTGTAAAGCCCACTACCACACATCCTGTGCATTCAGGGTAGCTGGATTAATCACCCTGGGAGGTAGAAAAAACGAAGTAAAGTGTTGTGAAAACGAAACTGGTGTCAACAACACCAACAATGAACAGGAAAATATTTCCATCATCAAACAGGTCTATGACGACCTAATCAAAAGTAAGGACATCCTAATTAATGAATTGAAAGAAAAAGAGCAGCTATTACACAAAAACATGAGTTGCTTGAAGAAAAGTTGAAAAATTTTCCCCAACTCTCCAAGAATCAAGGAAGCACTTCGGCAACACTGGATTGTCAGAAATCTCAAATGACAGAAGAGAAAAATAGAAAATCGGAAGGTTGGCCACAACCGCCACGGCCGATAGAAAAACCTTCAGGTAAAACTAGCAACATCGCCACAAATCAAAAACTGCAGACTGCAAGCACATCAGCTGCCATCATTGTACAAGAAGATGACGACATAACCTCAAATTCTCAGCCGATGTCAATATCTGAAAATCAAAACAAAATCGAAAATGAAAATAAATGTGAAATTGAAAGAGAAAACTGCGAAGATCTCGAAAAATGGACGCAAGTTATTTCAAAAAGGGACCGAAAAGCATTGAAACGCACATCGCCCAAGAACATGGCAACGTCTGCGCCTATCAAGGGGTCAAATCAAGAGGACTCTTGCATGGAAACTGCCCACAGATATCGTTGGATATTTATAACCGGCCTTTCAAAAAAAACTGAGGAGAAGGATATCATCAAAAATTCGATATCAGCAACTTTACATGTGAAAATATGCAAACAACCAAACAATAGGTTAGCTCATTTAAACTTGGGGTACCTAAAGATATGAAAGATTCCATACTTGATTCGAATCTGTGGCCAAATGGAGTGAATATGAACCATTTTTTTAAGCTACAACGCCTACGGAAGATGTCTTTTTACGAATGAGAAGATATAATGACGGGGGTCGGACTTTTAATAAAAATACTTTTAATAAAGATAATTTTAAAATGTTTCATGCTAATTTTCAAGGGATTAGAGATAAAGTTCTTGAGGTAATTCTTGAGGAATCAAAAGTTGATTGCTTTTGTGTGAATGAACATTGGTTGAATGAAGTTGAATTCTTTCAAACCAAAATAAAGGGATTTGCGACATCAGCTGGCTTCAGTAGATCAGTAAAACCAGGGGTGGGGTAGGTATATATTTAAGAGACACATTGGAGTATCATATTTTAGATATAGCGAAATACTCAGTTGAACTTCACTGTGAAGTGGCTGGAATCCATATTGAGTCTATAAACACACAAATTCTTACTGTATAGAGGTCTTCAGATGGGGGATCTTGATGAGTACTTTGAAGTTCTATCACTGGTATTAGATTAAATTGATATTTCTTCAAATCTAATTGTTTCTGGGGACTTCAATGTACATTTTGAGACTCCCAATAGTAGAGAGCAAACAACTAACTTTTTCTTTTCATTATAATTTAATGCCTACAGTCCATTTCAGTACAAGAGAAAATGCATGTCTCGATAATTTATATGTAAGTTTTTTCCAACATAACCTTGAAATAAAACCCTACAGTCTTAAAACACTCTCTGATCACTCAGGAATAATTGTTACACCTTTTAGTTTGAAACAAACTCATAGTACACGAGTATCTTTTAGACCAATAACAGACCAAGGTTTAGTTAGTCTTTACACTGAACTAACTTTGATTAATTGGGATAATATAGCAAACTCCAACAAACATGTGGAGGAAAAATTTCAAAATTTTATCGAAATATTGACAAACGAAATGGATAATTGCTTACCTGTTAAATTAAAATTGGTCAAAAAGGATACTCAAAGAGTCAAAATTGACTGGTTTGATGCGAACCTGAGGGAAATGAGAGAAAAACTTAAAACTCTTAGCCTTCTTAATAGCCAAATCCTATGTTAGTTACTAAGGATATGGTCAATTCATACAAAACACATTAAAGGGCTGAATTAACCAAAGCTAAACAAACTGCACATTATAACATCATAAATAATTCCTCAAATAAGTCACAAACTGTGTGGAATATCATAAAATCTCAAAGTAACATTTCTTCCCCTTCTCAGGAATGTTTTAATCTGAACTGTCAATCATTTAATGATTATTTTGTTAACATAGCAGAAAGTATTGTCCAAAACCTGCCATCATCACAACAAACCTTTTCTGACTACCTGGTACAGGATTTCTCTAATATACCAAAATTTAAATTTAAAAATATTACAATCAGTATGATAAAAGAAAAAATATCATCCCTAAAAAACAAAAACAGCAAAGACTGTTATGAAATAAACTCAAAAATCATTAAACATCTAAAATATATAATCACTAACTATAAAAATAAAGGTAGTCCGGACAGTGAGGAAAACTATCGTCCAATTTCCTTATTGCCGATACTTTCAAAACTTTTGGAATACCTTATGAAAGATCAAATAAATGAATATTTTGAGCTTAATAACTTATTTACTCAAAGCCAATTTGGATTTTGCAACAAAAAATCTACAACTCTTGCTATAAATAAACTAGCAAAATATGATGCAGATGGCTTCGAAAAAAAACTAGATACATATACATATCTTTCTTGGACCGAACGAAGGCATTTGATTGTATTTCACATTCAATACTCTTTAAAGAACTCGATTACTATAACTTTGATCAAGGCAGTCTTGCCTTCGTCGAGTCCTATATGAGGGACAGAAAGCAATATGTATTCTTTAATAATATAGAGTCCAAAAGACAAAAAATACAGTACGGTGTCCCACAAGGTTCGGTATTAGGACCTTTGCTGTTCCTTACATACATAAATGACCTTCCCAACTTTACCAACGTTGTTGAACAGATTTTGATTTTGTTTGCGGATGACAGGACCACCCTGCAACACTATCACCCATCTGAACATGAAATAATTAAAAATATCATAGCTGAAAAGCAAGAAAATATGGAGAACTGGTTTGTTGTGAATAAACTTAGTCTAAATAACAGCAAGACACAACATCTAACTTTCTCGCTTAGGTCAACAGAACCCATTTTACCATCGAAAGAGTAAATAAAGTTCCTTGGCAATGGCATCCACCTAGACCCAGGGCTAACTTGGGAAGTTCATATAATTAACCTTTGTTCAAAACTATCAAAGATCATCTATTTAATAAGAAATCTATCAAAAATTGTATCCAAATCAACCCTTTTAACAGCTTATCATGGTTATTTTGGCTCAAATATGTCATATGCAGTGTTGAATTGGGATCATGCAGCCAAGGCTGAACAGAGTTTTAAAATGCAACGACGATGCGTCCGAGTCATTGCGGTTCTTAAATACAGGGACTGCTGTAGAAACAGTTTTAAAGAACTGAGACTACTAACATTTCCCTGCATCTTTATACTTAATTGTTTGACCTATGTCAAGAAAAATCAATCAAACTATGTAACTCACGATGATGGTCACTCTTGCGTTACTCGAAACAGGCATAATTTGGTTCCCAGCTACCACATAGTGGAAAGATCGAGGAGGGGTTCAGATTATTATGGGATTAAATTCTTTAATGCACTTCCTACAGAAATTAGAGATCTTGGTTGAGTTCAACAATGCAATTAAGAAATATTTGCTGGAAAGTGCATTCTATTCTTTTGAGGAATACCTCACAAGTAACTTTGAAATATAATTTTAATAACATGTTAATAATATTTTAAATCTGTTCTAGTCTCAGTCTGTAATCAGATATATTTTGATGTCTTGTGCTAGCTTCTATGTAAGATTGTGAATTGTATACATGTCAGTTTTAAATCTTAATGTAATTGTATTCTCTGTTTTATTTGTGGAAACTACTAAAATTGTTGAATATTTTATTTTATTGAAATGTGATTTGTTTGCAAGTCAGTTATAAGCCCAACACACTTGGCAATTGATTTTAATTTAACTTAATAAGTAATATAAGTTACGTTCTTTATCTATATTCCTGACTTGTAAAAGCACATTGTGTAATATTTACCAATAAACAAAACTAAACTAAACAATAAATTAAAGCGCAAGAATAACGATTTAATACCTAAGTGAGAAAAGATAATGATGAAAAAGTGGGGAAGAAGGAGGAAAAATAGCAGAAAGAAATTAAAATGTCTTCGCTGTCCTGCTCCCAATGCCATAGTACCTGTTTCTTTAAAGCTAGGCCCAGTGATAATGAACTTTTCGGGGCTTCTTGTGACATTTGCTGTTAAGTGATTTGCAAAAAATGCTCCAAAACCACAACAACCGAAGCTCACGCAATGACGGTCAGAGATCGAGTTATTTTATTCTTGTGCTCGCACCGCAAACTGCGCCTAAAAGATGTACCTAATTATGAAAAATTTATAACAACTTATGATAGTCTTAAAGTGCAGACTGTTAAGAAGGTTACCAGCATTCATTATTTAAACCAACGGGTTGAAGATCTAACTCAAGAAATGCAAGAAGAAATCAAGCAGTTGGAGATGGCCAACCGCGATAAGGACAATTTTATCAAGAAACTTTAAAGAAGAACGAAATACTACGAGGATAGCGTCCTCAACTCTGAATTGAACCTTGAAGCAACCATTAAGACTCTGGAAGCAGATAAGCTGACACTTAATAAGGAAGTTGTATCCTTGATGGCCAAAAACAAAAAACTTCAGGAGGAATTGGATTCGTTACGTGATGGGGCTGTAAAGTTTAACAAAGGACTTGTTGAATATAAGAATACGATAAACCAAATGAAAATGTCCATTGAAACCCTCACAGAAGAAAACACTGTTTATGTAAAGGATTAAAAAAAAAAGCTCATCTGGACCTGTTTACTATGAGAGAGTCTAGAACGCTTGCAAAGACAAATAGTTTATCACATCCAAATGCATCTACACCTGTACAACGCAGCCCAAAGGTACATGCTACCAATCATGCCTCTACCAAAAATGAAGACAAACAAAAGATCAACAAAGTGAATATTTTGACTGATGATTTCGCAAAAACCATTTATCCCTACTTAGCACAAGTACTCACAAACTTTAATATCCAAGTGATATGTAAACCCTTTTCCAAATTTAGTGACCTAGTCCAAACATGTGATTGTTATATATCAGATTTATCAGTTAACGATTATGTTATAGTTTTAGCGGACTTAAATGATAGTGCAATAAGAACATCTTATATAGTGTTTTTATACAAATTTGATTGTCTGCAGTCTTCCTTTGCTGTACAGGGTGATCCCCTATAAAGTCGCCCCCCTATAACTTTTTTATTTTAAGTGTCCCAAAAAAAATAAAAGTATGGTTATGTAGGTACTGAAAAATACTTTTTTTCTGCGTATAAAAATATTGGAAAAATTTTCAGTATACAGGGAAATCCAAAAAGTTAACTTTTTTTTCAATGGCACACCCTATATGAATTTATTTTTCGATTCCTTGTAAAATTCTAAGCATATTTGATGTATGATGTTATACCTCTAAAGTTAGTAGTTTCACAGCTATAAACAGTTGAAAATCGGTACTTTGGCTACTTTTCACCTTGGTAGCAGGATCATTAGAGATGGAGTAAAATAAATTTCACATTCCTATCTTAACTTTTCAAGAGCTATCTGACGGTACTAACTGGCAGGCGGTACCATGGGTACCAAATTTGGTACCTCGGTAGGTACCATAAGTTAGCACCATCAGATAGCTCTTGGAAAGTTAAGATAGGAATGTGAAATTCATTTTACGCCAGTGTCGATCTTTTGTTGTTTACACGCGTGTTCGATGGCTCTACGTTTTATCTAATTTTCGATGGGAAATAGTGGTCAAAATTAGTTGTTTCTTTTGCAAGTTATAAATCTCAATGAGCTTATTCTGCTTTTCGAATTAGTGATTTCCCAAAAGTTCAAATTAGCAAATAATTCAAATTTAAAGTGAAGACAATAGAGTACAATACAATGTTTTGCTGAATGTTTTTTTGTCGAGTCCGAATGCGAGAAGCGATAACGTCGACTCATATCAACAAACGGAGAGTTTTCGTACGGTTTACGCTAGAAACGGTACTTACAAAGACATATGGATCGCGAGGTGTGTGTGAGTTGTCATCGCGAAATTTTTGCTAATAGACCGGCAATTGAGTGTTCCGAATGTTACCGATGGTGCCATAAGGGCTGTTCAGGCCTAACAACAACACAGTTTAATGAATTCAACAACAAAATTAAAAAACAACGCAAACATAATTGGATTTGTTTGTCGTGTGAAGAAAGTAGAGTGAGTCGGCAAACGACTTCGTTCACCCGACGGTCAATGCTTGACTTACCTAAAAGTCCGGAAAATTCAAGCACTGCGGCAGCGACAACTGCGACAACACCGAAATATAAAAGTCCGGTTATGAACACAAGCGCTATGGACGCAACAACGAGGACGATACCAAGGCCAAACCCTACAATATTACCAGACTTTAATCGCGATGTATCAAATCTTTTGAATAGGAGGGATGTTGACATTAAGGATGTAATTATTTTGATACAACAGCTACATGTGCAGTTGTTTAATGCTATCTCTGAACAAAACACAACTACCCAAAATATCCTACAAGAAATGAAGAATTCCCAAAATGCTACTATTTCACAGCTTCAATCTGAAATCTTAGTTCTTAGAGAGGAGGTAGAAAGCCTTAAAGCTGCCAATCATCAAAGTGCAGGCGACAAAAATTCTAACGGCGCAGAAAGTCAAGTTAATATTTTAACAGAGATGCAAGATAGAAGTGCTAGAGAGTCCAATGTGATGTTATACAATATCTTAGAAAGCAGCTCAACGGATAAGCAGTCTAGAATAAACCATGACACCTCAAAAGTAACAGAGGTACTAAACACCATTGGAGTCACCCCAGAATCTATCAAGGCTATTAGAATTGGGAAACAAACCACCAATAAAGTTCGTCCAGTCCAAGTGATCTTGCCCAATAAAAACCTTGTACGGTCATGTCTAAGAAACAAACATAGATTAAAGGACACCGGTTTTGGTCTGGGACCAGATTTAACCAAATTGCAAAGAAACCAATATAATAAGCTAAGAGACGAACTGAATTTAAGAAAAGCCTCTGGTGAAGCAAACCTTGTCATCCGATACAAGCTGGGTGTACCAATCATTACCACAGTCCAACCTAAGAATCAGGGTCCCGAACCAAAAAACGATTAAGCTGCTATTTTCAAAACCTTGGCGGAATGAGAACAAAAATTCTAGACATAGGACATGCCATCAATTTGTGCAATTATGATGTTGTGATATTTGTTGAAACTTGGCTGTCCAGTGATATCAATAGCAACGAGATGGGTGTGTGTGATTTTAACATATATAGACTTGATAGAAACAGTAAAACAAGCAAAAAGTTGCGTGGTGGAGGAGTCATGATATGCGTAAGAAAAACATTAAAATCTAGAGCTATTTCTGTAAGTTGTGAGTTAGTTGAACAACTATTCGTATGTGTCCAAACTTTAAACAGTAAATGTATGTTTGGATCATGTTACATTCCTCCAAAGTCAGATATGTCTCTTTATGTTTCACACTGTGATACGGTGGAGAGTCTTGTTGAGCGATACCCAGATTATAAGTTTATTTTGACTGGCGACTACAATATGCCTGATGCACTCTGGATAAACCCTGGATTGTTGGTCGATTGCTTACCTGACTCTCCAGCTATCGTCGTTTTTGGCAGCTTTTCGTATTTAAATTTGAATCAGATAAATAACATACCAAACCAGCATGGTAAATTTTTAGATCTATTTTTTTCGAATTTTTCAGATGTTAATGTAATATCAGCATATGATAAACTGATGGAGAATGGCTATCACCACATTTCATACTGTATAGATATACCTTTTGATAACTGTAAAACCCTTAGATATGATGTACAGTATTACGACTTCCGTAATGCTAATATAACTGCTTTAAACGATTTTTTTGCTTCACTGGACTGGGAGACTGTTATCAACACAACGAACGTAAACGAATCGGTTGACCAATTCTATAACCAAGTATACGAGGCTTTTAATGCATTCATTCCCATAAAAATATTCAAAACAAGCAACTTTCCCTGCTGGTTCTCTCCCGAACTTAAGGAACTGATATTAGAAAAGAAAAGAGCACATAAACGATTTAAGCAAACAAATAATTCTTATCATCATTATTCTTGTTTTTCTGACCTTCGAACCCAATGTAAGGAATTGCATCAAAATTGCTATAATCCAAAAAATAGAAAATGAGCTCCATGAAAGGCCTCGAGTCTTTTGGAAACATGTAAATAATTTAAAAAGGAATAACGACTTTCCAGATGTTATGTACATGGGCGAAAATACAAGCTCAAATGGTCAAGATTCGTGTAATCTATTTGCATCTTTTTTTAAATCGGTTTACTCCAACGAAAATATTTTGACACCACCCAACGGTGTCCAAGAAGTTATTCATATGAATAACATCGATCTGACGCTATCTAACGTTTTTTCAGAGATCTCAAACTTCCCTTCTTCTTTCTCCTCTGGTCCAGATGGAGTGCCACCATTTATAATAAAAAAATGTGCTTTCACTCTTTCCATTCCAATACTTAAACTTTTTAGGTTGTCACTTAACCAAGGAGTGTTTCCATTCTTTTGGAAGTATAGCTACATTCAACCGATTTTTAAGTCCGGGGACAGACAAAACATAGAGAATTATAGGGGTGTTAGTTTGCAATCTGCTATGCCAAAGCTTTTGGATAAGTTAGTATCCATTCACTTATCATCTGTTTGTAATAGGATGTTAGTCGAAAATCAACACGGTTTTCGCCCCGGTAGATCAACAATGACCAACCTTGTAGAATATCTTGAGGATTTAAATAATGCTATGGAGAGGGGCGTCCAAACAGATAGTATTTACACAGACTACTCAAAAGCCTTTGACCAGGTCAATCATGACATGTTAGTCACTAAAATGAAACTTATGGGATTTCAAGACCCGGCTCTATCTTGGTTTAATACTTTTTTAAGAAATAGATACCAATGCGTTAGAATAAACAATTACTTATCTGTCCCATTTGAAGTTCCTTCAGGAGTAACACAGGGATCCCACTGTGGACCATGGTTATTTTTACTTTTTACGAACGACCTAAGTAACGGTCTCACATCCCCTCACTTGTCATTTGCTGACGACTTGAAGGTCTACCGAGCAATAAATTCTATCCAAGACTCAGAAGCACTTCAGATGGATATAAACACACTAGCAGAGTGGTCACGCATAAACGAACTACATCTAAATCCTTCAAAATGCTCTGTTATTACATTTTCTAAAAGCAAAAACCTAAGTCGCTTTATCTATGATTTGAACGGCAATGAGTTATCACGAACACATCAGGTGAAAGACCTGGGCGTAATTCTTGATGCGGAGTTAAATCTTAAAGCCCACATTAACGCAATAGTTGGCAAAGCCTTTAAACAGCTTGGATTTATTCTACGCCAAAGTAAAGATTTCTCTCCATATATAATTAGAACATTATTTTTGACTTTTGTAAGACCTTGCGTGGAATACGGATCGATCGTTTGGTCGCCACATTATGCGACACATATTAAATCTATAGAAAGAGTCCAACAAAAGTTTTTTAAATCTTATGCATTTAAGCTAGGTATAGATATTTTCAACTTGGAGTACCCCGAAAGATGTAGCCTTTTAAACTTACAATCACTGGAGGGTCGTAGGTATCAGCAGGAGCTGGTTTTTGTCTACAAATTGGTAAATGGTCTGATTGATGCTCCAAATCTCCTTAAATTACTTAATTTTAATGCCCCAGGTCATACCCATAACACTAGAAATGTCTCCCTTTTTCGTTGTCCGTTTCATAGAACAAACTATGGCCTTAACAGCCCCATGTCCAGAATGCAAAGGCGTTTTAATGATAATTGTGATATCTTGCATTTGTCTGCATCCCTGCGAATGTATAAAAATGTTTGTTATACTCTCTATAAGTGAAGCACTTGTTCAGGCTTTTTTGTCTTTTTTATGCTGCGTAGTCTATTGTTGAGATTATAATGCTGAATTATTATGTATATGTATAATTGTATAAAACTAGTAAGTGTGTTATTACCTATTGTTTGTAAAAATGGTGTTACCGTTGATAAATAAATAAATAAATAAATAAATAAATATCTAATGATCTCCTTGCTACCAAGGTGAAAAGTAGCCAAAGTACCGATTTTCAACTATTTATAGCGGTGAAACTACTAACTCTAGAGGTATAACATCATACATAAAATAAGCTTAGAATTTTACGAGGAATCGAAAAATAAATTCATATATAGGGTGTTCCATTGAAAAAAAATTAACTTTGTGGTTTTCCCTGTATACTGATCATTTTTCCAATATTTTTTATACGGAGAAAAAAAGTATTTTTCAGTATCTACATAACCATACCTTTAATTTTTTTGAGACACTAAAATTAAAAAAGTTAAAGGGGGGCGACATTATAGGGGATCACCCTGTACAATAGTCCATACAACAAAAATGTATTTGCTGTTAACATGAAATTAAAATCTGTTACCATGAATCTAAGAAGGTTTTCCATTAATATTGACTTTTTAGATTTGTCTCATCAATTTTCATACAAAGACTTCACACATTCAAAATCCTATCTTAATAAGAAAGGGTTGACTAAACTGGCAAAGTTGGTTAAAATAGTGTTGCTAATTATAATTCATTTAGACTTACTAATCTAATTTATGGTAAACAAGTTCCCTCCAATGTGACTGCATTCGAATCTAATGAGGATTCACCTAATATTGGCACTCCAGAAGTTCATATATATCAATCCAAGGATCAATCTTTTTTATAAATAAATCCTTGGATGAAAATTACTTAAATAAGAATTATGTGTCACTGTTACCAGCGAATAATAACTACGATAAGAAGATTCACTCTCCGCGGCGACACGTCAACGCTATGTCTCCTTCCCCGCGCGAAAACTAGCATGATACTGGCATGTGACCTTTGGACCCGGCGCACACTGGTCGAATTTCTAGGAAAGCTGGCCATAATAAGGTTTACCAGAAATAAGATATAAAAATTATTAAGTATTACACGTTTAATGTATCGTGTTTTAGACAAATAATTGTTAAATTTTTTGCTCATCATCTATATTTATATATAGGGAGTATCAATTATCACTAACGATATAAATCATATATCAAAATCATTTGTATGTTCTTAAATCGTTCTAAAAAATGATTTTGAAAATTAAGGGCTCCTTCGTGGTAAAAAAAGGGTTTTAAATTTTTAATTCGATGATCCAAATTTTGTTTTTGCAACGATTAATTCAGAAGTCTCACGAGCAAAATCAATGTTAAGCGGACGACAGAAGCGCGTTGATGAGGGCCTGCAATTTTGTCATACGTGTATTTCAGAGTTATCGCTATTTTTAAAAAATAATCTAATAGGGACGAAACTAGTAAAAAATATAGAAGCAGCAGTGCAGCTGTTGTTCAAAAACACTTGATTATATACTATCCCAAGGTAATATCAAAGCCATATTTACAAATTAAAACCAAATTATAAATTTTTATCTGCTGATTCAGCCAAGGAATTTATTACTTCTTTTTATAATAACATCAGTCATGCATCAGCAATAATGATTCTACCGAAATTTCAGCTTCAGTTTCACTTACTACAATATTATGGGATTAGGGGTGGGCGACAATAATCGATTATTTGATTCACTTTTAAGAAATTACCGATTAATCGACTTATCGAGTAATATTTCAGAAAATAACGATAATCGATTATTTCGATTAATCGATTATTCAGTTATTTGCTAAAATATTAAGTGTTTAATCGATTATTCAATTTCTTGCCCACCCGTACCGATAAATTTACAACAGATATAGCTTTTAAAATTCCAATTTAATAATGCGTTGCGTTAAGGGTAATTTAAATGACATTTGAAAATACTTTCAGTACAACATATGAAGCAAAAAAAAAGTGCTCAAACAAGACAGCAGCAGGGAAAACTGCGCACGTTACAAATTTAGCCAATAAGGGATCATTTCGACGCGCCATTCTCTGATAATCTGGCTTCAGTTGTTGCACAATTAGGTATAACACCAACACATAACCTCAACGGAGTGTTCGCACGTTAGCAGTATAGTACATCAGTCTTTATCTTTTTATTATGTATTTGGGCAAAACTATATAATAAAAGGGCCACTCTCCGCGGCGGCATGTCAACGGTGTGTCTCCTTCCCCGCGCGAACATTAGCAGAATATCGGCAGGCCATTTGTTGGCAGGCGACCTTTGACGCGGCGGCCATAGACAAGCTCATCCTTTTGTCAGATTAATTTTCACGCCTAAATTCTCTAGTTGAGTCAATATTCGATATAAGATAATATCGCTATTTTTTTGTTGTGTTGTATTACAAAATAGGAATGAAATATACAGTAAAAATATTGTGCGAGACCTTTAACCAATTTTAAAATCACCCAAAACGCCAAAATTTAACTGAATATTAAAAGATGGGGCAAATTCACACAAAATCAAAATCTTTTCAATATTAGTTATTACATACCTTGAGTATTGTTATCAATAATAACTAATTAAAAACGTTAACAGATTTTTGAAACAGCCAGTAGAATACAAACTTTATCAAAATATTTATTTGGTGATAATAATAAAAAAAACAATTCAGAAGATATCAATTGTGTTTTTCCAAAGCCAAATAGAGTATTAGTATTATGCTATAAATAATTTCGTCATAAATTTGATTATATATACCGCAAACGAAAATATCGTTTATGGCCAGCTTTTATTTAAATTCAACCTGTGTGCGGCGAAGTTCGCCGATCGTTACCAGGCAACGAAGAAAATAAACGACGATTCTTTTGTAGCGCTCTCTTGCCATTGAGTGGGCCTTCTTGTCGGAGTTCATATTCGCTGCTGTTACTTCTAAATGTCCAATGTTTACGTAATAAAGTAGATGAATTTGAAATTTTTATTGAATCTATTGGCTCTCCAGACTTTTGCTTGTCACTGAACACTGGCTGAGACCTGATGAACCCTGTGTCATAGCTAATTATACTGTTGCATCCTCTTATTGCAGAAGGCAGCCGTATCATGGGGGCACCATAATTTTGGTAAAAAAATCTATTGTAGAGAGTATTACAGTGACTAAAGTAGGAAAGTTTGACGAACATATTAATGAGGGTAAATTTGAATTATCTGTGATATATGTTAATGATTTTAACCTTTATGTTATATGTATTTATCGTGCGCCTGGTAATGGTAGTGGGGAGTTCCTTGGTTCCCTTGAGTTATTGCTGGCATTGTTTCCAATTGGAGCAAAAGTAATAGTTTGTGTTGACTTTATGTTGATTTCCTGACTGAATCAAATGAATCTCAGTGCCTAAAAAATCTACTTGACTCTTTTAATTTGCAAATGCTTGTCTCAGAGGCCACAAGGGTTACAACTTATTCACAAACATTAATTGATTATTTATGTTCAAATTTTCCCGCGGAAGCAGTTTGTGATGTTCGTGTGATGTCTGCAGGGTTGTCTGATCACGAGTCAATTTTTGCCAAGATTAGCTTGTATAAAAAAAAGCAACCAAGACAAATTAAGGTCGGCCGAATTTATAGTAGGTCAAATTTTGATCGTTTCCAAAATCTATGTGAAGCTACTGACTGGACAGGAGTATATCGTTCTCTGGCTCCACTAAACTTCTTTGGTGACCTGGTGTTAAATATTTTTAATACAACTTTCCCTTTACACAAAATTAGAGCCAAATGTAAAAAAACCATGGATTACTCTTGGACTAAAAACTTCTGCAACTAATCTTCCAATAGTCAACAATTTCATAACTACTTTAATGCTTACAAAAGAGTATATCGACAAAATATAAGAAAAGCGAAACAGCTTTATTATAAGTCTAGAGTGGAGAAGGCACATAATAGGACCAGAGAAAATTGGAACATTATTAACGAACTCCGAGGCCATGCATCAAAACCAACAATTGACATACAATTGAAGTACATGCTTTTAACCAGGCTAAGAAAATAACAAGTAGCCTTAAATCCCAGACTGACCCTTTATCTTATACTGGGAATCTTTCTATTCAGGACTAATTTTTCCTCTCACATACTGATCCAGATGAGATCAAGAAACTTTTACATAAAACTAAAAATAAAAAAACTGCTGGAATCGACGGGCTATCGATCAGGGTTTAAGAGAGTTTACCAAACCACTCACTCTCCTCCCTGGCATACGTCATAAATATTTTTTTTCAACTTTCCCTGATAATCTCAAGATTTCTGTAATAACACCATTATTCAAAGGGGGTGAATTGAATGATCCACCCAATTACAGACCCATATCTCTGTTACTATGTTTATCCAAAATTATTGAGATATTAGCAAAGAATATTCTAATCGTAGTAGAATATTCTTTGATATTAGTTAAAAAGAGAATGATGGTTTTTTTTAGAAAAAATACGTTTTAGGTAGGTGTCAGGTTGGCTTCCGGGAAGGTTTTCAGGCACGGGCGATGCTATATTTGCGCTCCTAGAGGAGCTTTTCTTGAGCCTGAATGTCGGATACTTTACCGCCGCGGCGTTTTGTGACTTCTCGAAAGCATTTGATTACGTTAATCATGAAGTACTGCTCGGCAAACTCTTTAACTATGGTTTCAGGAGACTTCCCTGGATGGTTTAGATCCTTTTTATCAGATAGGAAACAGATCGTTAAATCCTTAGGAACTGTGTCCGATGTATGCTCAATTAAACATGGAGTTCCACAGGGTTCTGTACTCGGTCCTATTTTGTGCCTATTGTACGTCAATGACTTGACTTCTCTGAACATTAGAGAACATTTTACAGTCTTTGCTGACGATACAACAATCTTATGGTCGGATTGTGATCAGCAATCACTGATGAAAAGTGTCTGAAGACTTAATGAAGGTTAAACAATGGTGCGACGCTAACCTCCTATCCTTAAATGTTGATAAGACTAAATTATTGAGCTTCAAATTCACTTGTACCGACCAAATAGTAATAAATGATAAATATTTAGAAATTAGTAGCGGTAATAGGTTCCTTGGAGTAGTCATTGACGATAAATTGAAGTTCCACGAACACATTTCAATCTTGAGACAGAAAGTAGCTAGTCCGGGTTGTGACAAAAGAGCTGGGTTTGGAGGCTGCCAGAAATGTTTATTATTCCCTTGTAGAGAGTCATCTGAGGTATGGAATTGCATTTTGGGGCTCCTGCAGTCGGTATCTTTTTAACTCTGTTTTTGTCCTTCAGAAAAGAGCTATTAGGTATGTTGGTTGCATGGGCCCAAGAGAAACATGTAGGCCTTTATTCAGGGACTTGAAGATATTGACATTGTGCTGTCTATTTATGGTGGAAACTTGCTGCCTATTATATAAAAAATTTAAGCTGTATCTGGCCAATTTTGCCTCTGAAAGACACTATAATACCAGCCAAAATAGTAATATCCCCATGCCCATTCCTAGAAGCGAATTAACCAGGAACTCCCTAATTTATTTAAGCATTAAAATATTTAACCATTTACCAGATCATATAAAAACTGTAAGAACTCTTATAAGTTTTAAGGGATCAATGGGATCACTCCTAAAAAGTAGGTCATTTTATAGCATGGAAGAGTATTTTGCAGATGGCCGGGAGTAACCTCTGTCGTTTTTTTCTGTTTTATTTTATTTATTATATACAGTTTAGGTGTCCGTTTAATTGATGAATTTGTGCATGTATATTACTTGTTTCAAACAAAATTGTCTTTTTTATTCTTTTTGTGCTTTTCCAAGCTTTTGTTTTTATGTACTTAAACTTAACTTTTATTTGTAACATTTTATTTTCTACATTAGCTACATGCTTATCTAATTTAATAAGCTTTGTCTACAAATACTATATATGTATGATAATAAAGCATGTCTAAAAGCATGTCTGATGCCTAAATCAATGCATTCAATCTACTTAAAATAGCGAAAAGGCGCCAGAGCGAACTGAAACTAACTAAAGCAAATACAAATAAAATGAATGATTTGAGAGGTTACAACGCAGGCATATGTCAGATACTGAAAATTGCAAAGCTCTGATCATTCTATTCCGATCCTTCATTAAATTGTAGTTAATTTGCATTGAATTTTTTCTTATTGTTTAGATATCTAGATCAACTCCTCGCTGTTGTTACCGTAGCCCCGCCTTCAACCCAAGATAAGGAATGCATCGCGGTTTCAACATTGAATCTGTTGCAATTGCAGCTACACAGTATAATAAACAATAACATCGATCCTAAAACATTCGGTAAGTGTACCGGGGTACAATTTAATTTACAATTTACAGATACCTCGTACTACGATCGATATTGACTTATTTGCCGATTATTTGAAGGTTTGGGCCCCACCAGTAAGCTGCTCGCTTCGATAAAGTCTAGGGTGGTCTATCTGGCCAGTAGCGCCAACATTCTGTCAACAGTGCAGACGTCCGCGCAGGCCGTGCTTCAAGCCGGTTGGTCAGTTCTATTGCCCACGCCCAATGGAAGAGCTAGAACTTTGTCGGCCTTACTACTTAATGCAGGTTTGGACAATAAATAATTTTTATTTTAAATTTTGTATAATGTACTCGTAATTCCTATTAAATAGTTCATATATAGAATTCCTGATCCGGTTTTAGGGCGCATTCGAATGAGATTCGATAAAACGTCATATACTAAACGTTAATATTTGGCTTCCATGTACAAAATAGTGACATCGTTTAAAGTATTCTCAGTATATTAAAAAAAAAAACGATTACTGCTATCATAATTCTTTGATACAAAGGTTGGTTATTGATAATTTTTGTACCACTATGTGATGAGTTATTATTTTTGTTGCTTGAAGATATGGAATCGAAAATGTGTAAGTCAGGGCATAGATTTATGACGGACCTTCTGGTGTGGTCCCTAATGGCGGACGGAGGCCTGGAAACCGCTCTGGACGAGTTCCTTAACGTGGACATTTCCGAAATAGCCAACATCGACGAAAATTATGAACTCGGATCCTCTCCTCTTAGCATACCGCTCCTATACTTGGTTAGGCAATTAATAAGGTAATTATGAACATATATCTCATTTTTAAAGTAGCATTTCTAAGTAATATTCTAAAATTAAAAAATATATATAATTGGCTCAGGTGTTGGTGTTATTTGAAGCAGTGTCTTAAGTTGTTCAATATGCTTCTCGTTTTTCAGAAATAGCAGTAATTTGACACAAACGTCACTGAAAGAGTACGGCTCGAGTGGGAAAAATATCGCCCAGCTGCACTTTGCATCTCCGAGTTTAAAATTGCTTCAGAGATTACAGAGATTACTAATAGGTGAGTGTTGTTCCTTATGCAAGTTATGGATACATGCATGTTGTAATTTTATAACTTGATTAACTTTTTAGGTAAAATTCTTCAACGTTCGGAATGTACGGAATCGGCGGAGGCGCTACTGTCGAAATACATTGAATGTTTCAGCAGCCATATTACCGCTACTTTAAATATAGCCTATGATATATGCATGATCAATCCGAAACATTTCCGCTATGTGATGCAAGTACTGAAAAGCGATATTATCGGTAAGTTTATGCTTGGCTCATGTCAGATTTGTATTTTTGCTTTTATTTAATTATTATGTGCTTTATTGTCCAAAAAATATTACATGTAACATTTCTTATTGACAAAGCTAAATCAAAAAGAAAAAAAACAACAGGAAAACATAAGTGTGGTGACTTAAAACATATTAAATGACAAATATTACCTCCGCAATACACATTATCACAGTACCTACATCAGTACAGTCAAAATTGTAATGGCTTATTGCAGCCACAGTCAAAATTTTAATGGCTTATTGCAGCCATTTATCACAATAAAACTTTGATAACTCATTATTGGAACACACACTTCATGAGTTAATAAGAGAATATAATGAGCCTTCTAGTTCTACTCGAAAAACTCGTCAATAGAGTAGAAAGCTCTCTGCAATAAAGAGCACTTTAAACTTTTGCGGAAGGCTTTTAAGTCTCGAATATTTCTAATCCGCAGATCAACATGATTGTATATCTTGATGCCACTGTAAATCAAGGAATTCCTGACAAGGCTGGAATGTGGAATGGGCAAGGGAACATTGCCAATCTGACGTGTACCATATACCAGCTGAGGATAGGGAAATTGATACTTATTTTTATGAATTAGGCGAGCCATTTTCAGAATAAATAACGATGGGAGGGTCAGAATAGAGTGCTTGATAAAAAGGGGCTTACAGTGGGTTCTTGGATGCGCATTACACAGATTTCTAACAGCTCTCTTCTGCAGAACGAAGACAGATTGAAAAAGATTTCGAGAGCAAGCTCCCCAGAAGGGCAAGGCATATCTGAGATGTGACTCAATAAGGGCATAATACACGTTACGCGCAATTTCTCCACCAAGCTCTCGAAAGGTAGCCCGAACAGAAAAACAACCATATGCCAATCTTTTATTTAACTTAACGATATGAGTATAGAATTTTAAGTCTTCGTCAATACACAAACCCAGAAACTTAGAAGAGTTCACAGCCTGGATGGTGTTGTCACCAAATATAAGGCCATCAATAGGGCAGTTGAAGCCGATGAGGTTAGTTTTAGACATGTTTAAGCAGAGGCGATTGGCGTCACACCACTGCTTAATCCGAAATCCAACCCAATATCCCGCAGCAGCCGCCCCGGATCCTTGTCGCGCCACAGTACGTTAGTGTCATCTGCAAACAACGTAAAGCGCCCAGCAATTTCAAGCATAGTCAAATCATTCACATATAATAAAAAAAGGATTGGCTCCAATACAGAACCGCATAAAGTACGTTGTCCGCTAGATGACACACCATCTATGTGGACAGACTACTCCCGGCCACACAGGTAGTTCTCAAACCACCGAAGTGCCGCGCCTCGAATCCCGTAAGCAAAGAGTTTCCGCAGCAGCACCTCGTGACTCACACATTCAAAGGCCTTTGACAAGTCACAAAACACTGCCGCAGTCGCCATTCGCCCATTTATATCCTGAAAAACCCCTGACAGAAACTCGAACATTGCATCAGACGTGCTCCTATCAGATCTAAATCCATACTGATTTTCAGTAAGAATGTCATGATTATTTAGGAAGGATAAGAGACGATCCTTCACTAGGCGCTCAAAAAGCTTAGAGAGAGTAGACAGCAAAGAAATCGGCCTATAATTTGAGGGAGTCAATTGATCACCGCCCTTGTAAAGAGGTATTACTTTAGCTAATTTAAAGCAACATGGAAGGGAACCAGACACAAAAGAGATATTAACAACGTGTGATAGAGCAGCAATGGCCCTATCAGGTAGACTTTCCAGTACTCTGATAGATATTCCATCGTCAGTCGCCGCTTTTTTGTTTTTCATAGAACTTATGGTTTTTCTGATTTCACCAGCACTAGTTGGGGTAAAAATATTTAATGTATCAGTCACATTCACATTAGACATATATATTAGGGGGTCGGCGACTGGATGAAGGTCTTTAGTTAGATCATTGCCAATCGAACAGTAGTAATCGTTTAGAGAGTTGGAGTCAATATTTATTTGTTAAGATTTACTTGCTCTATTAGTAATTTCATTGACAATAGCCCATGATTCGCCTTGTTTATTTTTAGAATCAGAAAAACGTTTGGAATAATACAGTTTTTTAGCATTGCGAATGACGATTCTGTAGGTTCTCCTGTACAAGGAGTAATAAGACTGGAGCATCATGCTGTCAGGATACGCTTTCCTGAGGCTGTTTAAAAATCTCAGATTTGAGGCAGAAGTGCGTATCCCTCGTGTCAGCCATCTTCTTCTGTTCTTTGCGCCTTGGCTTCAAATGAAGGACAGGAAAAGCGTTGTTGACAATATTTGCCAAAGCACCGTGGAGAGGATCAGCCCCTCGCATAACAGAATACCAGTTGAAAGATTCACACAGGTCAGGAAATTGTTGAAAGTTATGACTGCTATAAACTCTGCCAAACCTCCTGCCCTCAAAGAAGCGAAAGCAATTCATAGGAATTATGGCCAGAATGGCATTATGATCCTAGAGATTGGGATTAAACACCTCGCAGCAGACATTCTCTTGTATGTTAGAAGCGATGTAGTCTATGGTTGTAGAGGATATTTTAGTCACACGAGTCGAGCTGTGAACATGCATGTCAGCATGTGAAGATCAAAGGAGTCAAACAAGTTGGACAGCCTTAAGGTAGACCTGCTATCTTTATTTTCAAAATCTATGTTTAGGTCACCAGCAAGTATAATCTTATGATTTAAAGGGAATCGCGAAAGAAGGAATTCGAGCCTTTCTGAGAACACGTCCAAATCACTGCTTGGTGAACGGTAGATACACACAATAAAACACCGAAGTTTAACCGAATGAATAATAGAGAATTCAAAATTTTTTTCAATAAGTAGATTATCAAATTTATCCACACCACTAAATCGCCCAGAAGCACACTCATCCACCAGCGCAACAGTGCCACCATGTTCATGACTTGATCTGCTGAACTTCGAAATTACAAAATAGCCCGGGACATGGAGAGGTTCTTCAGGCTTCAACCAATGCTCTGTCAACAAAACTATGTTAGGAAATTTTAAACTTTTAAGGATTATAAAAAGGTCGTCCCTTTTATTACGAATAGATTGAATATTTATGAGCATTAATGATATGCTCGTGTCAGAGTTTTTTAGTCTAAAAAAGGACCTCGTTCGATAATGTTACCACCCTGATCTGACAAGCCTTGACTATTATTTGTAACATTAGCAGTGCAGGTAGTGTCACAATATCTAATACAGGACGAAACGAATACACTTTTCAAAGTACAACTGGACTCTACATAAGAAAGAATATGTTTACAAAGAGACTTCCTTGACAGCCTATATCTACCATATTGTTATCTAAAATTCTTATAGACGCATTTTGACATGCAAGAAACTTTTTACATAATGACACAAACCTAAAATATTCATTATTATTTATACTTGAATATGTCAAAGAAAAAACAAGATTAGTATACTTTCCAATGGAAAATAGTTTATTTAATTGGTAAAAGTTACTGTTACTAATGAAGTCCAGACCAATACACGCTATAACATTATCGTTAGGTCCAAAATTGGTTGTTAATTGAAAAATTCCGTTTGCCAATTGGTGAACAGAATAACCAGGATGGCATTCTCCATAAATGGAATAGTCCCAAGAGTACGAAAACTTAGATAACTCACGGGCAACTCCTCTTGCACTACTGTCACCAAAAACCAGGATATTTCTTTTATTAACACTGGATATAGACTGCTTAAAAACGGGTTGATCTACGCGCCGTGAAACTGGAGATTTGGATTTTTGTTATTTTGGTGATCGGTTTAGTGGGTATATGACAGATAGTTCGTCAAATAACGAACTTGCAACCTCTTCCAAGCCATTACTGCTTATAGGGGCAGATATATCCAGATGGCTTGAGAGGTGGTGTGAATCAGCCAGGAGTTGCTTGAAGCCGTCCAGTTCCTTCGAGAGGAATTCGTTCTCATGGTCAAAGGTCTCGATAGTGATGAGCATTCACCGTTCACGCCCTTTAAGGTCGGATAACTCATCCATGGTTTTATGCAGATCCGCTTTAAGTGATCGATGACGGTCGTCGGAAGGTATTAGTGTACTGTCAGTTTGTACATTGGGCATTGAAGTTCCAATGTCTCTCACGCTTGGCGCGGTTTGGCAATGTTTATCACGGAGCAAAAATAGATCTCCCATGACTGTTTGAGTTGACGAAGAAACCAACTCTTTTGGTATGTTTAGAGCATCATGGTCTATTGGTTCCTTGCTCAGTTCGGCAATTCTTCGCTTTAGCTCGCAATTCTCATCCACCAATTGTTGTTTCATGGATTCTGCCTCATAAAGAAGGGTTTGTTTTTCCCGTTTAAGGGTGTCAACAAGTTTTGACTCATCATTCAGGTCAGTGTTGAGCTCATTAATATTTGTGTTAAACTAGAAACTAGCTCAGACTCCGAATCAATAGCTACATCTGAGCACTGCGTGGAACATAATATTAGGTTATCCCTAATTATTGCAACATCATTCTTAAGCCTTGATCGGCAGCTTTTATGATAGATACTGTGACATCCTATACAACTCCAATTATTTTGTGCTTTGTTTTTACAGCACTTAAACGTTAAAGCCATTTTACACCTTCCAATTACGAGAATGCGAGCGCAGGTTTGCAGTCCATAGTTCCAAAGTCAAAACAAAAGGCAAGTGAAAACAATTCCGAACTCAACACACTCTAGATAAACGAGCTCAGTTGGGCAAGAAAACATTTATTTACAATAATTCAGGTCGGTGCACCGCAAAAAGTTTAATCTTCGCTACGATTGATAAGCGAATTAAAGTTTAAATGCCAAGTTTTTGTTGGAATCCATCAAAAATAGAAGGCAGTACATAATCAAGGATTTGCAAATCACAGCTGTTCCACTCATCTAGTTGGGCCCAAAACAACAACAAAGGTGCATAAAAGGCCGACAAGCACTTAGCGAAATTTTCGCATTTTATGACTTAGTATAACACTACAAAATTTACCGAAATTCGCGAGCACATTTTAAACACACATTTTAAACGTTTTGAGACAGCCAAGATTTGTCTATTTCTTCTTTCATGTTACGATTGCTTTAGATAATAGTCCAATCACCGATATCTAATTTGCCTTCGTCAATTATTATTTATTTACTGATTCAAATTCAAAAAAATGCTTTATTGTATAAAGAAGGCTATATTCTCATTTAAAAAGCTGGAAAAACGAAAATTTAAATTAATCAAATCATTGTAAAGCTAAATAGACATATAAAATAAAATACTCATTTACAATTAAAAATCATTATCAACAAGTACCTACATCAACACCTAGACATTATTTTTTATCACAACTTAAAATACATAATTTTTCCTAAATAAAATAACAACAAAAATTAAACTGTCGGTTAAAATTCTAGAAAATAATGGAGAGGTACATACATATAAAACGATTTTTTTTTTATCATAGTCTAATCAAAAAACATCTCTATAGAATTCTTCTAGGTTATAATATGCTTTACTAACTAACAATTTTTTTACTGATCGACTAAATTTTTTATCACAATTTATAGTTTTAAATTTTAGGGGCAAACGATTATAGACCTTTATACCTTCATATATTATGGAGTGTTTGGTCAAAGTTGTTCTAGGAATGCAAAGACTTAAGTTATTAGAATTAAATCTTGTTACATATGGAAATGTAGTGGGTCCATTATGTCTCTTGCATTTCTTATGGACTAACTCTGCTGTCAACAAAATAAAAATACAGGGTAAAGTGACTATTCCCTCCCGAACAAAGAGTGGTCTACAGTGATCTCTAAACCCTGCTCCACACAAAAATCTCACAGCTCTCTTCTGCAAGACAAAAACTGACTGAATGAGGTAGAGGCTAGCAAATCCCCAGAATTGAATGCCATACCTTAAATGGGATTCTACCAAAGCATAATAGATCATCTTTGCAGTTTTTGTAACAAGTTCCTGTTGAACCAATCTGATGGCATAACAATCGGAAGCCAATTTTTTCCTTAATGAAGCAATATGTTCATCAAATTTTAACCCAGAATCTATAAATACACCCAGGAATTTAGAGCAGTTTTTATTTTCGATGAATTCTCCATCCAATAAAGGATTTGGGGTGACCCCTTTAAATTTAACAATATTAGTTTTTCCAATATTAAATGTGAGTTTGTTTGCATCACACCATTCTTTAACAATTTGCATATCAGTGTTAATTGGTTCTCCTAAAGCAGTGTTATTTGTTCCTAGCCACAATATTGTAGTGTCATCAGCAAATAATGTAAAAGATCCATTAATGCTGATGAGAGCTAGGTCATTTATGTAAATGAGAAACAGTAATGACCCAAGCACTGAACCTTGGGGAACTCCAAAATCAATGCTCTGCACACTGTGAGGACCACGAACCACTTGTCTTCTATTTGTCAAATAGGATTCAAGCCAAGACAGAGCACACCCCCTAAATTCATAACAAGAGAGTTTCCGCAGCAATATTCCGCGATCCACGCAATCGAATGCCTTGGAAAAATCACAAAATACTGCCGCAGCCACCTGTCCCTCATTCAGACCCAAGTAGAGTTGTTCTAAGAGATAAAAAATTGCGTCACTGGTGTTAGTTTTATCCCTGAAGCCAAATTAGTTTTTATTTAACAAGTGATGCCTTTCCAAGAAAGAACACATTCGAATTTTTACAATTTTTTCCACTATTTTTGAGAGAGTTGGAAGTATTGAAATGGGTCGAAAACAAGATGGATCATTAGACCTTTAAACACTTGTCTCACCAATGCTGTACACAAACTCTCAGGGAAAATTCCGCTGTCAAAGGAAATATTTATTAGCTCAGAGAGTCCTGAAAGCACTGAGTCTGGAAGATTCGAAAATAATTTCAAAGAAATGTCATCAATTCCTGCAGAGTTCTTGTTCTTAATTTTACTCAATATAGTTTTAATTTCATTCACATCGGTGTGGTATAAGGAAAAAGAGTCCCTTAAGGATATATTTTTTAAGTAAGACATTGGATCAACATCACTATTAATATTTTTCCCGAGTTTTTCAGCAATTGAACAATAGAAATTATTAAAAGTATCTGGATACATTTCAGTCTCATGAATTCCCTTTTTACTATGACTTCGCCTTAAATCATTCACTATGTTGCAGATTTCTTTCGACTTATTTTTAGCATGACTCATTTTATTATTATAGAATATTTTCTTGGCATTTTTAATTACCTTTCTATATCTACATCTATACTTATTAAAAAAATATATTACAAATTCTGAAGGATCATATTTTCTAAGAGTATGTAAGAATCTGAGGGTTTTTGAGGATATTTCAATTCCTTTGGTTATCCATGTTTTTTTTTTTTCTCTTTTGTTTCATAGTTT
Organism: Pissodes strobi; assembly: GCA_016904865.1. NCBI lineage: Eukaryota > Metazoa > Arthropoda > Insecta > Coleoptera > Curculionidae > Pissodes > Pissodes strobi. The sequence continues at coordinate 186,911 of MU182116.1, read as the reverse complement.
TTAGAGTACATAGTGTACCTAGTTTTATATTAAATTCATTTAGAGGGTTGGATGACCTTTTAATTTCTGCCCAATCAATTTTCTTACAGTCTGTTTTAAAACTACTAAAATTAGCTTTACTATATATTCGTTCCCTTGTTATGACTTTAGAAGTTGAAGTTCTTAAGTTTATTTCATATAAAACAGCTTCATGGTCCTATAATGCAGAAGGTACCACCCTTGTACTACTAAAGTTAGTCTCACCAAAATTTGTACAAATGTAATTAATTAAAGTACATGATAAATTAGTAATACGGGTTGGATCCTCTACTAACATTGTTAAATTAAAAGACGAAAATATGGCTGATAGGTTTTGGGTGTGAATGGATGTCTTATCTAGGTAATTAATATTAAAGTCACCCGCTATCAATAATTTAGCTTTTACTGGTAAAAAAGAAGCAAGTTCTCAAGCCTATATAAAAAGTCTTCAATTCTACTTCGAGGAGGTCTGTAAATGCATAAAATATAGATGTTAACTAGTTATTAAAGACTAATGAAAATTCAAATTCACCTTCCACCTGTAAATAATTATAATTTACTACATCACAAGAATTTTCCCCCTGAAGTGCAGGCCTTTATTCACTCTATTTTCTATTTGTTCGTTTGCCTGACCATATAGAGCAAAACATTCTATATATATTTTTATTACATTTCAAAATGTGATTCGTTTAAACTAAAGTTGCTAGAATTATTAAATTAATAATGAAGTAATATACTATATACTATATAGATATAAGTTCGGAATATGCCTTTTTGTCCGAAGCGACCTTTCATGTCACCGCGAGGAAACACTCGAACCGAACAACCTTGACGTCATGTGGCTCAAGTTCACCGCCAAGGGATTAACCAAGTTTATATGTTGTCTCTATCGCCCTCCGAGCGATAGAGCCTACCAGCTTTTTCTCAACACTAGCTACCACTTTTGACTCAATACAGGTCGATCACCCCAGTTCAGAAATAATCGTTCTGGGAGACTTCAATGCCCACAACACCAACTGGCTCAAACATCACAAGACCGACAACGAAGGTAGAGAAGCTGAAGCATTTGCCATCAGCTGCGGGCTTACTCAACTTGTAGACGAACCAACTCGAATCTCAGAGAGGGGCGAATTCGCCGCCCTCCTGGATCTTTTTCTGACCACCAATCCTGACCAGTACAAGGTTACAGTTGGTCCGCCATTAGGTACCTCCGACCACAAACTTATTACAACGGTTTGTGAATTGCCACTCATACAGAAGGATCCACCATTGCCTCGCAAGATCTGGCATTACAATTCTGCAAACTGGGACGATCTTAGGCAGTTCTACCTAGATTTTCCTTGGCTCGACGTCTGCTTTGCCACTGACGACCCGTCAGACTGCTGCGGAGAGATCATGCAAGTAATCTCCTCAGGAATGGACGCATACATCCAAAATTCCATCAAGTTACCATCAAAAGGAAAGCCCTGGTTCGACAAAAAGTGCGAAAGAGCTGTAGGAAGGAAACAGCAAGCCTATAAGTACTGGCAGCAAAATCAGACCGCTGAAAATCGCAATTATTTTATCGAAGCGAGAAACGAGTGCAAGCGTGTGATCGACGAAACTAAGGACAAACACAATCAAAGGATCAGGAATAATTTTACTATGACTTCGCCTTTTCTCTAAAGCTGGCTACAATTATCCCACTATTTAAAGGTGGAGATTGTAAAACCGCTTTAAATTTCAGACCATTCTCATTGCTTTCAACCCTGTCAAAGGTCTTTGAAAGGCTTGTTAAAATGCGTATGGTCAGCTTCATCAACAGACAGGACCTATTGAGTAATGTTCAATTTGGCTTTCAGGCTTCGAGAAACACTAATGATGCCATGTTTACCCTTCTTAAGGACGTTTATATGGGGCTAAATGATGGCGAGTTCGCTGCAGCGGTATTCTGTGATCTTACCAAGGCTTTCGATTGCGTGGATCATAGAGTACTGCTGAGCAAACTTGAGGTTTATGGATTCAGAGGCACGTCATTAAATTGGATATCTTCTTATCTCTCAGACCGTCGGCAGGCAGTGTTATTCAACAACGAAAGACACAGCCAAAAAGAAATTACATGTGTTCCTCAGGGCTCTGTATTGGGTCCTTTACTGTTCTTATTATATATTAATGATTTGTCAAAGTTGAATATATCTGGCGTATTCACGATGTTTGCTGGCGATACGACCATTTTGTGGCGTGACACTAATCCCGATCGTTTGCAGAGCTGTGTCAGCAGAGACATTGTCAAAATAAAAGAATGGTGCGATTCAAACTATTTAACACTTAATGTTTCGAAAACAAATATTATATCCTTCAAATGCCAAATAAATCACATATTTTTAAATTCTGAGTCTATACAAAATTTAAAGTTCTTGGGATTATATATAGATTGTAAATTAAGGTTTGAACCACATATTCTTAATTTAAATAAGAAACTCTCTAGTGCATGTTACGCATTAAGAACAGTTGCTCGAGAGTTGGATGGTATTATGGCGAGAAATGTATATTTTGCGCTTATCGACTCTCAGTTTGGATTAGAAGTTGGCTCCACTCGTGCTTATAATACTCGTGCTTCTCATATAATGTCTCTACACATACCCTCCTCTTCTCTAACTAAAAGATCTATTATATATGATAGCAAAAAGCTCTTTAATCATTTTCCATTAATTGTTAGAAGAATCACAAACAAAGAGCATTTTAGGAGAGAGGTGAAAAATTTATTAATATCAAAGGCCTATTATTCAGTGTCCGAGATTATAACGACTCTTTTGTTTAGTGATTGTTTGTGTGTTTACTTGTATGTGATTTATTTTTATATATTTTTTACTGTCACAATGATTTCTGCATATATCTTTTATTTAAGTGTATTTTTGAAAAATATTTGCAGATTTTAAATCACTTTTTATGTGTTATTTTATGATTGGTGGTTTTTTATGGACCATCTGTACTTAGGTTAAGATGCTTTGATCATAAGTTGTATAAACTTGAATCAATAAAGCTATTTTTGACTTTGATTTTGACATCATAATGCCTCAGTTTGGCCAGAAGGATTTCATGACGAGACAATAAGTCTGTAACTTTGCAGGCCAGTACATATGGCAAAATCATGCAAACGACAAATTTACAAATCAAATATAATGCACTTACCTTTGTTGCCGTATATTTCATTTATTATTTGCATTAGAAAACGATTGATATTCCAAAAGTACTTTTCGGAGAGAGGAATATCTGTATGTATTGTTACATTTTTTTTTGCGTTTTAGGAATTTTACTGCCAGAACTGTTAGTAAGCCTTATACTTTTGGAACAAGAGCTAGATATGTTTTTAACGTCGATGGATTGGCTTGTCACTTTCAAGGAAACTGTCAAGTGTTTGGATAGATTATGTAGGGTGTCTCCGGATATTGATAATATCGACTTGGATGATATCAGTTGGCCCGGCGTTTCGCAGGTAGGAGATCGGCCATATTATCAAATATGTTCTCATTAAATCTTGAAAAATGGTAACCTTTCTCATGAAGACCTGATAGTTAGCAATTTTATAGGATATTCGTCCAGTTTCGAAGGTCTATATGAGAAAGGTGTTTCTAAATTTAAGCAAACATGTAACATTCCCTTTGTGAAGTTTTTTGGAAAACTATTTCAGGCAAGACCGCCAAATATGTCGCATAAGCTCCACGACGATCTACTTCTCATTAGGAAGCCAGACCTAGAAAATCATAATTTAGATGGCGGAAGGTAAATATGACTTCATTTTCTAAGTGCCAATATATTTTCCTTCTATGGTGAACTGCTTAAAATAGCGCAAATTTAAACAATAATAACTCGCAATGTGTCTAAATGTATATGTGTGTCATAAGGTGGTTGGTGCTGAACAACAGGGTCTACGACGTTCAGGATTTTCGCAGCGATAATCCCGCCATAACCGACATCCTCCAGAAATATACTGGGAAAGACGCAAGTCCGGTGATCAACACAACCTATCCGCATTTGTTGCCTCTCATGGAACATTATTTAGTGGGAAACTATTGCCTGCCCGAACCCGAGATTTCTACCGTTGGGAATTTGGATTACATGTACACGTGCTCGATGCTATTGGACTGCGAGAGGAATCTTGGATATCTTTTAGGTAAGGAATTTCTACTACTTCTACCTACTATCTGCTACTGATCCTATTTTAACCTAGGTTTACACGCATTCAACTTACGCCAAAGCTTGCCGCAGAAAGAGGAAGAGATCCAATCGAAACAGTGGGCCAATGCGCCCTTCCTAGCGGGCGGACTTCAGGTCGAACAACCCCCGAATCCCTACGAGGAAGAAAAGGGCGAATCGAGAAGCACCAATTCCACGGCCGACAATACCCCTACGGAACCGAATAAGGGAAACGTGACGCAGAAGATGTTGAAGAGTTTTCAGTTGCCTATTGATCGGATAAATTCATTTATCAACGCTCTGGCGGAGAGTAGATTATCGGTAAGTTGTTTGAGTGTAATCTGTGATCAAATAATACGAAAGAATTGGGATTACTACAGAGGACGTCAATGTGAGTAGGCCAAGTGATGATAGTAGAGTGCCAGGGCCAGGGTCGATTCTCTTTGGAGGGTAGCCGGGGTCGATTCTCTTTGGGGCTGTGGACGAGTTCAATTCTTGACCTTGAGATAGCCCACTTGCCCTGGGGTGTATTCGACCTTGAATGCCGTTAGCTTTTGTTGAAGGTCGCGCATATGACCTTGGGATTGTTCCAAGCTTGTATGACCTTGAAAGTCCTTGGGATTGTTTTGTGTCTTTTACCTTGAATGACATTGAGATAATTTGAATGCGCTTAAGTTTTTTGCTGATGGTTGTACATATGACCTTGGGATTACTCCAAGTGTACATGGTGTCCCAAATTCGAACCTCATCATTGGGATCTCGGGAACTAGAAGAGATGCGAGGTCGATTAAATGGAGGCAAAGTTGCGTAGTTTGATGCTGATCAAAAGATGTTTAAAAATTCCGAATACTTCCGAAGATTTTTGGAAAAACCGAATATTCGTGATTTCATTTTTATTTTTTATGACTCTTATTTGAATAGATATAACAAAATAAATTTAACATTTTCATTGCTACTTTTTCTGTTCTTCAAGATGGGGTTTTCAGATTTTCAAGCCGACGTTTCGTCTTTGAGCTGCCATCATCAACTTTGTTTTTTATATGAGTTTATTTATCAGAATTCATAATATTACAACTCAGCAAAATAAATTTGGTACAAGAAATAAACAATTACCCACAAAAGGAGACCCTTGTTAGTGGGACATGTATGTGAAATAAGAATATTGAGCGTTACATAACACAGAGTTTTCTGTAACATTACCTACTTTCTTAATTAATGTAAAATTACCTTTTTAATGATTAT
>MU182116.1:143667-181375 GCA_016904865.1 Pissodes strobi | reverse complement strand
ATAAACACAATTTTCTGTAAGATTACCTAACTTTCTTAATTAATGTAAAATTACTTTTTTAATGATTATAATAAAAATTTCTAATATCTAATAGCTAAATTTATCTAAATTACTTAACTATTTTTAAAGAAAATCGTCATAGAACAATAACAATAAATGGGGAAACAAAAACAAAAAAAAGCAAAAGTAGCCGAATAAGAGATGAATGAGATTTCAATGCCAATAAGTACATGCATTTTTCCATCTAGTTTAGTAATAGAAATGAAAAATATATTTTCGTACAATTTAAAACGTTTTCCTTCACATTTGGAATAAAAGATAAAGTCCCAAAGTTATTAAAGTCTCAATAACCATGGAACAACCATCCCTATATATATTTTTACCACATTACAATTAAGAACAATTTTTCTTCATTCTTCTAAGAGTTTTTAAAATCAATAATATTTTCAACTTTTAATCTCGTATTTTTCAGGATCCATTTCCTTAATTGGAACTTAAATCTTTTGAGACCTCTTACACCCAGAAGCTCAGCGGGTAACTATCTATGAATTTTCGGGCTAATATACCAGTAACTGCGTTGAGCTAGAGTTGTCCTGACTTTGGGCAGTGATCCACTGTAAGCTTTAAGTCGTGTTTCATGAGTATGTGAAATATTTGAAAGAGTATCTTTCTTTTTATATTGCCTTATCACAATGCTTTGAAAAAAGGGTTGTCTAAGATCCAAAATGCCACATTCCCAGTATAATTGATCGGAAGGATATTGTTTGTTTCTACCTAAAACAATTTTTAATATCCATTTTTGTTCAATTTCCAATGAGTGTAAGTGAATCTTTAGCGCTCCACCCGAGACTAAAATACCATAATTCAGGTGTGGTTGAATAAGTGCTGTATTTAATGATGATAAATATTTCTCATCAAAGAACTTTTTCAGTTCTTTAAATTTATTAACAAAACATCTCACTTTATTAGTTACGTATTGAATGTGAGTATGCAACTTGAGATTTGCGTCAAGAAACTAAATACTTGATTTTGTCCGCCCTTCTTATTTCAAACTTTTAATTTTTTATGTCAATACAAAGGTCCCTAAAAGGTGGCAATGAATCCTGATAGCAACTAAATGGCATAAAATATGTTTTATCAAAATCTATTGTTAATATTTGATTATTAAACCAAAGAAATACGTTTGCCAAATCTAACTCAGCCATACCTTTGAGATCGTCCCAGGTATCTCCCACATAAGTTATGCAAGTGTCATCAGCAAAACACATAATTTCGCCTGTTGAACGAATATGGAATACATTATTTATATATATAGTAAACAAAATAGGGCCCAAAATAGTACCCTGAAGGACACCTATGCAAACTGGGATCTCTTCACTATAAATTATTGTTAACGGATATGCATTGGGTTCTTTCTGAGAGATAACTCTTATAGAGATTAAATGCTATTCCTGATTCCAAGGTTTTCCAAAACTTCCATGAGGATTCTGTGGTCAACCGTGTCGAAAGCCTTGGCCAAATCTAAAAACACACACAAGACTTTTTTTCCTTTGTCAATGGTGGAATATAATCTTGTAGCTAGTCCTACCAAGGCATCTAGGGTTGACAAGCCCTGCCTAAAGCCAAACTCATTTTCTGATAATACGTTGTACTTTTTTAGAAACTTTACCAAGCGTATCTGGATTATTTTTTCAAAAATTTTACTGATACAGCTCAATAATGATATAGGCCTATAATTATTCAAGTTACTTTCTGAGCCGCCTTTATGAAGCGGCTTTATAACAGCTTTTTTTTAATGCTCTGGGAAAATATCCCAACTCAAAACATCTATTTATCAAAAATACTAAAGGCCTGCTTAGAGTTTCCGAGTTCTCCTTGATAATATCACTCTTTATGCCGTCGATCCCTGGAGACTTACCCTTCTTTAAAGTCGATATTACTTCTACTATTTCGTTAACGTTGGTAGGAAACAAAAACAAGTTGTCATTAATCCTTAGGCGAGGAGATTCATAGTTTTTTTCAACTTTTATTTGTTTTGCCATATTGTGACCAATGGTACTAAAATGGTTGTTAAAGTGAGAAGAAATATCTTTCTGATTATAAACAATAGAATTATCGACCTCAATTTTTGATATTTTTTTCCGAGTTACATCTTTATTAAGAACACGTTTTACATTTTTCCATAGCTTGTTTGGGTTGTTTAAGTTTTTGTCCATTCGAGATTTCTAATAATTTATGTATGATTGATCTAATAATCTGTTATATGTAATTCGGTATTTCCTAAATTCTTCTTGATACTCCAGGTTTTGTGGATGTTTCTTCATTTTTTTTATACAAATTATGTTTAGTTTCCATCGATTTAAGTAAGCCGGGAGTTATCCAAGGGCTTTTACAAACTTGATTTCTTTTGTAACTCTTTATTGAAGTACAAGATTCAATGTAACTCCTTAAACGCTGAATAAAATTATCTGTTGCGAGATCCAAATTATCCTCAGCATAAACAAAATCCCATCATTCCTGCGACAAACAAACTTTGAGCTTTTTTTTTGTCGAAATACATTTTATCAAAAGTTTGGTAATAGTTGTTATTGTTAATGACAGGATTACTAAGAAAAATATTTAAAATAATAGGGCGATGGTCTGTAATTTTATTAGTAAGAATAACCGATGATATGTCTTGTGCATTATTTTTAGATGAAACAAACATATGGTCAAGGCATGTACCGCTATCTGGCCGCGTTATATTATTAATAGCTGATATAAATCCATATTCGCTAAGTATGTTTTTATATTCTTCGATATAATCATTACTTTTTAATAAGTCGATGTTAATATCTCCTACCCAAATACAGTAATCCGATTTCTTTAATAGATTAGAGATGCTTTTAAAATAATTTTCCAAGTTTGCATTAAATGCATAAACACAAGTAGATGGTAGTCTATAAGTTGAAATAACATTGATTCTAGTCTCATTCACTTTTAATGTTAAGTTGACAACTTTAATTTGATCAAGAGAGCATATATGAAAATCATGTTCCAAAATTTGGTCTACATAAACAACTTCATCATTATTTAAATTCCCTTCACTATAGATTAACTTATATCCCGGAATATTAAGCAGTGTTGTATCGTTCAAAACAAAGGTTTCAGTTAAAATTATTACAGGAAAATGTCTATCTAGACTACTTAAGAATACTTGTAGTTCTTTAAAATTCTTTGATAAACTTCTTATGTTGGTATGGAAAATCAAAAAGTGTTTATCGTCATTTATTACTTTGGGAAAATCGTTATTGTGTTCAATAACAATGCTTGATATATCATCATGCTTAAAATCTTAAATAATTATTCATTTCGGATGGAAAGTAATTGTCAATCAATAATAAGATATGAGCATATATCGAAGTTAAAGTTGTTAAAACATTACAAGTAAAATATAAAATATAAAAATGTTATAAAAGGAAAATGTTAAAATATTATAAGCACATTGGAATAAAAATATGAAGCTAGAAGGTGGTACAATAGTAACATGCATGAAAACTTTAAGACAGCACGAAAAAAGAATAAATTAGTTTATTTATTTTTCTCCACCTTCCCTTCTCCTAGATCGTCCTATTTATTGTCGTTGCTGCTAACACTAGCGCTCCTGAGATTTCTCTTCGGTGGTTGGGTAGCGTTTTCACTTTTGTCAACTGGAGCTTTTCGCTTGTTGTTACTTACGGGTGCTGGTAAGAGTGCTTGTGACCTTCCAAGGTTGGGCTGTTGAGGATGATTAGTAGATGTGTGCCTTCTTAATTCATCAGGAGTTTGCCTTTGACCATCAATAAATAAAGCTCTATTTTTTATATAAGCTTGTTTGGAGTTTTGTCTAGCCTCTTTAAGATGATCGTAAAGGACTTTTTGATCGGCGCGCTCCTCCTCTGTGTAATCTCGTTGAATAAATACAGAAGTTCCCTTAAGTTTATTACTGCTTTTGAGTATTTCTTATTTTAGAAAATAGTTGTCTAGCTCCAAGGACACTGCACGGTTTCTTTCTGCTGATGGCTTTCCTAAACGAAAGAAGTTTCTTACGTCTGAAAAACGACACTCTACACCTAGTTTTTGATTTATCAAGTCCAGGCAAATTCTAAGATCTGAGATTTCCTCCTGTTCCTCTTCAAGGCCGTGAATTATGAGCTTAAATTTCCTAGAGTCACGATCGACCTTTTTTAGCCTATTCTTCAACTGCTCAATTTCTTCTTTAAGAGTACTGTTTTCCTTTTTTATTTGAGAAATTTCCTCAAAGAGTTCCTGTTTTGAAGCCTGTATTTCTTTAGTAATTGCAAGCTGTTGATCGCTTATCTGATTCTTTATTTCTTCGTTACATTTAACGAGCTTCTGTACCAGTTCCAATAATATACTATTTTCCATATCTTGGGTAAAAGTAAAATTAAAATAAATCTATAAGTCTATAATATATTTGAGTGTATGGTCTGCTATAATCTGCTCTACTATTGTAGGAATTTACGAGAACGTATGCAAATCAGGCTCGGAGATTGGAATGTTACGATTGTTTTGTGAGTCGTACTATTACTTATTTTTCATATACTGACTTAATTTTATGTAATAAAAGGTAATACTTACGTCTTCTTTGGTCCTGTTATTGTATACTGCCACTTTTCAAAAATTTTCTAACATTAGCTATAAAGTTATTAAGCACTATTTTCAGAGCAATTTCACTTTTGTTTATATCCCTAAAGGACACCATTCTATATAATCTGGATTTTTTTTATTACGGATTTTAAAAGCTTCTAAGGTCCCAAAACCAATGATGTGTCGCACTTATTCGAAAGATTCATATTAGTGACATTTTCCATAAGAGCTCATGTGTTAGAGACAGAAAATAGATTTTTAATAGGATTAAAAACAAAAACCTTTTTTTGCGCATTAACGCTTTGCAAAGCTTAAAAACTATCATAAGAAGTGGTTAATAAATAATATAATTATTAAAGTGTCAACCCTCAAACCAGGCTATATTTTTAGCAATTTACCCTAGTAAATAGTGTGGGATTACATTTGGAACAAATAATAAATTACACATTCTCATTGTTTTAACACACTTTTTCGAAAAAATCATTTTAATGATTTCCCGGTAAGATCTTGTCAAAAAAAATTGTTTTCTGCCTCTGAGTTCTTAAGAAAAGTACCAATAATATGAATTTTTCGAATAAGTGCGATATATGATTGACTGTGGGACCTTAGGAGCTCTTAAAATCCGTAATAAGAAAACAAGGGTCGTATTTAAAAAAACAAACTTGATGATGACAGCTCAAAGAGGAAACGTCGGTTTGAAAATCTGATAACACCATCTTGTTGAGCAGAAAAAGTAGAAATGAGAATGTGAAATTTATTTTGTTATATCTATTCAAATGGAGTCATAAAAAAATAAAAATTAAATCGCAAATATTTCGTGTTAGGAATTTTTAAACTTATAAGGTGGCATTTTGATCAGCGTGAAATCGGGCAACTTTGCCTCCATTTAACCGACCTCGTATCTCTTCTCGTTCCCGAGATCCCAATGATGAGGCTCGAATTCGGGACACCCTGTACATGACCTTGAACGCACTTGGGACCCTTTGCAGAGGGTTATTGTTCGTGATGTTTGAAAGTCAGTTAAGGACATGCCACTTGACTTTGTGTGCCCTTGAGATAATTTCAAGCGACATCGACCTCGAGTGTCTTTGCGGATATTTGAAGATCACACATTTGACCTTGAATGACTTTGAGTTGACCTTGGAACTTTTAGTGTGACGTCACATCACCTTCAGAAATATATTGTGGTGGATATAAAAGGTTTAATAATGCAGAGAACAGTTATTGTATGACATTGAGAGACTTTGATCTTGGTTCTTGGGACTGTTTTGTGGTATATTTTACCTTGAATGACATTGAGATAATTTGATCTTGAATGCCCTTGATTTTTTTATTGATGGTTGTGCATATGACCTTGAGATTGCTCCAAGCGTGTAAGACCTAGAACGCCCTTTTGAATTCGTGAGAATCGAACCCATGACTACGGAGGGCTATAGGGTAGGAGACCGATCGCAATACATTTGTTTCGGTCACAGTTTTGCATCGATAAATCAGCTTTCAAAAACTGCCGCCAGGGGCGTATGAATTCCATGCGCACCTAAAAATGCATGGATTCTTATGGGACAATAACTATTTTTTATTGAAATTAGTTAACTTATTGCTTTCAGAGAGACAAATAACGATTTTATATTAAGTAAAAGATATTTTTTAAATATTCATTAAAATTTCATCGACGGATTTTGCTTTATAATTTTATTAAATGATAAAATTGACAAAACAACTTGTGCTTTCCAACTTAATTTATCTTTAATTGTTTTCAAGGATTTAGGCTTAAAAGGAGTTTTTTAGGAGTGCTTGTGTTTTATGTCAGAGCAGAAATGTTGTTGAAAAAATAGCATAGCAAATGATGGGTCCAAAAAGATTATACAGTATTTCCGAAAAGTATATGCAACATAGAGGAATCTTCCTTTACATTACTTCTTAGAATCGATTTCTTTTTTTTGAAAAGAGAATACATTGAGAAAACTTATTAATGCAGAAAAAGTATAGATATTGTTAAAAAGAAATTATCCACCGGTCTTAAATAATCGTAAATACAAAGTGTTCCTTAGAATAAGTACCTACCTTTTTGGATGCATTATGTTAATACGATCCCAAAGATGCTTGGTTTTTATAAATTAGGATGTTGTAGATACACAAAGGACTTTTTTTTGGAAAGCAAATAAAACACACAGCTTTAATACACATTTTTTATTATTTAAATTTAAACTCAGAAAAAATGCAGTTATGTTAAAAATTATAATTTATTTCATTACAGTGATGAGGGATAAATATATAAATAAATAAACCAACTTCACTTTTTAACAGACTCCAAAAGAAGGAAAAAATGCTTACATGCCATAATAATAATGAGTGACAAAATTAATATAAATGTTTTTTTTTAAGTTCTAAAGTAACTTGTCTCAACCTACTGGAGTGATTTTCCGTTGAGTAGCTACGTATGATAGACAGATCTTATTTTATTCCAAAATAAATAATTATAAAGACGATTTTATTTTGCTCCCATACAGATCAAAAAGTGTATATCGACAGTATTCGACAGAAGCTGAAATGAGTCAGATGATAAGTAACATTAATAAAAAAAAATCAAACTTAGTGTAAAATATTATAGAATTATTTTCTTTACTTTAGTAGAATATTAATAGATAATATGTTTAAATGTCTTTTATAATAATTGTTATGCATATATTGTTATGTATATATGTAAGTTATTCAGAGAACAGGTGTATATAAATTAGAAAGTTTAATGAAATGCATTAGATGAAAACCACAAACTATCAATACTGTACAATAATTCCTATGCATAAATTCATAGGTATAGCGTCACACCACTAAGAACAAAATATTGTTAAGCAGCAACCTCGGCAGAAACACAACACAATTTAAGGAGTAAGTTACTTACATCCGACATACTTATTGTACTTAGTAGTACCTATGTAGTGATGAAGTACACAATCACGCACTAAAAAAATATAAAAAAATGACAATCTGTTACCCAGATATACCTCGAAATATACCTATATGTACCCACCTTATCAATTCAATTCCTGAACATATTATTTTGTTAATGGTTTTTAGTATATTTTCTATCGCATCAAAGCCTGAAAATATTTTGTGTCCACCATCAAGCTTAATTTCAGTTTTCCCAAACACCTTAAAACATTCATGAAATAAATAACAGCATATTATACAATGTGGTGGAAAGTATTTTATTAGTATCAAAAAATTCAGTAGTTAACTATGACCCAAAGTGTCAAGATTTAACTTTTACTTAAAATCAAATATATTCGGAATCAAATTACAACTGTTTTATTTACACATGTCGAGAAGTCTATTTTAAAACATCAGAAGAGAAATTCCAACATATATGTGACTGGGCTCATATATACTTAGTTGTAAATACTTGTTATTTTCCCAATTATGTAGCAAGTGATTAAATATTCAATACAAAATATTCTATTACTAACATGAGAAGTAACCCAATCAAAATTCAATACCTTAAAAGACATATCCTGGCGTATCACAATTTTTTTTTGTGGTATGGTTTGGTGTTGTGGTATGGTACGGTTTTGGTATAGGTATCATCCCATTCAGCAAAAAGTACTTCATTTTTTCCACAAATAAATGTACCCGACCACTGCTTATTTGGAGTGCAAATTGTGTTATAATTATTTTCTAAATTTTCAAACAAAACAAATGCTGCATCTATCTCGTTATTGACAAGTGGCTTATCGGGAGTTTCCTCTAAGCTATGACCTGGCATTTCAACTTCAGCTGAAGGAATAGCACTTTTAGGTGGATCGTGTAATGGTAAATATTTATTTTTTTTTGTTTTGTATCTTGGTTCGCTCCTCAGTTCGCTCACATGGTGGTTTTCGCCTTTTTTTAGGATTTGATAAATAAGAAAAGAGATTAGGAAATATCACTGGTACTGACTCATTCTTTATTATTGGTTTTCCTATCGGAATTCTACTAATGGTGCCATCAGCCAACTTTGTTTCATAAAAACGCAAAATATCCTTTTCTGGGAAGTGCAACGCACAAACAAGATCTTTTACACTAAATATTTTATCTTGTCTAGGAATTGGTCTTTGCCACTTTTGAAATGTTACAGGATCCTAAAAAGAAAATATATTAATGAACATCTAGGGCTTTTGTATGATTTCCCACCACCTAAGTGATAACTGGTTATCATATTAATTTTTGTTCTTATTACTATGCAATAATTTTACTCCCATGAGTTTTCAGGTTATGTTGTTTGCAAACATTGATATAATTTTAATAACTTATAAAATCGAAAGTATATATTTTAACGAATTCATTAATCGTTAATAGTGTTTATCAACAAATATTTTACTTACGTTAGGAGCTTGAAAGAGACTTGGGTTGTTCTCTCCACATTCTTTCCTGAGCTTCCTATCAGAAGAATAAGCCGTTTTACATCCCGGCACGAAGCAAACTCTACTTTTATAACAAGTTAGGTCACTCATTGTTTATATAATAACGCAAAAAGACAATATAAATAGTTTTTACACAAATAATCCAAAAAAATCCCGCGTTGGTCTATCTAAAACACGAAAAATTAGGTGCGCATGCGATCACTCCGCCTCTGTCGGCCAACCCAGCGAACTAATCAAAAACAGGGACAGAAATCGCAAATGCGACCATAAGCGTTCGGTCTCCTACCCTATAGCCCTCCGTACCCATGACCTTGAACGCTCCTGAGACTGAATATTGGTTACATATTTTGGTATGACGTAACATAACCTTGAGAAATATGCCATAATCACGGCGCATATAACAACCAGCAATATCACATCATCTTTTTTCGCATCTGCGCAAGTCCGCGCGCGAGATATTCCTTGGTAGGAAATCCGTCAAACTGTCATCAGCGGCGTCGTGTTTTTACGACTAGTTAATTTTACTTGCTATTGGAGTTAAATCGAAACCATAGGCGTGTATTTGTCAAATAATTGACAGTGAGAGACGAACGTTGTTTAAGACATTCTGTAATGCAAAAAGTCATGGTGTTTATGCAGTAAGAACTTGTACAAACCAGAGATATGCTTCCAAGAAGAATTTCTTTAGATATCCTGTTTATACAACAGGGTATGTGTAGTGCTAAAATGTGAAATGCTTATAATTATTACAGCATACATTATAAAAAAAATTGTTTGTGATTGATTTATGCAGCATCATTTAACTTTAATTCGACTTTTATTTAAATTTCAGAAAACTATAAAAGGGGCGTTTTACATACAACCCCTTATGCAACAGTTAAATGTTTGCATAAACGATTGTATGTAAAGCTAACCTTTTATCTTTCTATTAATACAAATAAAAGTAAAATTAATACCTATGTTAGAATATTTCTATATTTCTGAACGAAGCTTTACGTTTCACTTATACAAATTTTATGATATGTCCGTAGGTACTTGAAAAAGTGCTTAAAAAGGCACCAGTGCGAAGTTTGTATAAATTATTTGAAAAGCACGCGAAGTGTTATACGACTCTTTGCTTTATATTTATTTTAAAGCATATGAAAGCGCTAAAGGGGATATCTTCGGAAATTTGAACAACCCACACGATAATTTTGTAAAGTTTGTCTCAAATTTCGAAATAATTTGTTAAGAAAATTTTGAAAAATATATTCCAGAGGCTGCAATACGGTAAATTATTTCCATCAATGTGTAGATTTTCCAAAAACATAATAATATTGTTTAATATTAGCCTAAGATTGTACTATACTGTTAAGGATATTAGTAGAAATTTTAAAAATATATAAAAAAAATTAATTGTGATTGTCATTGTATTTAAAGTAACAATGAATTATAATTGTACATACACTTGTTTTATTCTTAGTCTTATTTTAGTACGCAATAAAATGTATTATTTATTAGAGATGATTTTTATATTTCCCTTTACAAAATATTCCTTAATATTATTAAAATAACAATAAACTTATTATCAGTACTAATTAGTTACAAGCTCCCGTGTGATTAAAAACATAACTTGACTATCAAAATTTGTGATTTAAAAAAATATAGTTAGTTGTGAAGTGAGTCATATCTTAGTATTAATTATTATTAAAAACATTTTATTTTCAAATTTCCGAAGCGAAATATTTCTATTTGTCTATACATCATTGTCATATATACTGTAGAAAAGACATTAACTAATTTGGTCAAAATGTAAGAAAGTTATCATCATGGTATAATATGCTAAATAAATATATATATTTGATAATCCATTGATATTTGAAATTTTATATTACGGAAACCCATAAACTTATATATACTTTAAATCCAGCCCTGACTTTTCCTACCCAACTGACATTAGCAAGGTCAAATTTAATTTTTCGCCTGACAGGTCGAATAATATTGCTAGTTGTTATATGTGCCGTGCCATAATGTTGAAAACAGTTATAACCTTTCTGACTAGCAAAGCACTGTGTTCAGTATTCTGATAGTCGCATATTGTATTATCTGTGAGGTGATTTTATTAAAGGTACTACTACTTATTTCAAACAATAATGTCTCTCTCACAAGAAACAATTACCTAAATTAAATGAGAGATTTAACAAATCAGTGGAACAAATAGAGCATAAGCCTTTTTTCTCTCTAGATATTGGAAATCGATATTCTTTATAATATAAACTACAATTAATAAATGGTCGATTTGGGAAAAGTGTTATTGCAACATTATTTGATAAAGAAAATGGCTGTGTTTTTAGTTCTTATTTACCGAAAAGAGGTTTTGAAATTATTACCGAAGAAGTTGTTGGAGTTATCAATAACTCTAACGAAAAACATTAATTAATTAACCTATTTAGGACAAAGTTAACCCACATACTCCGGTGCCAAAACACGTTCTCTTGTAAGGTTTGATAATCTGGAATAATTATTAAATTATCTTGGAACTGTAATAGTTTTAAAATTTTGATTACATTTAATTATAATGAATTATCAAAATGCTGACACGATGTTCTCTTTTTCACAGAGGACAATATTGTCAATTTTGTAAACAATGAAAATTAAGTTTCATACATTAGAAGTTTAGTTTTGCTAAGAAATATGCGTGAATATAATATCGCATATTTTAGAGTGTGTTGACGATGAAAAATATGCTAAATACCTGAAGGATGCATTAAATTTTTGTATTGGCGCACACGTGTGTGAGAAGTTTGTTTATGGTTACATTGACCTGGACGCATTTTGCAGTCAAATGCTTGAGGAGGATTTGAAGCTATTGGTAATTGAAATCCCACAAATTCCCAAGGACCTTGTCGAGAAATATTGCCTTTATGAAGATGTAGAAGTTACATCAATTTGATGGAACCCGAGCTTACAAGACACCTCGAAAGCAAGAAGACAAGAAAACTCATTATTTACCACATTTTTGTAACTTTGTAAGACAAATCAAAACATTGTTTTCGCCATTCTTATAACATTGTAATAATTGTATATTTGCAACATTCCTGTAATTTTGTAATACATTTTTAAATTTAATTATTGTTTCTTTTATAATATAAGTACATCAGCTCTAGAAAAAAATCTTAGTATATTTAAAATGGCATCTGTTAACAACACAATTGACATATTTGGTCGTCAGCGAAGAAGGATGTTTCTATGAAGCTGAGCTGCAAAAGACGAAAAGCCCCGGTGTTTATTTAGTTGAAAAAGTTCTTCGCGAACGTAAAAAAGACAATAAAGAACAAATTTAAGTGGTTAGTTTTTCCAAATCAGTTTAACTCGTGGATAGATGTCAGATATTGTTTAAATATATATTAGTTTTAAACATGTGGAAAGTATAGGGGTTATAAATAAACAACTTTATTTTGTATTAATTTTGTTTTTTATTTAATATATATCTATTAGTACAAAACTTGAACACTACACACTTAGAGTCTATGTAACATTTTCATCGAAAAGCTGGTAAAGATGGGCTAGATTGGGTATCGGAGCAATATGGCGGAGAATCTAGTATAGATGGAAACGATGGTTTTGGTGGGGATTGCCAGTCTTCAATTAAATCCCAACTCTGTCCTTCTTGCCAGTCTTCACTTAAATCCGAACGCTGTCCTTTTTGGCTACATGGGGTGTCGGAACGAGACGGTGAAGAATCGAATGATGAATGATGGTCTTGGTGGGGCTTGCCAGTCTTCACTTAAATCCCAACGCTGTCCTTGACTAAACACAATAGACGAATGTTTGTTGTACTCTTGGGATAAGTGCGTTGGGACATCTGATATAGTTAGGGTTCGACTTGATCGCCTAGATGAATTCGGCGTGTCCGATATTTCAATGTGTGCATTTACCAAATGACTGCTCCATAGTATCTGACCGCCCTTGAGCTGGTTTTATCCAATAATTCTTGGAAACTATTTGATGACAGACCTACTTGGTGATACTGATTTGCTGTTTGACACTACAACTATTCATTTTTCTGCTTCTGATCTTTTACTGGTTAGCAAACTAATGATTTCTAATTTAGGTATGGTTATGCAATAAAATGCTTAAATTAAAATATACCTTGCTTATTAGACAACAAGACAATATTTGTAAGTAGAAGTCCATTCTTGAAGTGGAGTTGCTATTATAGCGAGTTAGAAGAAGGGGGAAGACTTTTCTCCACAAATGAAAATGCCATGAAAGTTAATAAATATTTAAACTCCAAAAAATCAACCCATGACCTACTCCGGCAGGATGATTCTTTTAAACATAACAAGAAACTTAAAGATCTTAAAATTAAAATACAGGAAAACGACCTCATATTAACTACGGCTGATAAAGGGAATTGTATCGTAATTATGCCCAAATCTGACTATTACAGTAAACTTAATGAATTCTTGAACTCGGATGATTTTCAAATTTTATCTAATAACCCAACTCTTAGATACGTTTATCATATTAAACAACTATTTAAAATTTGTAATGCCACTTTTGAACATTTTTCTATACAACCTTATAAACTTATTCCCATGAATCCCGTAACTCCTCTACTTTATTGCCTTCCTGAGATTCATAAGGAAAACTGTCCTATTAGACCTGTAGTTTCTTATAGAGATTCGCCCGCATCAAAACTTTCTTCCTGGCTAACATCGATTTTACCCCAATTAACCTGCTTTTCTAATCCTTTTTCTATTAAAAACTCTTTTCAGCTGACGCAGAACTTGTCTAATATTATTATTCCTCCAAACTCCTTCCTTGTATCCTTTGACGTTTCCAACCTATTTCCAAATGAATGTTTATCCCATATACGACATTTATTGTTCTTAAATTCAAATGTACCTACCCATATTATTTTAGAAATTTGTTCCCTTACAGATATTGTATTAAAACAAAACTTTTTCCAAATTAATGAAAAGTTCTATGCTCAGAAGTCAGGCCTAGCCATGGGTTCTAATCTGTCACCTTTTCTTGCAGAAGTTTTCATGTCTTTTATTGAAAAGAACATTTCAGAAAGCAACTTATATGAAAGTTTTGTTACATGTTGGTTTAGGTACGTGGACAATGTTTTCACTATTTGTATTGGTTCCGAAGGCGATCTACAGGATTTTTTAAAACACGTTAATTCCATTCATGAGTGAATTAAATTTACCTATGAAAAAGAAAATGAAGGTCGTCTACCCTTTTTAGATCTATTGATTAAGAAATCTTGCACAAATTCATTGGAGTTTGAAATCTATAGAAAGCCTTCAGCAACTGACAATGTTATCCCCTTTTCTTCTAACCATCCTTTTAACCAAAAATTCTCAGCATTTAACTCACTTTTTCCCAGACTTTTTAATATTCCTCTTTCCCCCAATGACTTTCATAAAGAATTAAAAACTATATTTCAAATTTCTAAAAACAACGGATATCCTGATAATGTCATTAATAAAATTTATTTTAAACACCTCAATAAATCGTTAAACAAAAAACTTTTATCAGAAGTATTACATATTTTGATAAATTATCCAATCAGTTGCTGACAGTTTTTTGAGGGATTCGGATAAACAATTGTGTGTGTGCTATCGTACTTCAAACAACTTATCTAAACACCTGGTTAACACCAAAGATAATATTCCAGCCACCCACAGATCAGGCGTTTACAGACTCAAATGTTCTCATCCTGACTGTAAGGTGTGCTACATTGGACAAAGCGGAAGGAGAATTGAAACAAGGGTAAAAGAATATATTAAACTAATTGAAAATAACTTAAATAAGTTTATTACTAATACTTCTTCTCCATTCGCTAACCATATTATCGAGGCCAGACATAGATTCGTACCGGAGGCAGACGCGGAAGTTCTTCATGTTTGCCAGAAAGGCTTAAAGTTGGACCTTCTAGAAATCCTTGAAATTAACAAGGCCATAAAATCACCAGATTATGTTTGTTTTAATGAACAGACTAAGTTTGATAGTAATCTATTTTTTAACTCCTTAAGTCCACACAGCCTTCCGAATTCCAATAAATAAATAATTAATACCCTCCTTGACAAATACTAATTTCCCACCCTTCTCCCCCCCCCCCTTTTTTTTTCTTTCCAAACTTACCCTTTTCTTAACTAATCTGCCCCAGAGTATTTTCATTTCCTCCAAATACGGGGTATTACTACTATAGTACTCTGACTTCCGTCATTGATAATTCGAGCATGTTCCCCTTCACCGTTCTGGAATCTGGAATCTGGAAATGGTGAGAGGGTGGCCTTGAAAGGCCGCGGCACTTAGGCCCCATTGGACCCCCTGTGCGTCCTCTCCAGGTCAACCAATCCATCTAGGCCATCGTCCAGCCTAGTGTTGTAAAAAAGGCGGCGATGTTGCCCGAGGAGGCTGTTCTAAGAAAAGCCATGGTTGGCCATCGGTCTCCCAAAATGGATTCCCTTAGTTCCGAAACAGCGTCGCAATCGCAGAGCAGATGCTCTACTGTTTCGTCCTCCTGTTCACAGCCTCTTCATATAGGTGTCTCGCATAATCTCATTGTGTGGAGATGTTTCCTTAGCTGGCAGTGTCCAGTCAGAATCCCCACCACGAGTCGTAGGGTCTTCCTTGACATATCCAGGTATGCTTTTGCTGCAGACTCATTAGGGTAGCTTAAAAACTCCCTGGCCAGTCGACAGTTAGTTGTTTCGTCCCATCTTGCCCTAAAGTCTTCATGGGTGATCTTTTTTATCATATGTATCGTCGTCGCGACAGGTAGGTTTGAAGGGCCGGCTCCGATAATGTTTGAACCGGCTGCCTTTCTAGCCAATTTGTCCGCTGATTTGTTACCTTCGCACTGTGCATGTCCTTTAACCCAGCACACAGAAATTCTGTTTTTGCGGGCAGCATCCTCCAGTGAATTATGGCATTCTAGTACTGACCTGGCTGTAAGTTTACAACTTTTCAAGGCCAGTAGTGCTTGTCTACTATCCGTGTAGATTTTAATAGTCTTGTTCTCAGTATTCCTGCGAACAATCTCTTTTGCGGCTATGGATATTGCAGCAAGTTCAGACTGAACTATGCTTGCGTGTCCCTCCATAGGCCATTTAAGTTCAATTCGCAAGCTTCGGGAGTAAATTCCACAGCCTGCTCCTTCCTTGGTTTTTGAGCCATCCACGAAAATGTTAACCGCACCTTCGGTTATAGGCGCAAATGGTTTTATTTGTACATCATATAGTTTGTCGAAGACAAACTTGGGAGGTATGCTATCTGCACTTACCTGCAGTAGTGGCAGTCTTACGACTGCCCCTTCCCACAGGTGGCGTCTAGTCTCTCCACATTCTATGCTAGGTTGCACACCAACGACTTTGAGCCTTAGCAATGCAGTCAGAGCCACCTCCCTTAGATAAATATCTAGGGGAGGCAGGCACAACATTACTTCCATGGCTCTGGTTGGGGTTGTTCTCATAGCTCCCGTTACAGTTAGGCAGGCAGTTCTCTGGACCTGACTGAGCTTAAGCATTGCCGTTTTTTGTTGACTCTTGGGCCACCAAACTACGGCTCCATAGGCAATCATAGGTCTTATGATGGCAGTATAGATCCACATTACGACCCTGGGTTTCATCCCCCAGGTTTTACCCACGGTCCTGCGGCACTGTTCATAAGAGATGTATGCCTTCTTTAGTCTTCGTTCTAAGTGAAGATTCCAGGTTAATTTAGCATCGAAGGTGACCCCAAGGTATTTTACCTCAGATGCAAAATTTAGTTGTGTGTTTAGGAGGGTCGGAGGTCGCAGTGGCTCCATCCTCCTTTTTTCTGGTGAAGAGCACCATCTCCGTCTTCCTGGGGTTTACAGACAGGGAGTGCTCCCTGCACCACTTTTCGACTAAGCGAAGGGCACTCTGCATTCGATTGCACAGAACTCCTTCAAACTTTCCGTTGAGCAGTATCGTAAGATCGTCTGCATATGCATTGGTGTAGAATCCATCTGAGTTGAGGCGATGCAAGAGGCTGTCGAGAACAAGGTTCCATAGCAGTGGCGACAGAACGCCTCCCTGCGGGCAGCCTCTGGCAACGATGCCTCTCACTACAGTATCTTCCACCTTTATTTGCACGCGTCTCTTCGAGAGCATGTTGAAAATCCAGCCACTGACAGCAGGAGGGACGCCCCTGTTTGTTAAGGCAGCATTGATTTTTCCAAAGGTGGTTTTATCAAACGCACCTTCAATATCAATAAATACACCTAAGGTGGACTCATTATTGTCCAGCGATCTCTCTATCCGGCTCACTGCTGAATGCAAGGCCGTGTCGGTCGATCTTCCCGTAGTGTACGCATGTTGGTTGGGATGCAGCGGTCGGTTGACCAGTACGCAGTCCCTCAAATATCGCTCACACAGCCTCTCCAGAGTTTTTAGCACAAAGGATGTTAGGCTGATTGGTCGATAGGCTTTGGGGACAGTGTAATCCATCCGACCTGCTTTTGGTATGAACACCACTCTTACTTCTCTCCATGCCTTCGGGATGTAGCGCAGCGCTAGGCATGCCCAGAACACCTTTACCAAGTGCGGCAGTAACTCGTCCAAGCCCCACTGTAGTAGAGCTGGACGGATGCCGTCAGTACCTGGCGATTTGAAGGGTGAGAAGCTTAGTACTGCCCATCGTATTTTGTCTTCACTAACTATTTGGTTGGCACTTTGCCAGTCCAGATCAGTAGGTTGAAGGTTTGTCTCGTCTGGCCAGTTCCTGTCGTCTGTTACCGACGAACCAGGGAAATGGGTCTGCATAAGCAGTTCAAGACTCTCTTGTAGGTTAGCGGTCTTAGTGCCGTCCTCCCTTGTTAGTAGACCTAGGTCGCGATCTTTGTCTTTTGCGAGGACCTTGTAGAGCCGTGCAGTCTGCGAGTGATCTTCGATCTCCTCACAGTAGACCCTCCAGGCCTCCCTCTGTTTTTTCCTTACTAGTTTTTTAAACTCCCGCAGATTGGTGCTGTATTGCTCCCAGTCGGCTTGAGTTCTAGTTCTTTTTGCTCTGTTGAAAGATTTTCTCGCTGTCCTCTTGAGTTCTCCCAGCTCTTTGTTCCACCATTTTGTGGCTTCCCCTGGCTGTTGTTGTGATGCCTCAAGAGGGCAAGATTTTTCAAAGGCTTTAGTTATGGCGGTCTGTAGGCCTAGCATGCGACTTTCCAGGCCGTCATTGTCTTTAGGCGTATTCCCCTCCACTTCCCGTAGGTTCTCCCGAAGCCGGACGAGGAATTGAGCTCGATCCGTCCTTCGGGGATCCCTAAAAAGTTTCCTGGGCGCCTTTATTGAGCTAAGCTCAAATGTTAACCAGCGATGATCTGCCATGGTGACCTTGTCAGAGACATGCCAGTTTATGACTAATTGAGATATGCCCGCCGAGGCAAGTGTTATATCAATTATGGTTTGACTCCTGGAGTTAATAAAGGTTGGTGCAGTACCTCTATTGAGAATGTTGAGGTTGCTACCTGTAATGTAATCATAAAGTGATTTACCTCTAGCATTGTTGTCTTCGTTGCCCCAGGTCACATGGTGTGACCGTTATATATTCCTTCTTTTTAATTCAATGTTTAAAAACCTTAGTTTTAACTGTGTTTACTGGATGTCGCGACGTGTACCAAATTGTTAATTTATTTATTTCCTTTGTCATTGTTTGCTATGTAAACATACAACATTGTAGCTAAGTAGTGTGTGGTGAGTTTTTTAAAATTTTCTGTATAATTTTGACTTTTATTGTAATTTTGACTTACTTTTGTTATCTTAATGTATTTCTCTTATACAAAAATATATTTTAGAGTCTGATGATGATGAGTGAACTCATCGAAATGCATAACTCTTGAACTAAAGATTGGCATTTTCATTTGTGGAGAAAAGTCTTCCCCCTTCTTCTAACCCGCAACAAGACAATAACTGTTCTCTGCATTATTAAACCTTTTATATCCACCACAATATATTTCTGAAGGTGATGTGACGTCACACTAGAAGTTTCAAGGCCAGCTCAAAGTCATTCAAGATCAAATGTGTGATGTTCAAATATCCGCAAAGACACTCGAGGTCGATGTCGCTTGAAATTATCTCAAGGGCACTCAAAGTCAAGTTGCATGTCCTTAACTGACTTTCGAACATCATGAACAATCCTCTGGAAACAGTCCCAAGTGCGTTCAAGGTCATGTACACTTGGAGCAATCCCAAGGTCATATGCACAATCATCAACAAAAAACTCGAGCGCATTCAAATTATCTCAATGTCATTCAAGGTAAAAGACAAAACAATCCCGAGGGTGTTCAAGGTCATACACGTTTGGAGCAATCCCAAGGTCATATGCGCGACCTTCAACAAAAACTCAAGGACATTCAAGGTCGAATACACTCAAGGCCAAGTGGGCTATCTCAAGGTCACCAGGGAGAATTGAACTCGTCTATAGCCCCAAAGAGAGTCGACCCTGGCCCCAGCACTCTACTGATGATATGTGTATAATAATTGTGTTCAGAAGGTAAGAGGTTGACGTCACGAATTTGGGGCATCAATTTGGTTCTACGTTACGATTATTAGTCTAATGGTACATATGGAGCCATAGTATGGCACTCGAAAGGCAAATATAGCTCAGCAAGGGGCACAGTATCCGCATTGCAGACAAGTCTATTTGAGGGTAAGTATTGTCCGAATGGATAATGGATCTCTCAAGAGGGATTGGAATCAAAATTTAGTATACCATACAACAGCAAGAAAAATGATCTCATACTGGAAAGGTGAAAAAAATCAGGCTTTTGTAGGTGAACCAAGTGTTAAAAACCCCTTAAGGCTTAACAGATAGCAACAACTATACCCGAGAAGTAGACCGGACTTTACTAGATACCATCTATGCTATATTTGGATAGGTTCAACTTCAACCAACCTCTTTTAATTCAGTCCTCATGACACGGTTGTTGGGTTTATTAAGAATCCACTCGCTTATTTAAGAACCCTCCTTAAAGCTGATAATTTTTAGATATACTCTTACCGAATTTGCTATTTAAACAGGTGTTTTGACGCTCTCACTCACCATTTAGGAATATTTTGTTTGAGGGAAACTGCGTGTTTCAAGATTCATCGAGTATGAGCATTAGTTTCCTGTTTGTAATATGTATATTTTTTGTTTTCTCTAGGATCAGTATGTGATAGCGTTCCTAGCAGTAGTTGAACAGTATTCGAAAGCCAACAATTATCTAACGAGGGTGGATTTTTCGTTCGAACACCCCGTAGAGGAGATAGGAAGAGTTCTTTTCGCTGTCCTGCTTAAGCATTTAGGATTAGGATATGTTTTGTTGCCCAATTTAGATGCATGTAAGTTTTTAATAGTTTTGATTTTAGTAGCTTCTTTAGAGATAGCCTTTCATATTATTTATATTCGTCATATAGTGCCGCAACTTCATTATCAGGATTCTTAATTTCACCTGTGCAAGTTGATTAAATAACAATTTATCAGCGGTACTCCAATATCTACTCTTTTCCGTGGCTCTGGGGTAGTACTTGCCTTTTTAACAAGATCTTTAATTGATATAGGCTATTTGGCAGCATCTAAAAAGAGGATAAGAAAAATAAGTCATGTGGCGACTAAAAATACCCAACTGTTTTAGATTCTTGTCAGCCCAACAATCTGAAGGTACCCCGTTCGATTGCGGAGATGATCAGGCTTGTGCACCAGACCAAATGGAATCTTATCAAGACCAGACAAGAAGCGAACAAGAGCTACAAGGAAATCTGCATTCCGCTTTTGGAAAAGTGTCGATTTCTCTTGTACGAAGTGAAACCTGCGATCAGCGTGGAAATGGAGGCTTTCAAGAAGGTGAACGTTTTGTATAAAGAGCAAAGGGTCAGGACTTTAGTTAAAAAGGTATATTTACATTGCTAATGTTAAATAATTTGGTTCTATATTTTATTTGCAAGAAGCAATAGAAAACATCCTTTCTTGGTGAGTAAATTATAAGGCAGGAAATTCGCAGTTTCAATTTCTTTGTGCAAAATGTACGATTATTTAAGAGTAACCCTACCTTGCTAAGAGTAGTTACCGATGCATACATTGTGGGTTTTTAGGTTATTAAAGATCTGAAATGCGGACGCCACACTTCGGACATTCAAAAACCGGAAGACATCGTGAACGCCACGATCCAGTCGCAGAGCGTCGAGAGAAAATCCCACGAAGATCTTGTTAAACAGTCGATGAAAAAGGCGCCGTCCGACGGAAAGATCGCCGAGAGCAAGAGCGAGACCGACGATATGAATAACGAAATAAAGAATGGGGCGCAAAAAGGTAACATGAAGTGCGGAAATAGAATCAGAAAAAATCTATATACATGGATCCACAAATACTTACTTTCTGAATACCTTGCTTGTTTTATTTATTAAGTGAAGCCCTTTTTGGACTAAGTGTAAGTTATACTTAAAGAGGGCTAAGTGGTTCATACGAATTAGTAGGAGATGTAAGGAGTGGTAATAGAATATCGATATCTTCAGCAGCGAATGTTGTGTTTCCTCTAATCTCTGTTCTGCTTGTTCTAGGTTTGATAATTAGGGGATCTGTTGTGAAAAAATCTATTCTTCTTCATTCGATCTTAGATTTTCGCCATATTTATTTATTTATTTACTAAAATCACAAACCATAGCCAAGGAGGCTGGTGGTTGTACAAAGAATAAAACACACTAAACTAAAAATTAACAAACACAATAAGTTACCAAATTAAAATTTACAACTAGGTTCCCAACATATTTAATTTTCTCTTAAATGAGTAGCGACTGAGCAAGCCATCATGAAAAAAGACTTGTCTAAAAGGTTCCACTGTCTCAGTCCCACACCGAGTAGAGAATAAAATCCAACATTTGTCCTAAATCTTGGAGGATCAATCTTAAACTGATGGTGATTCCTATCTATATTTGGAGGTGGCCGCAATGCATCTTTGAGGTCCCGCAAGGAAGGAATGTCAGATTGTAATTTATAAATCATTATGTTTAAAAAAAATTCTCAACGATGATACAAAGTAGGCCATTTTAAGTTTTGCAGAGCCAAGGAAGGGCCAAAATCCCTCTTAAAATTCAAATAAACCCAAGGCACCGCTCTTCTCTGAAGCATTTCCAAATCATCTGCAAGTCATGTAACATAAGTTAAAATGCCTTTGCTCTAGCTTCCCTGGAGGCCTTTTTCAAATTTTTCATGATAAAACCCAAAATTTTGTAGGCATCTTTAACCAAGCTGGAAATATGAAAATCCCAGTCAAGGTAACTCCCAAATATTCATGATCCATTGATCCAATTAAACTATCTAAAATTTTATAAGCAGAATTTATTTTCCTCTTGCCAAATGTAATAAACTGACTTTTGGAGCCATTCAGCATCATGTCATTCAACTCGTATTCGTATTCGTACACGTGAGTGGGCCCAAATAGGACCTTCCACTGCGACCCTTGGTCTAATGTGGCTCACATCTGTGGTTTCCACTATGCCAGAGGCTTGATCCTTTTCATGAAATCGAAGAGCTTTCTGGGGTGGATAGTTTTCAAATCTGCAAGTGTGATTTGAAAATTTCCATACACTGTTTGTCTGGTTCTTTTCATTGCTGGACAGTGGCATAAAACATGCTCCATTGTTACTTCGTCTTCCAAGCACAAGCGGCATTCCGATTCTTCGGAGAGCCCTATCTTGTTCATGTGGCTTCTTAGCCGACAATGGCCAGTGTACATGCCAACTAAAGCTGTACTTGCTGTCGACCAAGTTGAAGAAGTTGTCCAGTTCTCACTCTTGATGGCAGATTCACCGCCATCTTTGAATGAGTTAAGCCTGGTAACTCTCTCCATCCTGGAGAGGGCTTCTTTAGCTGTGTTATAAGCTATTCCCAGCACTGATTCTGGTCCTATGAAGGTCGTTGCGGCCGCGTGCTTCGCAAGAGCATCAGCTTTTTCGTTGTCTTCATATCCTGTGTGCCCAGGAGCGCTATTCTGTACACGGCATCGACAGTTGTCGGTATCGGTATGTTACCGACAGGCACCGGTTGCGCGGCCGACGGGATCAAGACGACGCTATTCTGTATGCCACTGTTACCGACGCTCGGAAATGCAACCGACAAATATCGGTTCGCAAATGACGCGTCTTAAACGTCACTCAATTCGGTACATTCAGCCAATGAGCGTTGAGGCGAGGTGAATCAGGTGAATGTCACTGTCAAGCCGTTGAGATTTGTCAACAAATATGCGTGAACGAGGAGAGATTATTTAAATTTTTGCCTTCATTTGTAATTCGTGCTGTGCTTCCAGTTTCTTTTTTACTTATGTCGTGGCTTGCTATTAAGTACTAACATGTGAGATTTATATACTAATAAATTATATACGTATACCTAAGTATATAATATGGAACAAGAAGACCACTTTTTTCCATACATAGTTTTGGCACTACAAAAAAATGAGTCAGTGAAAATGGTTTACGCGGCGCCCGCCGTCTAAAATTGCAACTTTCAAGCTGCAATTGGCGCGCGAATTGACTGAAAATGTAGCTACACAAAGATAGTAGATAGTGACACGTCTTTTAGAAGTCTTTACTTTATGATGTCCTTTGTTTCTGTTGTTAAGTGTATAAAATCTCACAATTTTGCAGTGCCTCACAAATTTAAAACGAATCTGAATGTAATACCCTCTGTATTTTAAGGTTCATGATATTAAGCAGTAGGTTGACGAAACAATTCTTGCATTGAAAAATAGGGCAAGAGTTTAAATTTTTTTTAAAGTTTCAAAGATATATGTATATAATTTTTTCGTTCTTTCAGCAAAATTTAGCGTTATAATATCGTTCAGAGGGATCATCTAATCCAATACATGGAAAGCCACTCAATGCTAGACACTACACTGTAAAATCACTCTACAAATAGTCCAAATTCACCTAAATAATCCGCAATTCCTACCAAAATACAACATCTACACAGAAAGACAATTCCGACAAACATCGGTAGCGTTCACCGTGGGGTTGACGAGGGCACGGTTGAGATACCGATCCTCGTCGACTCGAATTCACGATATTGGTCGGTAACAGAGCATATAGAATGCCGCACAGTACGACTTACCGACGACTGTCGATAACTAACACTTACCGATACCGACGGCTCTCGGAAGCGCGTACAGAATAGCGCTCCAGGTATCCAGATCAGTGTAAGTTTATTTTCTCTACCTAGTTTGGTGAGTATTTTCTGGCAGTTCCATACTGTCTTGGATGAACAACGGCTAGATTCAAGAGCTTTTAAAGTTGCTTGACTGCCCGAGAAAATTTTGATTGACTTACCTTTTTCCCAATTTCTATGGCTTAACTTCAGCCTGAAAAATGGTTGCATGTTTGCCTAGGGAACACTTAAGCTCAACCTTACCCTTTTTATTCCATGCAGCGGCTCCTGTACCATCGTTGGTCTTGGAGCTGTCAGTGAACCAACTATTCTTTGTTGTTCTCAGATGTTCCGAGTCTTTTGCCCATTCGTTCCTCTCTGGTAGGAAGACGTCATAGGTGGTTTTGGTAGGCATAACATCTGATGGTAGACCCAACACACTGTCTTGCTCATTGGGCATTTTTCAGCCTGTGGGCACCATGATGATCGCCTGCGGATTGTTGATCACCGCCTGTGCCAATCTATGCCTCCTTCTCCAGTACTATTTAGAGAGGTGGCAGATTTAGAAAACACTCAAGCGTTGCCGTGGATGTAGTGCTCAATGCGGCAATAATTGCCAGACACGCTTGTCTTTGTAAGGTGGATAATTTGATTCTCGCAGAGCTCTGTAAGCTCTTGGCGTACCAAGCTACTGCTCCATATGTTATCATTGGTCTTATGACTGTAATATAGAGCCAGTGCATTTGTTTGAGATGTTTTGCCACAAATGCATCTGCAGGTGGCCACTTTTGTGGCAATTTTGTCCAAATGCGCATTTCAGTTAAGTGTTTTATCTAAGGTAATTCCTAGATACTTCACTGTATTCGCAAATGAGATAGTTTCTCCTTTGAGTGAAGGTGGTCTTAGGTCTTCCAGCCTTTTCTTCCTTGTAAACGGTACTATAACTGTTTTGTGTTGGTTCACAGACAGTTGTTCCCCTTCACACCAGTCATAGACCATGGTTAGCATCTCTTACAGATCCTCTGATATAGTTCTTTGCGAGTGGCTTCTAATCAGTATTACTAGATCATCCGCGTATGCCTGCACCTCCACATGCCATAGCGGGAGAACCGCCAACAGACCATCCATCAGGAGAGATTACAGAACAGGCAACAAAACCCCGCCCTGCGGACATCCCCTGACAGTCCTGAATCTGTAGATCTCCCCCTGTAGGGTTGTTATGCCTACTCTACAATTTAACATACTTCCGATCCAGTTCCTTATTTGTAGTTCAACCTCTCGTTCAGCTAATGCTGTGTATAAGGAGTTTGGTAATGCATTATTGAATGCTTCTTCAATGTCTAAGAACACACCCACCGCGACAGACTTGCTGTCTAACGCTTGTGTTATGTTCCCGACAACTTTGTTTAGAGTCATTTCAGGGTAACTCGCGTTACAAACATATACGTTTTTGAAAGGAAAAATCTATTCTTGTCATAGCGATTTAAAGTAAGAAATTATTTCTTTCAGTATGAAGTTAGGTAACTAATACTAATTCAAACTGTATACGAAATAAAAACAAAATGGAATATTTCTAGTTTTTGGAAAAATTAATCTTGTTACACTAAACAGACAGTACAGAACCTTTTTTTGCAAAATGTATTAATTTCTGCTAATTCAATGAGGAGTCGTTATCAAATATATCAAATTATGAGAAAGTGAACATCTAACGAATGTCATTAATTCACACAGGAAAATACATAAAACAATTAACATCAAGTTATGGTAACTCGCGTTACATGAAATCAGTAACTTGTGTTACAATTAAACTCAAATTCTCTCAAACTCAAACTTTATTCATGCTATATGCATAATAAAATGCTTACAATCGTCATCTAAAAACCTACAACCGCTGTTACAATAATTTTTTAAATTTGAAAATAACATATAAGCAATAAACAATATGAACAAATTAACAGAGATAATTGGTTTAAATTTTATTCAATGTCTGAGAAATTGTTAATGTAAAACTCATCTAATTAATAAAAACATTTTCTGATTAGGTAGTTTTTGATGACAGTTCTAAAGTTTCTCGCGGGTAACATTTTCACAGAGGCTGGCAATAAATTAAACCTTTTTGGGTGCGTAGAAGGAAATAGCAGTTTTTATTTTGTGAATTCTGTCATAGTCAATGTATAAATTCTCTCTATGTTGAGTAAGGTGTTGATGAACATTATTATGAGTGTTATACTTTTCAAGATTGTTTTTAACATATAAAAGGCAGTGGAAAATATACAGACAGGGAACTGTTAAGACTTTGAGTGTAATAAAACTCGGTTTACAATCAGAACGGTAATGTAATTTTGCCATCGCTCTTATGGTTTTTCTCTGGAGACCTAAAACTCTTTGAGTGTTAGGAGCATGACCCCAAGCAAGCAGAGCATAGGTAAGCCGTGAGTCGATGTGTGCGTAGTACACTGATAAGATAACCCTTTGTGATACTATTTCAGCCAAATTTCTAAGAACATACACACTTGACGAGATCTTTTTACTCAGTTCATCAATATGATCGTTCCAAGCCAACTTTGAGTCCATTTGAATCTCCAGGAACTTAATAGTTTTCGAGGACTCAACGTCCAGGAGTGACCTTAGGGAAAAATATAGGTCCCTGGTTTTAGACTGGTTAAGGTTTAACTGGTTTGCGGTAAACCATTCTGTTACCCTCGACTGTGTCTCCTCCATAATCTCCTGCAATGCAGATAAAATCTGAGCTTCTTTCAGGACAGTTATGTCGTCCGCAAATAGGACCAGGTCAGCACTGGGATCACAGTCTCCAAGATCATTGATGTATATGAGGAAAAGCAGTGGTTCCAGCACTGAACCTTGTGGCATTCCGTAAATCACATCTTCAAGTTCTGATTTGCAGTCATGTATGTCTACAAACTGTTTTCTATTAGTTAAGTAGGAAGCAATGAGCCTTAAACTATTTGAATCGAACTTATAATGTTTTAGTTTATTGACAAGCAGTTCAAAGGAGACACAGTCGAAGGCTTTGCTAAGGTCGCAAAAAAGAGCCCCTATGTAGTTCCCATTTTTAAAAACCATCACTAATCAACTCAATAAGCTTGTTAATGGCCATTGTGGTTGACATTGATGATCGAAAACCGAATTGAGAGGTGTTGAATAAGCGATTTGATTCAAAATAAGTATTGATTCTCTTCTTTAGAGCCATTTCAAACACTTTGGAAAAAAATGGGGACGAAAGAAATGGGTCTATAATTGTCAATGATCTCGACCGGTCCTTTCTTGTGTATAGGAACCACCCTGGCAATTTTTAGAACTGTTGGAAAAATTGGTTCTTTAATATAGAGATTAATTAATTTGGTGAGTGGGGATACAATAAAATCTGGAACACTTTTGACCATTTTGGCGTTTAAACCAAAGAAGTCGCGACTATTTTCATTTTTAAGGTTTTTTATTATATCCCTCACTTCAATGAAAGACACTTCATTAATTTTAAACTTTAAATCTACTAGTTTGGACAAAGATGTTACAAATTCATCAGAAGTTTATTTACAAGCGGGTAGACTTTCTATCAGTTTATATGGTATGCTGGCAAAAAATTTATTTACTGCGTCTGGATTAAGGTTATTACTGCTCATTGATTTTTTATTACCCAAATTTGAACAGTTCCTAATAATGTCCTAGATGGCGCCAGGACTATAGCTGTGGTCTTTTAAGTAGTTGTCATTAAACAACTTTTTTGCTTTTTTAATTTCAGCACGATAGTACTTTTGTTTTTTTTGAGCAATAGCCTATGACCATCTGAGTCATTTTGTCGGACTAACTGTCTGTAGAAGTTTAGTTGTTCGCGTTTGGCTCTTAGTTCATCATTAAACCACGAAAAGATTGGCTTGTTTGCTTTATGCCTAAATAGTTTTTTTGGGAAAGCCAAGTCCGCACAATATTTCAAAAAACACACAAACATTTCAATTTTTTTCTCCGTACTAATTGTACTTTCATTTTTGTAATCCCAACTAATGTTACTCACTAGCTCTCTAAAAAGAGCAGTACCTTTAATTGTGATTGGTCTAAAAGATGTGCTGACAGTTTTCTCATTTATATTTTTATGCAATACAAGATCTACTGCGACAGCGAGATGATCTGAGAAACCGACATCCAACACATACCCCTCACACTCTTGAGAATTTGAAAAAACATTGTCAAGGCAGGCCCCTGCTCTTGTATTTTCATTTATAAGAAAATTTAGGCCATAAGAGCGATTTAAATCAATGAGACTTAAGACTTGAGAACTTTTTTTTCTGAAATCAACATTAAAATCCCCATTTATAATAAAAGTATACTTGAGTTTTGATATTAAGTTCAAAAGAGTTTTCATTTGGTCCAAGAAAATGTTATAATTGGCACAGGGAGGCCTATAAATTGTTAAAACGAGCAATTTTAATTTGTCTGATTGCACCGCACACACCTCGAAAGCCATTTCCACAGACAAATCATTAAGGTCCAGTCTAGGATAGAAATTTTCCTCTGTTTGAGTGTTCTTAATAAAAATTGCCACACCTCCATGACCATGAGACTCACGAGAAAAATGTGTTAAAAGAGAATAATTTGGAATTTTCAATTGGTCGATTTCATTAGCAGTCATCCAATGCTCACTGAAACATAAAGTATTATAATTAAATTGATTAGCTTCTATTTGTAACAGTTTGTTTCTAAGACATTGAGTATTTAGGTGTAAAATTTTGGAATTAATTTTTTTTTATTCAATGGTCTTACATTATCAACATGCTTAACTATTGGAGTTTTAATTACATTCTTATAACCTAAAAAAAAAACGTGTTTCGGACAGGAACTGTTTGTGTCTTTCAAAACTAAAACGTTTGATTCCAATGTTCTCGGGCCAAAAATTGGGATCGTATAGCTCATTTATCTTGGACATAGGTGCTATTATCAGGAACCTCTTCAGGTGTTGAGGATCTGAGGGTATTTCTTTAACAACAAAAGCTAGATTTTCAAAGCCATTTTGCTTCCTAATATAGTTACATACGGATGCTTCATTTGCTGACCTTTTAATTCTGTAACTGTTCGATAACTACTTAATAAACGCCTTTTCTTTTTATAAATATAGATAATATATGTATTTTCTTGATCTAACAGCAGTGCATCTTGACATTTGCAAGTCGTTCTTTAACCAATAAAAATGGAATATCATCATCGCTCGACTCTTCATTGGAATGATCATTTTTCAAGTTCTCTAATCCATACTCTTCTGTATTTTTCTTTACGCCGAGTGGCAAATCCTCCGAAATTTGGGCGGTTTTCAGCTTATCCCCATTCCATTAAATTATATGTATTTTGAATATTTCGGGTATTGAAAGTGCCTTATTGAAAAGTGTTTGAAGATTCACTTCAATTGCCAAATTTTGAATTTCTTGCAGCTTTTCTGCAGCTCTCACAAATTGTTCGGCATTGAAGACCGCCAGTTCTTGCTATTTGCTATTTTGACGTTTAATAATTATGGCAGGATGTTCAAGCTATTCAACACCTACTATTACTAACGCAAAACAAAAACATTGGTTTTTCTTGCTGATGTCCTTGTTTTCATGGAATGACCCTTTAGTGCTTGTCCTGTAAATATGCCGGTCTGATACGCATATTGGTGAGCATTTAGTGGATACTCACCAAGTGCACCCGTTCTAATGTGCACGTCGAGTATCTTTTCTATGCATTTCAACAGAAAGGAGGTCAAACTTATTGGTCTCCGTCCCTTCTTTGGGATGTACACCACTCTGAATTTACCCCAGCTGCTAGATATATAATTACTCGCTAGGCTGGCTCTAAAAAGTTTAATTAAGAATGGTGTTAATACCTTCAGACCGTTCTGCAGCAGTGCTGGAAATATTCCGTCCTCACCAGGTGATTTAAAAGACTGAAACGATAGAATAGCACTTTTAATTGTTGATGCATTAATGATGTTCTTGGGGACAATCCAGTCGCCCGTTTGATCGGTCCCAAAAAAGCTCCTGCTCATCATTATGCAAAATCCGACATCCCGGGAAATGAGTCTTAGCCAGAAGCTCTAAGGTTTCTCTGCCAGATTCCGTAAAGGATCCGTCATGCGTCAGGTCGTTTTAGCGATCCTACTCCTGGACGGGTTCTCTAGAGAGGATTCTATGGATCCTAGCACTGCCAGGTGCATATGTTATGCTCTGGCAGAAGGTTTCCCATGAATTTATTTTTACCTCTCTGATGGCTTTGTTGTAGTTCGTTAGAGCAGTTTTGTATTGATCCAAATTGTCGATCTCTTCAGCTCTATTAAAGAGTATACGAACCTCCTTCCTTTGTTTGTCAAGGGAGTTGTTCCACCAAGTGGTTCGTTCCTCTGTTATCCCTTTTAGTCTTGAGTGGACAGTTTTCATGATAAGCCGTATTTATGGCTGTCCTCAGTTGCTCCGAGGCCAGCTCAATCTCATCACGATTTGATATCTTTGCAATAGAGGTCCGCATCTGTTCCTGAAGGGTAAGACTAAAACCATCCCAATCAGTGCACTTAAGTTCTCTGTATTCAAAGATGGGTCCTTCACCTGTTTTCAAATTGAAGAGAATGTGTTTATGATCAGAGCACGAGGGTTCTGATGACACTATCCAATCTGAGATTCTTGTGGATAAGAGATTACCACTGATCGTTAAATCTAATACCTTCTGCCTATTGGCAGTTACAAAGGTTGGTTCAGAGCCCCTGTTATTAACAATCAGCCCCTCCCCTAGTAAATAATTGTATAGTGACTCACCTCTCTGGTTGGTATCCGTGCTGCCCCACACTGTATGGTGCGCATTGGCATCACATCCAACTAGTAGATGGGTGTTCTTCCTCGGACTGTAGGCGAACAAGTTCCACACTTCAATTGGAGAGGGTTGGTTTGATTCAGCGTCCCCAGGAAAGTAGGCAGAGCATACGATCATATCCGTTGTGCCCTGTCTCGTGGGTATTTTGACAAGCGCTATCGTCATGTCCCGCGAGCAATTATCTGAAATTTTGAAAAATGTTGTGTTTTTGATTAAGATACATGCTCTGGGTCTGTTTCCAGATCAAATTATCTTACCTGATGTATTACCTAGGCCTTGTATTTGACCTGTGGTTGCTAGCAAGGGCTCCTGGAGAAGGGCAATATCTACCCACCTTTCATTAAAAGTTTTGCCAAGGTTGTATGAAGTAGCCTTGGCATGTTACAAATTGGCCTGCAAAAAGATGGTCTTATTTTCCTTTTTTCTTCCCAGTCTGCTTGTCCAAGGGGGCCCTACCTCCCTGGTTTTTCGACCTTTTGGCCCCTTGCCAGGGAAGGATTTTCCTTTCCGTTTCAGGGGGCCTGGTCGACATTTTTTGAGAGGAATTTGGCTCCCTCTTTGCCACCTGATGTTGAAGCTGTTGCTTCCCAACCTCTGGGACCGGGTTGGGAAGCTCCTGTAAAGGCAGGATCAACCCTACCTTCAGCTTCCCCCTGAGGAACTTCGGTGGAAGTGCCAGCCTCCTGTTCCTGTGTGGCGTTTCTCCGTTCCCCCCGTGACTTAGGACGGAATTGCACCTGTCCAAAGCCAAAGAAGGGTCTGAAGTCCATCCCCTTCAAAGTCGCCATTGATTCGTCATCAATGGCGAATGTCCAGGTTTGCCCTGGACCTGACTCTTTCCGATGTAGAATTACCCACTCTCGGGTGTTTAGACTGCAGTTCATATTCCGCAGTCTTGTAAGAACCACTTCCGATGTCAACCGTTCGTCGTTGTGTTGTCATCGGGTATGTATGCGATGCATACATGTGGTCTTGTCATGTCAACTCCGCTGACAGCTTTCGGTTGAGCTCCTTTCCACGACTTTAGGACGGCTACTACATCCTTAAGCCATGTCATGCTCGCGTGTCGTCAGCGCAAGTCACTTGCAGCCAGCCTGGCCTAGCTGCACATCCCAGGAAGCGGACTTGAGGTCCGTCTTCCGTAAGCTTGACTACAGACGTCATTATGGCGTTCTGTATCGGCCTAGTTTGACTGTTATCCAATGAGGCAGCCGGAGAATTAGTGTGGACTATTCCAACTCTAATACCCCGCAGTACCGCCCCATAGGTTCCAGCCCTGTGCTTCTTTGCCTGCTGTTCCGGTGTGCTGCCATCAGATCGTGTGCGTTTTCCGCCCTGTGATCTGCTGGTGATAGTGGAGGAGCGGTCTTCCTGCTCCCAAATAGTGGGCAGTTGTCTCTGCCCACTTCCCGGGTTCAGGTCTTCCTTGTCGTCTTTTTTTCTTTCAAGAGTCTTTTTCAAGGCTGCGGGGTAGTCTAATCGCTGTTGAAGGAATCGTCTGAGACGTTTTTTCGCCGTCATCGGTAGCCTCGTACTCCTGAGAATAGGATTCTCAAGAGCGGCCGCCTCCCCTTCGGAAGAGAGGACTTCCTCTGTGGTGGTAAAACCTAACAGGCTTCTTTCCGCTCCAGAAGAAAGGCTACTGGTTTCAGGATTGGTTGGTTTATTTCCAGCCTCTCCTATTGGGTTGAGGTTGGTCTGCCCTTCCTCAGCCTCCATTGGTTCAGGATCTTGACCTTCCCTGATGGGTGAATTCTCTTGATCTGCCATATAGTTCCCACGAGTAGGTAGGGAAAGGAGTCAACCACAGTAGAGCTCTGCATTGCTATGGCGAGGCAAAAAATACGTGTAGTTTCCTGAAGGCACGTTTAATTTTAATGCCTTTCAGTCATAGGTACTTATGCTACACCGTGACTTGGGGGAGTTTTTCGACTTGCCTAGTCTAGATCCGATGTCTTCAGTTAGCTAGCAGGGGCAGCATGTGGCTTTTCGCTCACGGACATCGGTCTTGACGCACTTAAAGCCTATTCCAGGAATGCACCGTAGCCCATTCCCAGGATACACTACAAGGAACCCTTGGTCGAGTCGTCTAAACGTATACCATCGTCCCCGCCATTCAACTCAGTCCAAGCTTCAATTTGCAACAAGTCATTTTGAAGGGTGAACATGTCATGATAATTTCTGACTGTCCGGAAAACCATATAATCATCAGCAAAGAGCAACATTGTTGAGCATGTATTTTCTCATTCGTTAATAAATATTACAAAGGCTAAAGGGCCAATAATGCTCCCTTGCGGAACACCTGATGAAACCTCCTTCTCTCCGAAAACAGCCCCATCCACGATGATACACTGAATCCTTCTTTGAAGGAAGCTTTGAACCCATAAAATGACTCTCTTATCCATATCTAATTTATGAAATTTACTCATTAACTTATCGTGGGGAACTATATCAAAAACCTTTTGAAAATCTAAGGCTACAACATCTACTTGATAATTGTTCTCAAGTAACTGAACTTTATTATGAGTGAATGTGAGAAGGTCTGACTCGCAGGGGTTTGAGGGGCGGAAACCATACTGTTTACAATAAAAATCCTCTGAGTCGTAATTGAAAGTTACAAAATTGTGCAGTTCTAAATATAATATTTTTAGTTGATGCAAGAAATGTGTTGTCTGAATCGTTGACTTCGAATTCGCCGAAAAATCCAGTAGATGATATAAAAGCCGAACTAGATGAAAAATGGAACGTGGAAAAACCGGAAATTGCATTGCGAATCGAACCCAATGAAGAGGAAAAAGAAAAGAAACTAGAAAGCAATGTAGTTCTGTCAGGTAATCACCAGTTTCATCAATGATCATTATTTCTAGATCTATTTTATATAGAGCTAGAGGCAACCAGATTTTTTTGAAATGTTTCTCACACAAAGACAATTTGAATGTTACTTCAAAATGTGTGTTAGATATGATGATAAAAGTTTGAGGCCTCTCATTTCATTCACAGTGATTTTTTCTATATTAATGTCAATAACCCATGTATTAATGTTTTTCTTTATTAGACCTTGTCTCCAAACTGACGGAGAAGCAGATGAGCAGAGTATGTAATGACAACTTGAATTTAATGACGTCGCTACTAGAATTTGTGATGCAGTCAAACTGTGACGTCGACGTGTTGAGAAAAGTAATGTATTTCCAGGTAAGTGGCATTTCTTTCATTTTAAGTCCTTCAAGGCCAGTTAAAATTATGACAAAAAAGAAAGAAGTTTGTTTGTTTTGAAGCAATTTCTAGACATTCCTTGAAATATATTAATGCTACTATTTTCCTATATCATGCTGCTTGAAATCCATGAGCTCTGCAATTTTTGTCTAAACTTTGTCTCCAAGAATATCCTTGTTTGCATATCAAGTAGAATATGGTTCACATTTGCAAAATCTGTTAAATCATATATGACAAAGCTCGAGTATGCTCGTTCAGTATGGAACCAGCTCGATAAAATCCAAAGCAGATTAGCAAGAATAGCTCTTGAACTTAGTGAAGAACGAATACAAGATTTAATATTTCATTTTCAAAGATAGGAGATATATATACAACACAAATTTGCATTACATTTGTTTGTGTGTGCAACTCCCTAAATGTTGTTTGCATATGCCACACTGGAAGCAAATATCAGTGAGTGGAACTTCTTGAGTGAGGCCACCGTGATTGCTCCAAGCAAAAATGTTTTTAAAAGCAGTGGATGAAAATGTTCTATAAGTCAACATAACTTTTGTCCAATAATTGTAGGGTAGTGCCGCTGCAAGCTGCTGTGATGCAAGTGTCAGTGTGTTGAACAGATTTATGATGAATTAAACATTTAATAGCCTTAGTTCAAACCGTGTTTCAGTGCTGTTGGCTTTAGGAACTGGGGTGATACATAAATACTTGAAAAAAGTTCTAAAAACGTAACAATACTGATGGAATGAATTAAAACGTATAATTCTTTTTCAGGTTAAACGTTCCAAAATACGCAAGGCAGGCCTGAACATGATAAAACAGCTGTTAGACGAAACGTGTCTACTAACGTCTGTAAAATATTCCATTATAAACGGCTATCTCGGTTTGGACAAGAAAGAAAGCCAAATACAGCACTGTTTGGAACATATACAACTCGTGACGCCATTCTTGAAGACGGAAATGCTGTTGTCGCAGCTGAGCATAACGGAATGGTGTATACAAAATTTGCGAAATTACATTCTTAGGGATGTGCCTTCTAAGGCATCGAAATTAAAAGGCAACGCTAAAGTTTCTTTGAATCTGGGAACGTACACGTTGCTTAGGGACATACCCAGGGCTAGAATGTTGTTGGCGCTCCTGGGAATTTTGGCTTCCAACTGTTATAATGCTCTGGAGTTGAATCCGTTAATAAACAGGTATATCATTTGATACTTTATATATTTATATTAGCAATTAAGGTCGGTGATTCTCGGAAAACCGCTAGTTCCCTCTTTTATTGTACTCCTAACACATCCAGATAGAGAAGTAATATTAATGAACAGCAAACAAAAAATAGTGAAGAAATATTAACCGTTATTTTTGCTTTATATCTTCTAGCGGAGTAATATCGTCAGTGCTTGCCCTCCTGAAACAGTCAGGCTGTGACCAAACGATCGTAAGGAAAGTGTCGGAGTTCTACGTTCTTTACGCAGACGCCGTAGACGTCAATAGACCTAGTCTGAGATCGTTGACGGGGCCCGAGCTAGCCAGCCTCATGAAAATAGGCACTAAAGTTGTTCGAGGTGTTGACTGGAAATGGGGTGATCAGGTAATAATAATCGTCTTTAACGCGCCTTTGAAACCGTTCCAAATTGGCGTCAAGAGACTTACCGAAAATCCTATTAATAATTCTTTAATTTTAGGATGGTAGTCCCCCTGGAGAAGGTCGGATTATCGGGGAACTAGGAGACGATGGTTGGATCCGAGTGGAATGGGGCAACGGTACCACCAACAGCTACCGGATGGGCGTAGAAGGAAAGTACGACTTAACTTTGACATCGCCGCCATCCCCAGTCACTTCGGAGAGCGAAACGGCGGACGAATCTTGTGATCGAAGTAAGTATATAGGGTAGTGATCTGCTCAATTAACATAGAAAAGAATTTAAAAAAAAAAAACAAGTATTTCCCGTTTTTCCACTTATTACAACTATTTCTTGGTAATTACTTTTCTCTGGTGGACGTCGCGATTCACGTTTTTCAGTTACTTGAAGTTGAAATAACCATATAGTGAATCTTGTGTTTTATGAGGCAATTTCATTCTTACAATACAATATCGCTGTTGTTTGTTTACAAGTTGCTCTGTTTAATATATGATAATTGTCGGGAATGGTGAAGCTGAAAATTCTAATGTTTTCACTGGTGTAAAGCCAATCCTGTGTTTTGTGCCTAAAAGTGTTTGTTGTGAGTTTTCTTTGGTTTTTGGTCTGTAATTTCTAATCAAAGTATTTCCACGATTTCCGCTGGACTTTGAACCTGTTATTGTTTTGGAGTGCCAATGTCATAATTGTCATTTGTCATATGCCTGAGTCTGACATATGCCACGTCTATTGTCTGGTTCTAACAGCTGGCCTTTGCTACTGAAAGCGCAGTGTTGCCGCCTATTTGAATATTTTGGAAAAATCCTGGAACCGCGAGAAGGATCTGACAATGCCGAATTCCAACAAATGCCACAAGTGTGGGATTAAATGTGTCTTTAAGGAAGAAAAACAACGCCTGTTTGGTTTTCCGTTTGACATGTGTTCGCGAGTTGTTTGTGCAGACTGCACAAATGCTCAGGCTCAGGAAATTCCTAGCCTTACTAGAACACTGATACCTACATTTATGTCCGGAATGTCGAATCGATTTTAAGGAGCTTCCTACTATATAGCAACTATATATAATACACAACGTGCACGTCTAAATGTTGCTCTCTTAATTTCGATTATTTAATGTGTTTTAATTCGTGAATGTATGTTTGTTTGGTATTGATTTGTTTGCCAAATTTGTTCTAGTATCGTGGTGCAGTTGTGTACAGTTTTTGTGCAACGTTCTATAATATAAAGGGAAAAATTGTTAATTATAGTTCAAATCGGACATTCATCGATATTAAAATACTCAGATTTTAATATCATTAGAAATATGCTTATCAGTTGGGCTATTGAAACCTATGTTTTATGTGCGAATTGCCGAATTCACGCCTAAATTGGTCTGCGTTTGGATTTATACGGGGCCCGATCAATAATTGTTGGTGGCTAGCGGCAGCGGCTTGCTCCAAATGTGAAAGGTATTTGAATCCATAGGAATTGAAATACAAATTCAAATCCCCTTTACTATGGTAGTATGACGAATTTAAACTACACAGGTGTGGATTTGAAAATTTATTTACTTCTGTCTAAAAACTAAAGTCAGGGAAATTGCATAGTGTCGTCCAAGTATATTTCCTGAATATCTGAAGCAATGTCAAGTGCTGCAAAAACAAAACTAACAACAACTGGATATGTTACTTGTAATAACATCTTTCAGCCTAGCTGCTGGAAGAGAACCAGAAATTATAGGAACTTGAATCAGAACTTGATATGGTGCTCTGAGGATTGTGAGGCTAATGCTGAAAATGAGGGTGGTGCAATAAATGCCTTACATACTTGTTTGTGATGTAAAGTGAAAGATTTTGAGAATTTCACGTTAATAGT
>MU182116.1:84170-138667 GCA_016904865.1 Pissodes strobi | reverse complement strand
GTTTTACACTGAAAATTTCTTATATTCTTATTACAAAATAAAGTGTAGGTAATGTATGAGCCGATGTAGTAAAGTCTATATAGCAACAGGTGCATAGCTCGACTGGTGGCGAAATTCTTGATGCAGTTCGCGCTGGTCGATGATTCGCGCTTTTTCGTGCGGACTCGTGCATTCGTGGCGGGCTGGCTCGGTAGACAGGTCCGTACCGCCACAACAATACTATTATTCGAGAGTTAAAACAAGAACTGCAAACTAAAGATGATTATATAGAACGCTTGCCTGCTTGTCGAAATCGACAATTGCAGACATCAAATAAGTGAGCTCCAAAGAAAGGTTGATGAAAATGATGCTATAATTAATTCATCGAAGGTTAACGTTGTTGATGCT
This sequence comes from Pissodes strobi, assembly GCA_016904865.1. Taxonomy (NCBI): domain Eukaryota; kingdom Metazoa; phylum Arthropoda; class Insecta; order Coleoptera; family Curculionidae; genus Pissodes; species Pissodes strobi. The sequence goes on along the minus strand of MU182116.1, from coordinate 138,280 downwards.
GAGACGCAAACAGTTTTGACTCTGAGTACCAAACAAACTCAAACAATACCAAGGACGAAAAATTGTGAGGCACAGACGGACGGAGGTGTGGCATTGACCGAAGCACGGACCGATGGGGAAACAGCTCTATTACAATCAAATGAAACAGCAAGAACTGATGAGGAAACTCAGACACCATATCTCAGATTGAACAGCATCACCCCGTCACAGCCTGCTGAAACTCAGACTATTAAGGTCGTAAATCATTCGGCTACTCAGACAAAAATAACGTGGTGTGCGAAGTCAAAAAAAAAAGCAACCGTTAGAATATATTAGGTCACGACCTATCAAACCGCATCAGCTACTTTTGATTGGGAATCAAAATGAATTAAGGGGCGTGCCAATTGCTTTTAAACGCGAACTTCGATCAAGATTGGACGTAAACTGTCAGGGTTCAGCGAGGTCCCTTATCCTGGAAGACCTAGCCAAGTCGAATTACGGCTACAGCACGAGATTTATAAAGGAAGACTATGTAGTGTTGTTTAGTGGATTTCAAAACACTAATAAGGGTACATTACCGAGCGAGAGATCTATCACAACAATATAAAAACACATCTTGTGATAGTTGGTCCACCATATACTGCTAATAGGAAAATCTTAAATACGTTTATCTATGATGTTAATATCAAACTTAAAACATTCTATCATAATAACAATAGCCACATTATTTATCTACCTGTGGAGTCTTTTCATGAAGGCAAGCATCGGGGAATAAGGGAAACATATAATAACCTGGTGTCCTACATATGTAATGAAATTATAGCTAAGACAAAACCATGCCGGTCACTACAGATGTCTCCTGTAACCATTGAGGAACCCACCAAGTCGAAAAACGATTGGTCGGCCTTCTTGGAGGTGAGGATCGTTGGCTGCCTGGAACTGCCAATTTTCCAAGGGGATCCCCACGCCCCGTAGATGCCATTCGTCGGGTGAACTTCCCTGTAGATCTGTCCCATGAGGACATTGGGCGCTCTAACAGTGAATTTTTGTTGGGAATTGTTGATGGCAAACAACCTGCGAATCTAAAGCCTAATGTACATTTTTGCCCTTCCCCAGGGACTAAGTGAACATTGTGCTGGTAATAAATCTACACCCGGTGTTATGACACCTATCAAAATTTTACACCTTAATATTCAGAGTGTACGATCAAAGTGTCTGGAGCTGGAATAACTTATCAACGAAAATGACTACGACGTGGTGGCTCTTTGTGAGCATTGGCTGTCTGACGAGCAGCTTGAGGTTTTTGCCGTTGAGAACTTCCAGGTATGTACTGGGTATTGCCGAGAAAGTTCACGTGGGGGAGGAACTCTACTATTAAGTAATAAGAATCTTCCAATGTCAACATTCACGATTAATATTGATAGCGTAGAAAAGGATTTTGAGCATTGTGCTGGTAAATTTGCAATAAATAGTGAGAGGTTTATTATCGCCAGCGTGTATCGTTCTCCACAGTCCGATTTGGGTGTGGTTCTGTTCAACTTAGAAATCTTAATACAAAAACTTACAAATAACTCTACTAATATCATAATTTCTGGGGATTTCAATGTGGATCTAAATAGTAACACCACGTGCAAGAATAGACTGTGTGATATGTTTTCTTCGTACAATTTCAGACATTTAATAAAGGAATTCACCCGCCACCGTAACACAACTACGTCAGTGATTGACAACTTTTTTTGTCAACTTTGATTTTTCATTTAATGTAAGAGTCTATGAAATAGGTGTGTCTGATCACTGTGCCCTGGAACTTCATATGTACCTTGATAGATCTGCATCAAGTAATTCAGGCTCCAATTTAAGTTATTCAAAAGTTTATAGATCTTTCTCGGTGAACAACAAAACGTATTTTCAGTCTCTTTTGAGTAATGAAAAATGGGAGAGTGTAGGTAATAAATTAACAGCCAATAATATGTTCACTTCTTTCTACAACACCTTTATGTATTATTTTAACTAAGCTTTCCCAAAAAAAAAAACTAAAAATAATATTGATAAATACGATAGGAAAAAATGGCTTGATCAAGATGTATTACAGCTTTCCAATGAGCTAAAAAACCTGCACTGGCTAAAAAGCCACTCAAATAGCGAACAGGTCACTAAATTATATACGGAGAAAAAGTTTGAATACAAAAAATTACTAACCGAGCGTCAAAAGAAACACTATGACGATCAGATCTTAAACTCAAACAATGTATGTAGGTCTGTCTGGAATATACTAAAACAGGCAACAGGGCGTGGTATGAAGGCACACAGTTTCGAGATAGAAAGGAACGGCGATACAATAACTGATGTAAATATAATATGTAATATGTTTAATGCATTTTTTAGTGAAAGCCCCTTTCTAAACATAGGAAGGGGTGTGGGTGGGGACCATTGTGGACCCAGGGGTGGTTGCAGTAGTTCTCTTTTCTTAACACCGGTAGACGAGCATGAGGTTATACATATTGTTAACAGAACTTCAGCCGGTCTGGATGAAATTCCATGTTATCTATTAAAATCGATTGCTCGCTTTATATCAAAACCCCTATCTTACATCATTAATGCATCCTTCCTTGAAGGACCATTTCCGATAGTACTAAAAAAAAGTAAAGTCATCCCTATTCACAAAAAAGGAGGTAAGAATGATATTGCTAACTATAGACCTGTAGCAGTGCCCTCTACGTTCTCAAAAATATTTGAAAGAGCAATGTATGAAAGACTTTTGCCTTTTCTGCACAATAACTAATTTTTTAGTGGTTCTCAACATGGTTTTTTAAACAATAAATCTACTCAGACAGCTCTTTTTCATCACATAACATCTATATTGGAATCTCTTGATAAGGGTAAAACTACTTTGGGCATATATTTTGATTTGAGCAAAGCTTTTAATCTTATGAACCACGAAATTATGCTCGAAAAACTTGAAAGAGCGGGTGTAAGAGGCTGCGCATTGGGGTGGCTAGGATCATTTTTGCAGGATCGGACCCAGACTGTGCATGTGAAGGCCACAAAGGACAATATCCTTAATTTCACATATCAATCCGAATTCACTGCAACCCCCACAGGTGCTCCCCAGGGTTCTTTATTGTCACCCGTTTTGTTTCTTATATTCTGTAATGATCTGGATGCGTGTGTGGGAGCCCCCAATTTATCCATAGTGCAATTTGCTGATGACACCTCACTAGTTGTGTCTCATAAAGACGAGAATATAACTCTTGAAATAGCGAATTCTGCCGCAGGTAGAATGCAAGAATGGTGCGATATGAATTTACTTCTTCTTAACACTAGTAAAGCTAATTTTGTACACTCTCAAAACAGAACACGAAATTGAAGATTCAAAATGAAGAGATAGAACAAATTCAGAATATTAAACTTTTGGGTCTGGCTATAAACAGAAATGTAAACTGGAGTGATCACGCTGAAGTAATATGTAAAAGGCTATCCTCGGCAAGCTATGCAGTTTATAATCTGAGGGATAGAATCAGCCAACATTCTCTTTTAATGTTTTATTATGCGTATGTCCACTCACGTATATTGTATGGTGTTTTATTTTGGGGCAGCAATGCCCAAGCTGCGTCTCGTATTTTTATTGTGCAAAGGGGAATAATAAGAACCATTTGTAGAGCTAATTATCTTGATTCTTGTGTACCACTTTTCTGTAAGCTGTACATTATGACAGTATTTTCGTTGTATCTGTTCAATATATGCTGTTTTGTATTTAAGAACAAAAATAACTTTAAATGTAACACCTCTATAGGGATGGGTGATAGCTCGACAAGACATGGAAGTGATCTTATGGTGCCCAGCCATTCGACTGCAATATATGAGAAAGGGCCTTATTACATGTGGATATAGGTTTTTAATACCTTGCCAGCGTCACTGAGGAATAAAACGGCTTACATAACATTTAAAAGGAAAGTTAAAGACTTTTTTAGCTCTCATCCATTTTATTCCATAAATGAGTATTTTTCACATCAGAGTGCGAAGAGTACCAGTGCTGGTCACACCTGCGTTTGTTGCTACTTGTTAGTGACCAGGAATGTCCTTGTATCCTTTTATGCTAATTTTCGTCAAACTGTTTTAGTTTTCAATTGCTGTTCTATACCTTTATTTGTTGTTTGTCTTTTGCTAGAATTTTTTAAATCATGACCGACCAGGTAATTGGCTGTACTTTGATTGTTTCTTTTATTACCTACTTGTTTCATTTTTGTTTTTTCGTTAGGTGTTCATTTAGTATTACTCTTATTTTATTTTAGGTTATTTTTAAGTTTTACTTTTGCTTTAGTTTTTTTTTGACGACCCAATGTTATTTGTAACCATAATGGCAACAAATATATTTGTATTTGTACTACTCTTAAAACGGTAAAATCTATGCAAAATAAAATCGACAAACTAATCAATCAGATTGTAAGGGTTGAGGCTAAGCTGGATTCCCATTCTAAGACCGGCAATATAGATTCCAGGCTTAGGCCATTGCATTGGAGAAAAAAAATTAAAAACCTTGAGGAAGAGTTTAAATCTACTTCGAAATCACTGAAGGATAGGGTTAAAGCTTTGTAACCACCCACTAATCCGAATATGAATGACCAAGACCTGACCACAATGTTTATTTCCATACAGGATCAATTACATTCTTTATCAAAAAAGATTGATCAAAATGGTGTTACTAATGATCCGTTAGTCTTCTCTCACAGCTTTGAGAAACATCTAAATGGACAATCTGAATTCATTGCTCTTAAAATGGATTCAGTTGTCAATGCAATTAAGGATACAAATACTGAGCTGGTTAAACTTTTCACAACTAGTAAGAATGATTTGCCGTCTATTGCTGGCCAGCCAAATTCCGACACTTCTAAAAACACCGCAAAAACCATCAATAAGCCTGTTGAAATTGAAGCTAGCAAGCTAAATAAAATGCAACTTCAACTATGGTAAAGGAATCTAGGACTGAAAATGTCAGCTGCAGAGGAGCGCAAATGGTTTCATATAGATAATCTAGCAAAAGATACTACAGACGAGGTTTTGAAAAGCTATTTAACTGAAAAACAAATACACATCTTATCTTGTGAGCGACTTCAAAATAAACAAAGTCACAAGGCTTCATTTAAAGTATCCATAAGATCAGATAAAAGTGACTTGCTTTATAATAGTGCTATTTGGCCCGTGAACGTTGTTGTTAGACCCTACGTGTTTAATTGGCAGAATAACTCTCTGCTGCAAGGTCATGGACGACAAGGAGGTCAAAATCATGGGAATAATAGAAACCATGGACAAAAATTAGAACTTTCGTAAATATGGAAATCAGAAACGATGTTATTAGTCTAGATGATTCTTCACAAGCCCTACGTTTTCTAAACTTTAACATCCGAAGTCTTAGGGCGAAAAACTCTAAACTTGTTCTATGTCTTAAAGCTAAATGCTATCCTGAAATAGTGGCCCTTACTGAAACATGGTGTTCGTCTGATGAAATTGGCATAATGTGCTTTGATGGGTTAAGGATACACTGGTTTCCTCTTATTGCAGGGATTTATCTCGAGGGGGCGGAGTCGCGATTTATTGCAGAAATGACACTCAATTTGCTGACTTAAGTCTTAATGTAAGATGTATTGAATGTGAGTTTGAGTACAGCGCAGTGAAAGTTTTGCTTGTTTCAACCCACTTATATGTAGTGTGTCTATATAGACCGCCTTCATCAAATATAGAAAATTTTATTAATTTGTTGTATGACTTACTGATTGATTTGTTTAGTAAGAACAGAAATGATAAAGGTGCCTCTTACATTCTATATGGGGACTTTAATGTTAATTTTGACCCTTGTAGAAATAATGCTAATGCAAATTGTATCACAAACAATCTAATAGCATTTGGACTAAAATCCTGTATAGAGGATTAGTCCAGGATTCAGAATAGAGCAGCTACAATTATAGATAATATTTTTACCACATTTGAAAAGGAAAAAATAAAGGTTTTTACTATAGAGAACAACTTGTCAGACCATCGCATGCAATATGTTAATCTACCTATCAAGCCACCAGAAGTGATTAGTAATAGGCAATATAAGTATATTCGTAATTTTAAGAAAGAGGCTAACATAATAACGTTTAAACATTTGCTACTACATGAATCCTGGAATGATTTGACAAGTGGCGACATTGGTGCTGATGTTAAGTTTGGTTTATTTCTTGCTAACATTTTAAAAATTATTGATCTGTCTTTTCCGCAAGAACTTGTTAGATGTAGTACTAACAGTTCCCAATTATCAGCCAATGCAGAATGGCTTAGTAGTGAAATTGTAAAGCAGGGCGAAAATTTGCGATTTTTATTCATGTGCTGCAAAAGATCAAATAGTGAGCAAATGTGGGTAAATTATAAGTTAAAATTGAGGGTTAATAATAGTAGTAGTTCCTGGCAGATACTAAATAATGAGTCCAATTCTTCTAAAAAGCAATCATATCCAACTTTTTTTAAAAACACTGATGATAATAATATTGATGATTGCAGTCTTGCAGCTGAACAGTTTAATCACTATTTTATTGAATGTGTAAAACAATTATCGAGTGGTCAGTCAGACAATTTTGGATTTAATGCAGAGACTTGTGGTGACTCCATATGTAATAAATGAATCTTTTCAAGAGGGCATCTTTCCCACCCAATTAAAGGTGTCTATTGTTCGACCTATACATAAAAAGGGAAATGACAATAGGATTGATAATTACAGATCTATTTCGCTCTTGCCAGCTTTCTCTAAGGTGTATGAAAAAGCTTTCTATGACAGACTTGGTGGCTTTCTGAACAAAATTAATATTATTCCTACTATTCAGTTTGGTTTTCGAAAGGGCTGCTCAATTGCAGATGCTATTGTTTCCTTTGTTAACACAGTTGCTCAGAGATTGGATAATAAGTGTGTTATCATGAGTGTCTTTTTTGATTATTCGCGAGCATTTGACTTGGTTAATCACTCTATTCTCTTGAGAAAACTTGATGCATATGGTGTGAGAGGTATTCCGCTCAAATGGGTTATGTCTTATCTAACTAATAGAAAGCAGAAAGTTGTACTGCCAGTGAATGGCGGGGAGTACCACTCTGACTTGGCGGATATTATTGAAGGTGTTCCGCAGGGAAGGGTGCTGGGATCCTTGTTATTTCTTGTCTACACTGCTGATGTTGCTCGGTCAGTTACAATAAGCTCAAATATCTTATATGCAGATGACATGACTTCAATTGTATTAAGTAGTTCTTTGATAGAGACCAGGAGGTTGGCAGGAGTGTGCATTGAGCAGGTGCTTGATTTTTGCAAAAATAATGACCTTGTGTTGAATTTAAATAAAACACTTTTAATGCTCTTTAGTATTCGCCACATTATTGAAACTGACGTAACCTTAAATATTGATAATAATAATATAAATCAGGCGAGTACTACTAAATTCTTAGGAGTCACGATGGATAGTGGCTTGAGTTGGTCGGCTCATATTGATCATATACTTGGTAAGCTTGCTACCTATTCCTTTGTTATTTGGAAGTTAAGAGCAGTAGTTGATAGGAAAATTGTAATGTCTTACAGACATTCATTGTTGCATTGTGCTATAGTGGCCTGGGATAATTGCACAAGAATAAATGAAGTACTAATTGCACAGAAGAAGATCATTCGAACATTTTTTTAAAGGCTCAAGAGAGTCCTGTCGTCCACTTTTCTGTAGTCTTCGGTTGTTGACAGTCGTGTCAGTTTATGTTCTGCAGTGTGCCTTGTACATTCGTAAGCATTTTAACTCCTTTCTGTTTGTTGATGATATGCCTCATAGCTATCCACTGAGAAACAATTTTGACATAAAAATTGCCATCTGTTCGATTGACTGCCACTGCTTCCTATATTATGCCTTTAAAAATATATAATCATCTGCCCATTGAACTAAAGAGAACTCAAAATGTAAAATCATTTAAAAGAAAACTGTTGGATTTACTTTGTAAAAACCCCATTTACAATTTGAATGAGTTCTTTTCGAACAACTTTTTGCAATGAGGAATGCTTTCATCTGTTAACCTTTTAGTTTCATCTCTTAACCTTTTAGTTTAATATGTAGCAATTGTTTGTAAGTTTTGTTTGTAAGTAGCCGTACCAATTGTATTTTTTTTAATATTACTTAGATTTAAGCATTTTGATTAGTAAAACTATGTATTGTAATTTTTTTTTTTTTAAATCTCCCACGAAACATATGTCACTTTGTGATCTGTTTGTGAATTAATGAATAATTAAATAAATATTTTTAGGTTCCCAACTTGTGAAAGACAACCAACTGATCAAACTGTTGCGAGACGCGAGCATCAACTTCCTGCGTAATCTTACAATCAGCGCCGGTTTGTCGAACGACAACCTGCATCCCACCTCGTTGCACGGTCTCAGCAGTTTGTTCTGTTCTGTTCTAAATGCAAATAATTCGGAATGGTGCAATTTAACACTGATACGGACCATAAGTCAGACGCGGCAGCTGTGCAGAGCCTTCAGTACGAAACCGTGGATGAATATGTTGATTGGATTCTTGACACCTCCGAGCAGTACGGGGGGTAACGAATTTAATTTGCCTAAGCAGGTTAGTCATTGATCTTATCTTTTGGAATCGTTTTAGAATTTATGAAATCTCATAAACGCGTACGAATGCGTCAGTGTAGTAATGTATTAATACTCGTATTTTGATCTGTTTTTAGATTCTTACGATAAGACTGTTGCAAACAGTTTTACATTCATGGGATATGGACAACGCGGAGATTCCGTCCGTTTTGGAGAAATTACTGAATATTTTAGGTAAGATTATGTTGTAATTCATAGGTATTTCAATATCTATACAATGTGTTTTACCATGTAGGAGCATCTCAGTCAGGTTTGAGCCATCCTAATGCATTTTTATTTTTTCTTAAATAAATAGTTAGCACAAAGTCGCCTTATTTAATAAGGCTCTTTAAGGAGAAATAAATAGGGTTCTACTACTCGTTCACACATCAATCATTTTGCTTAAAAGATCTACAATCTTTAGAGGAGCCTCCAGCAGTCAATTCACATGGTGCCTTGATAATGAGTAATATTTTTCTATTTGCAGGAAACATTATTATAACATGCTCATACGATACGGGCAATAAGCCATTATCCAGTAACAAGTCTCTTGTGCTGCTAACTCAAAGCCACAGTAGTACTCTGGCTCAAGAGATTATAAATCTGCTTCGAAGCCTACATGGGGTGCTTGGATGGAACCAGGTACTGAACGCGATACTAAACCAGAAGTTGAATTTGGCTGGGTAAGTAGGAATACTGTCCTTGAATGATATTACAGACAATTCAGGAGGTGATAGTTAACAAAAATTGTATGACTAATTCCTGAACCACCAATTTGAACAATGCCTTTTCTAATCCTAAATATCTCAGTCAAATAAGTTTTTTGGGTGCCCATGTCGAGTTTTGTCCAAAATCATAATACATTAAAATTTGTATAGCAATCATCTCCTGGATGATGTCGCTGTACCAACTTCGTAATAATTATGATAACGATGCTCTTTGCAGTTATTTTCTCAGTGACTTATCTACCCTGAACGACGCTGTCAATTCGGATCAGCAACATTTTATGGTAGTCGCTTGCCTGAACGTGATTGGTGCCTGGGACGTGAGGCCGAGGGTTGGAGCTCTCGCTGAGATTGACGGCGTTGCCGGTACCGTCACCAGAGTAACGCCAAAGGGACGGTTGTGCATGCAGTTGCACGAGAGCGGGGAACTCAGAAAGGTTAGAAGAGAAGGGTCTCACTGTAAATACTCTTTTTTGACTGTTATTAGAGCATTCAGAAATGGCACATTGTTGTAATTCAAAGCAGTTTTAAAGTTAATTCGCAGCGTATTAATGGAAAAAATTCTACGAATTGCAGGTGTCCATTAAAGATCTGAAACTCCTGCCGTCTCCCGAATTTGCGTTTGAAAAAATGCCGATGAACGAACCGTCCATCAAAACTTGGGCGAATTTGGTCCTCATCAGGCACAGCTCTTTGAACGCTCACGATAGAAAATCGTATCACGGTCAAGTCAATCTAGCCTACCTAAGGACCCAGCAAAATATATTGAGTGCCCTAAACGCTACGAGGGTGCTGCACATGAATCAATATAGATTACGCAAAGTAAGTTAAGATTTTTTGCAGTTTACACTTCCTAGTACGGAGTCCGAATTTTGTAATGGTTTTACTTGCAGGTTCTCAAATTTCCCGTGAACGGAATGGACCAGTCGCAGGAACAGCAGTCCATCGAAGAGGAGCTGAACCAGCAACCGATCCTGCTCGTACAGAAACTCCTGGCCAAAGCGACGCAACCAAGCCCGTTGAAGCCGGGCTTCAATTTGCAAGAGATGCAGTTGGCCGCATTGAATTTGAGCCAATACTTGGCCGCGGAGGGCAATTTCGAGATTCCTTGTGGTATAAATAACGACAAAACGATGGGAAATAATGTGATTATTAAGCCGGGTAAGTTGTAGCTGAAGCTTTTATAATATTTGACATCGTTAAGCGATTTATGCGATTTGGTTTCATAATCAGATCTCTATTTTTATGTCCCTCGTTCCTCAGAAGGAATGTCGTTTCACAGGATCAGAACTTTCTGTTCCGGATTTTTTTTTGTTGCTTCAGTCCACTTACAAAGGCGTTGCTTATAATACCCTAATGAGCACTGTAACTAGGACCGACGGACTCTTTTCTTAAAGCTATTTAGACTGTAGCCAACAGGGAACAATTCGGTTGGTAAGGAGTTCCAGATGCTCGTCACACGCCAGAAGAAGGGATTTTGGTAGAGGCTGGTTCTAAAGAGCATATGGATGAGAGCTTCTAGCTCGTCGTGTGGAACGAGCAAAGCTGGCACTGGAGGGAATCAGAGTTGTCAGTTCGGTCGAACACCCTCCGTGATTATATCGGTAAACAAGGGAGAGATCACCCACCATCCGCCTATGTTCCAAGGAGTCAGTGTTTCGTCGTTAATAAGTCTAACAGCTCGGTTCTGGATGGAGTCTAAGAGCGCCAGAGTATGTTTGGGAGCAGAACTCCAAATGTGAGAGCAATACTCTAGAGTAGGTCTGATTTGCGCTTTATAGAGTGTAACCTGCTGATGGGAGCTGAAGTATTTTTTGGCACGAAAAAGTACACCCAGTTTTTGAGAGGCACACTTAGCGAGACCTCAGACATGCTCATCCCATGAAAAGTTAGTGCTTGCGGTTATTCCAAGAAGCGAAAGATTGAAGGATGGAGAAAGGATTGCCCCCTCCATGATGATGTCAAGGTAGTTTCCCTTAGTTTTTCTCCAGGGGAACACAGCAGTCTTTGTCTTTTTGGCATTGAAGGTTACAAGATTGTTCGATCCCCATTCAAGAGTTGTGTTTAAGTCTCGATTGATTGAGTCAATCTGTTGTCTTCTTAGTTGTCCCCGAGTGGCCAATGATAATGGTTTGTCAGAAGAAAAGGATGATACAAGACTGCTATCGTCTGCATAGCTCTAAATGGTGTTTTCAGTAAGCTTTTGTAGGTAATTTATGTGCAGCAAGAACAAAGTTGAAGACAAAACCGAGGCCTGCGGAACACCAGCATTGATGGCAAATGCCTCGGACGACCCACCACCTGAATACTCCTTTTATCTAAAAAACTAGACATATGTAGAGCCTGTGGAAAGCCATAGGCTGAGAGTTTGTCCAGGAGTGATTAGTGCCACACCCGGTCGAAGGCTTTGGAGATGTCAAGAGCAACGACTCGGGACTCTCCGTGTTTTTCCACGGTTGTATTCCAGATGTGCGTTATATAGGACATCAGATCTCATGTTGAGCGCTTCGCTCTAAAGCCGTATTGTCTATCAGAATTATGTTGTTCTGTTCAAGATATTTCAGGATCTCGGTGTTAATGACTTTTTCCATTACCTTGAACCAGCCAGTCTGGGGTTAAAGATATTGGACGGTAGTTACTGGCAATATCCCTCTTCCCCTTCTTAGGTACAGGTTGTGTTAAGAAATAAGTAGAGTGGGCAGTAAATTGTAATAAAGATTTATTGGAAATATCTCAAAGGAAAACAGAATAAAAACTTATTTGAAACTCGAACATTAAAAACGACGTATTCATCTAGCGTCACACAGTATGTCAACAATGTCAACTTTTAGGGAAGGTGAATATAGGTATGCAATAACCAAATCGATATTCAGGCAAGGTTGTCAATAAACATTTAATAGAAAGGCAAGTATTTTAACGCTGTCCCTCAAACTTGACTGAATACAACAATGTTTAAACAGATTCAAACAACTTTAACATTCTCGTAAAGTTAAAAAACTTTTCATTGCCAAAGCTCTTTGTGAAAACGTCAGCAATTAGCTCATTCGTATTCACATATCTTACATCGATAATATTCTTTGACACAAGATCAAGTACAAAATGAAGTTTAACTTCAGTGTGTTCCGATTCGGTACTCGAAAGAGTAACAAGACTCTGTTTCTTAGACGACCAGGTATTGAAATTATCAAATAGTTTAAAGGAAAATCCACTCATGGACTTTCTATTTAAAGAATCATTCGTCCAATAAGCGTCTGTGCATTCAACCAATTGCTCATATACAATGAAAATATAATTTAAAGTCTGTAGTGAATTTTAAATATTTTAACACTCTTAGTAGATGCTTCAAATGCTCGTCAGATGCAGAATCTTGAAACCCAGAAAAGTAACGTACACAATAGCAAATATCAGGCCTAATGCCCATCATTACATACATCAAAGATCCTAAAAGTTCTTTATAAAGTAAAGAGGTTTTAAGATTTAAGATATTAAATCCCTTTATTACATTTTCAATAAGACACTTTTGGTCAATAGATATAAGCTTAGTCTTAAAGTCTCTTTTCACTTGAATACCTAAAAAGTTCTTGATATCACCCATGTCCTTCATTTAAAAGTTTCACATAGTTTACTTTTCACATCAGACAAAAAATCTAAATTATTGCTAGCAAGCAAAATATCATCTGCATAGAGTAGAAGATAGCATCTTATGTCTTGATCAAAAAATGTAAACAAACAGTGATCAGACTTTGATAGAACAAAATTGATACTAATCATGAAAGATTTGAACCGCTCCTTCCAAATTTTGGGTGATTGTTTCAAGCCGTATATTGATTTATTCAACAAACATGCCTTTTTATTCAGATCACTCTCATTCGTGACATTCATTCCATCAGCTATTTTCATGTACACTTTTTCATTTATCACACCATTCAAGAATGCGTTCTTCACATCTAACTGATGCAAAAACAAGTCTTGGTTAACACAAGCCGATAATAATATTCTGAAAGTTAATAACCTTGCAACAGGGGCATGTATTTGTGAAAAAACTAAACTCTCTTGTTCATATCCCCTCGCTACTAAACGCGCCTTATAATTTTTCTTACCATTTTCCTCTTTTGTCCTGAATACCCACCTATTGCTGATAATGGCTTTATTTTTGGGATAATCAACCAGCTGCCATGTCTCATTATCATGTAGAGCCTCTAACTCCTCATCTACAGCCTTTTCCCATATATTCCAATCGGTACTATGAACATCCTCTTGATAAGACTTAGGGACGTCCGAATATTCACATAGTAAAGCCAAACAACCAATAATCATCAAGATAAACAGGTAGTTGTTTGTTTCTTTTTGGCATGTCACTTCTTTGTCTTACATGTTCTTCATCCTTTGTCTCCTCTATTTCCTGCTTCGCTTCATTTTCTTCAGTATCTCTAACTTCCTCGTATGTCTCCTTTTCATTTTTCGTTCCTTCATCATCATCATTTCTTCTTATACTCACTATTTCGTCTGAAAACCTCTGTTCATCAAATACTACATTTCTACTGTGTATAATTCTATTTTCTTCCGTGTTCCATAATCTGTAACCATTTTCCGTATACCCTACAAATCTACACTTTAAACCCTTGTTATCCAATTTGCTACGCAATGAATCAGGCACTTTCGCATAACATACACATCCAAACACACGCATATTACATACATTAGGCTTCCTACCCAAGCACAACTCGAAAGGAGTTTTATGTTTAATATGACATGACTGTGTCCTATTTGTGATGTACGCAGCAGTCGAAACTGCTTCTTGCCAAAATTCTTTCGATAAACCTGCCTGCGCAATCATAGGCCTAGGTTTAATTCATGCGCTCGGCAACACCATTCATTTGGGGAGTATAAGGAGGGACATACATAATTTGAATACCTTTTTCGACCACGGTATTCCTTAAATGACCTTGAGGTGTATTCACTTCCATTATCACATTGCACTTTTGCAATCTTTTTGTCACAAAACAAAGAAGCTACCTTCGCCTCATAATTTTTAAAGCAGTCAAAGACCTCGTTTTTGTTTTTAATTACATACACTATTACAAAACGTGAATAATTATCCACAAAACTTACAAAATATTGCTTATCATTATGTGAAGTAGGGGTAATAAGCCCGCACACATCTTTGTGCACTGAGTCTAGAAGTCGTCTTGAACCAACTGTTTTTGAGTAATATGGTAAGCATTTTTGGTTTGCTACTAAACATACTTCACACAATCCATGATCTTTTTTATTTTTAAAATCAATACCAGTAACTAAATTGCAATTATTAATTCTAGATAATGACTCAAAATTTAAATGGCCATACCTCATATGCCACAAATTAATATCAGGTGTTACAGACAAATAAGCATCACTCGATGCATTACTTCTAGAACTGTCAGCAATTCTAAACAAAATCTTATACAAATTACCCTCTCTTTTACCTTCAGCATAAACTTTTTATTTTTCTTTATAGCAATAGAACCTGAACAACAAACAATTTTAAAACCGAATTTTTCTATGGTAGATACTGATAGCAAATTAACCCTTAAGTCTGGCACACAATACACATCTTTTAATGTAATAGAAATCTCTTTTTTATTCATAATACTTATCACATTCAGGTCCCCTTTACAAATAGCTAGCATTACTTTACCTTTATCTGCTAATTGGATTGGCTTCGGTTCACCAAAATAAATCTTGTTGATCATGGACTTCTCACTATTAATTATAATGATGTGTGGCACCTGAGTCAACATACCACCATACCGAGTCACCTTTGACATCGTCACCATTGACTGAACAAAAAGCAACACCATTCTCTGAATTTGATATATTATCTTCCAGGTTCTTCTTAGAATAATGGGCCTGAGCATTATAGGGCTTTTTATTCTTGCACTGGGATGCCTTGTGTCCAAATCTGTTACAATCATAACATTTTTAATCCACAGGTATTTTTGCAAATGGCCAATTTTACCACATTCATAGCACTTCAAGTTTCCTTTTGTAGTAACAAACGATGAAATGTGAGGTTAGTTTGGGAGTAAAAAATCAACTCCGCTCCCCGATCTTTCCTCTTCCTAATTTTGATTCCGCACCTATCCTCTCACCTGTGACGGAACGGCCAGACAGACAGCTTGCGCAAACTTCCCATGAATTGTTAAACAAGAAATCATTGGTATATAACCTAAATTGTAACCAAAACAAACACATTGGTGAAAAACAACATAATGGAAATTTGCATGGATCATCCTCTCATACAAAAATTGTAAAACCCAGGACTGAGATTATTTACAGTCAAGCTTCTAGGGCAATTAATGATGCTGTTGACCGGACAACTTTACAGCCAATTCTTGGACTAAAAGTGCAAGATGATGGAGGCTCTAGTCCTTCACGTACCGGCGTAGGTCCTGGTATTAATAAACCTACTCTCCAAGATCAACTTTTTCAGGGTGTACCAGGCAAAAAATGGATTTTTCTGGACAGAGTGAGAGAAAATGCCACAATACAGATTGTTGAGGAATACATAAAATAAAAAGCTAATATTGATGAATCCAGTTCACTGTTGATTCATGAACTTCCTTCTAAAAACCAAATCAAAATCCTTTAAAATTGGAATTACTGAAATGTATTATGACAAACTTCTAAATGATAGCTTTTGGCCACAAAATGTAATTTCTAGGCCATTTACCTTGCCTAGGAAAAGGCTACAAAATGCTGAGCACAAACGTATTCCAAATTTTACGTTACTACAACCTCCCAACAAAATATAACGGGAGCTTTAACATTCTACTATCAAAATGTTAGAGGAATAAGGACTAAAATTGATAACTTGATGTGTAATTTACTTGTGGAAGACTTTGACTGACATTATTAACAGAAACATTTTTGGACTGTGATATATTAAACAGTGAGTTGGGCTTTGATCGGTATCAGGTTTACAGATGTGACAGATCAATAAAAACTAGTACATGCAAGACTCAGGGTGTAGTATTGATAGCGGTTAAATGTTGCCTTTCCTCTAGAATTTTGCTGACATCTTTTGAAAGTGTCGAACATTTATTTGTGTTGATTAGAATCAAAAATCAACGAATTTTAGTAGGAAACGCGTATATTGCAGGAACATCAACTGTCGACACATGAAAATTTTTGTTTTTCTCTAATCCACCTAACAGAGAGTAACAATTTCACGGACATCTTAATTTGGGGTGACTTTAACCTTCCTAATATAAAGTGGGAAAAAACTGCATATGGATCTGTACCTGTGGGCTCACTATCCAAAGAAGCAACATCCTTAGCTGATTGTGCTGCATATTTGGGTGTGTTCCAGTTGATTGACATACCTAATGCATATGGCAATTGTCTTGATCTTTTATTTTGTAACCAATGTGACGTAAAAGTCGTTGTTTGCGACAATCCTATGTTAAAGCTAGATGTGCCCCATCCTGCTTATGAGTGTTCAATTGACTTGACTGAAAATTTGTCCAATCTGTCTTGTGACTATTTATAATGGGCGGATTTCAATGAAATAAATTTGTGTCTCTCCTGTGTTGACTTGGTCGCTGTTTTTGAGTGCACAGATGTGAATACTGTGGTTGGACATCATTTACAATGTAATTGAAGCTTTTACACCACTGTCAAGATTCAAAACTCCAAAATTTCCAAAATGGATGCCAAATGATTTAAAAAATTTGATTACAGAGAAAAAAATTGCACATGAAAAATATAAATCAACACAATCACAAGAGGACTATGATCATTTTGCTAATCTAAGAACTGAGTGTCGTTCTATCTCTAAGTCATCTCATAAAAATTATATTAAAAATTTGGAAAGTCGATTGCACGCCAGACGTACCTTTTGGAATTATGTTAACTCTAAAAAAGGAGATATGGACTATGCGAAGTGCATGACGTTTAATAGCTGTGAATCAGATAGTAGTCAAGAAATTGCAGAAATGTTTAAGTTGCACTTTTCATCTGTGTACTCAGATTTTAGCGACCCTGTGACAGAATTAAATTGTAATTATGATAAATGTCTTGGTGTTGGTTGTTTAGAGTTGTCCTTCATTGATGGTTTTAATAAGATTGATATTTTAAAGAAGAATTTATCAACGGGTCCTGATGGGATACCTGTTCTCTTTTTGCAAAATTGTAAATTTGTTTTATCAGAAATTTTTTGTAAAATTTTTAATTATCTTTAAGTTCAGGTGTTTTTCCGGATTTATGGAAAAAATCATATGATGGTAGCAGGACCGTCGCCGTCGTTAAGAATTATAGAACTATAAGTAACTTTTCTTTGATTGCAAAGATATTTGAATCGCTAGTGGCTGATGGTTTAGCTCCATATTTTAAGAACATCATAATAAATGAACAGCTAGGGTTTGTGAAAGGTAGATCCACTGTAACGAATCTTTTGACTTATGAGTCGGTTCTGCTGGGTGCCTTTGAGAATAAGCATCAAATTGATGCGATTTATACAGACTTCTCGAATGCATTTGACAGAGTGACCATAGAATCTTATTATCTAAACTGAAAGCAGTGGGACTTCATGGATCTCTTTTTCACTGGTTTGGTAGCAACCTGGTTGACCGTAAGCAGGCTGTTAAAATAAAGAATTTTGTATCATCAGAAATTTTCGTAACATCTGGTGTACCTCAGGGGGGGGTATCTGTCTATTTTGCTTTTCAATGTCTTTGTGCCCGATATAAAGTTTATTTTTAATGACTGCCATTTTAAGGCTTTTGCTGATGATTTCAAGATTTATAGGATTATAGGTAGTTTGAATGACTGTCAGTTATTGCAGGATCAGATGAGTTTGTTCTCTACTTGTTGCACGGAAAACAACTTAACATTAAATATTAATAAGTGTAATGTCATCACATTTAGCAGGATAAAACAGCCAATTCTTTTTAACTATTCTGTTAATGAGTTAGAGTTAGAAAGAAAACATTGGTAAAAGATCTTAGAGTTTGGATCGAAAGTGATCATTTATCACACATATTGGTAAAATCACTAATAAAGCAGAGGTACAGAATGTCTTTGTTTTGAAGAACGTTTTTTGTGCGTTGGTTCGCTCAGTGCTGGAGTATGCCAGTGCGATTTGGCATCCTTATTATAATATGCATAAGGAAGGTTTGGAAAGGGTACAGAGAAAGTTTTTAAGAAGGGTTGGACTTAAGATGGGAATCCCTTATGAACAAATTAATCGTGGTGATATAATGAAGTCACTAAATCTCACTACTCTAGAGAACAGAAGAAATTTTTTTGATGTTTGTACCCATTTCTAAATAGTTAACAATATAATTAATGCTCCTGAGCTTCTTGCGGAGGTTGGCTTTCGCATTCCTCCTAGCCTAGGAATTCACAGAACTAATTATGGTATTAATATTACTTTGGGTCGAATGTGTAAAATTGCTAATTCTGTTATACGGGAAAATAATGAAATTGATATTTTTAATTGTAGTTACAATATATTCTGTAAACAGGTTAGAAAGGTATTGTTTGTTTGACTACTGCTGCACCTATTATATTTTAAATTGATGTGTCGTTTAATAAATTGCAATGTTTTAATAATTAAGATATTTCAAAATATTGTGTCGTGCTGCCATCTTGATTTTATTGATTTTATTATTATTTATTATTATTATGTGTGTGTGATACGTTGATATATTTTCTTACATTTCTATCTGCAATCTTTTTGACATTTTGTTGGTAACTGCTATATGCGTTAATAAAGATTTTGATTTTGATTTGATTTTGAATTGTTTATAATTGGGTTCATTTGGAGAAAGATAAAGGATGCAGATAAATTTAGTAGCATCCCTTAGTGACAGCTTGAGCCAAAGAACATCATTGTTCATTTGACAGACTGATTTAATCATCATTTTTAAATGTGTCGCTCAAGACAGAAACATAAATTATTAATTTTTTATCTTATAGTTGTTTACCAAAAATTGTTTTCTGTATTGACTTTTTCTAGGCCCAGTAAGCGAATTAGCTACACCCAACAGCGAATGTTCTATCAAAAGCGTGGTTAGCGAGCGAACGAGCAAACGAATGGAACTGGAAGAAGACGTCCCAGTCCATCCCATGGTACATCAGATCGTAGAAATGGGTTTTACCAAAAAGGCTGTCGAATATGCGATTAAATCCTTAGGTATTTAGCATTATATCATCCTTTAATATATCTATTCATGTGTTAATACTTCTATATATATGTTTTATGTGAAGCTTTCTAAGGCGCTCTAACCCAAACTACTGATAATATTTGTAGTTTATAAAGTATATACAAATATTGCAACCCTGTAATCGTTATTGCGGGTATATTTTGTATGATTCGATTGCCAGATAACTAATCGACGTGTGCATTCAAATAATGTCAACATGTCCCTTTTAATACTCAGTCAGATTGTTTGACATGAGAGCTTTTCCTAGTTCAAAACTCGAGATTTGGGTAATTTTGTTTCGAGATTCTAGTTTTCGTTTTTTGCTAAAAGCGCCCTTTTTCAGCCATAAGTCCCGAAAATTTGATGAGTCCCGAGTCTATAGTTGGCTGGCTTCTGGAACATCCAGAGGTTGCGGCCGAAGATACCGAGTCGATTAGTTCAGTCTACGAATCAGACACCGAATCTATTTCATACGATAACGCTGTAGGTCATAGCATGGGAGGTTACGTAAGTAATTTTTTTTCTATAAAATAATGTCCAAGTTTTGCAAAGCTAAAACCTACTAGCTTAAGTTTCGCAACCTGCCTTACAGGAAAAATTTGGAATTTTTTAATCAATAATTCCTCTCAACTGAAAATTATGTAGTTTGGTTTCAAATGAAAAATACATTGAATCGTTTAGGGAGACGATAACCACGATTCCGGTGCCCAGTACTGCAGACGATCTCAATTTCTCTCAAACGACGAATACGCGATGTACGTCAGAGATAACGTAGAAATCGGCATGCTGGTGCGATGTTGCAAGAACTACGAAGAAGTGCAACTCGGTGACATTGGAAAAGTGGTTAAAATCGACAGGGAAGGATTGCATGATCTTAATTTGCAGGTAAGCCAATTTGTGTTTCCAAATAGCCATAGAATATGACTATATGTCTTAATAATTTAGAGTTTTCGATTAATGGCGCCCTATTTCTGTTGTAGGTAAATTGGCAACACAAAGTGAGCACTTATTGGGTCCGTTTCATTCACGTCGAACTGCTAGGCTTTCCTCCCTCGATGCCCACCCCCGCCACCATCAAGGTAGGCGATAAGGTGCGCGTCAAGCCCACCGTCACGACTCCCAGATACAAGTGGGGCTACGTGACGCACGATAGCGTCGGCGTCGTGACGGCCATCTCTCCGAACGGACACGACGTCACGGTCGACTTTCCGAAGCAGCAAAATTGGACCGGTCTACTGTCGGAGATGGAGGTGGTGCCGTCGTGTCATGAAGGTGTGGCCTGCAACAGTTGCTGTGTCCAGCCAATCAGAGGTAAGCTCAAAAATTATTGTTCATGAAGCATGTTTATGGTATGTTTTGTGCGATTAATTCTGTAATAAAAATGTAATGGTAAAACGAACTTCATCTGTTTTGCTCAATCGATCGTTTGGAGACTATCGGATATTTTACCTGATTGTTGTGATTAAAATTGAAATGTAGACAGTGAAAGCCCAAAAAGAAACTACTACTCAAATTATAGAAAAAAAAGAGCGGGTTGCACTCCGGGAGTGCTGGCAGAAGTGAAAGTTGTGCATTTTTGAATATTTTGGAATTGTTAGGGAATAATTTCGCACGAATTGCTTTATTTATTGGTATAAAAGTACTATCATTTATGTGGTAAAATACAATATTCATTTATTGCGATATCGTACACAAACATGATAATTTATTACATAAAAAATTTTACACTTCAGAACTATTACAACCTCATCCCGTTCTCCCGGAATTCAATATAAAAAAAACGAAAAAAAAAAATCTTTATTTCCAAAATTTTCGAATTTTTTTTTCTATTTTTGGTCTCGTAGCTCAACTCCTTCCCTTTTTTTTCACCGAAAAACGCTTTTCCCTCCCCCCTCCATTTTTTTTCTTCAATTTTTTTTTATTCAATTTTTTTTTATTTCGTTATAAACTACTTTTGGGCACTTTCCGAGTGTCGTTCTCCCTTTTTGTCAATTTTTCCCCTCTACCTGTCAAAAAAAAGTTAGTTAGGTTTATCCTGGTAGGTTTAAACATAGTTTTACGTACTGATATAGTCTCACTTCTTTTTGGAGTTAATATGTTTTTGCTCGTTTTTACAAAACAGTTTTGGGAAATCTCAATAATTCCTGTATAGTTTAATGTGATTTCATCTCTAATTCCATCGCAGATAACTGCAACCCTTGTTTTTGATGCCGTGATAAATATCCAAGCATTGGGTAATATAAGTTGCTTCCAAATCAGGGATTGCAGCCGGTGTTCTTGAGTGTCGCATGTTGTGTTTTCTGTTCGTTGATATATTTCATCATTCACACAATGCGGACTATTCTCGATGCTTCGTGTTGTTGCTGGAGCACACACATATACATCGTGGCCCATCGTGATGCAGTCATGGCAATCTTGTTCGCTGAGTTCAAAATAGAGCTGTCTGTTGTAGTTTACAGCAAGTTTGTTGTACATCCAAAATCCAGTATACCTTTGGCGTGATCTTTAGAGGAATGGGTGTTGCTTTTATGATGAGGAAGTCGTCAACTTCTGTTATAAGGAAGTACCAAATACATGGATAACTGTTTTGGTATGTTGTTATGATGGATTATCGTCGTTATGAGTGGTAATGTCACAATTTGTAAGTTTGATGGTACTTTCTGGATACCTTGGTAATTGCTTGCTCAATCTCGACTGGTGATATCAGCTCCAACAGGTGGCTTCGGTGATAGTGCACATCTAGCAATCGCTGATGATATTCCATTATGTTATCGATATAATTGGATACCATTTGATGACTGCTTAGAAGGTGAATATTTAGTAGGGTCTATCTACTGCTTGATACCAATGGCTCATTTCTCTTATTGCCTCGGTTGTCTCCCTTATCTTTTCCTGGAATCGTCTAAGTTGGTTGTTGATTCTTGTGTTTGTGTTGTTAGACTAGGTTAGCACGTGGAGCATGAACTTTGTTTGATGACAGAATGCTTTAATTATCTCTTTTTGATTTTGTTACAACTTGTCTATATCCAGGTAGACTTCATTGTTTACTCCGAAGAGGGAGGTGAGCAACTTCCCAACTAGACCTCGCTTCTGCCTCTTGGAGCTTATGTCATCCATTCCATTGTCCATCCATTCGATTCGGCTTTGCTTTTCTCGTAGCTGGTGAATTAGCGTACAACATTGTGTGTTTGCAGCTAATTCCTTGGCATGACCAACCTCTTCTATATACAACCCTGGAGGTGGGTAATGTACCGTATATTTTTGTGTCGTTGACTTTTGTAGTGTTAAAAAAAGGATTGCTATGGTTACAGGTCCCCATAGGTTAATACCTCTGTTTCTTGTATATTCTCTGGTCGGTTCTGGCTGCGTGGGTATGTGTATTAACTTGTGTATAGGACGTTTAGTCACATTTTCTCCTGGCTTCTAGATAGATACCTCCCGTACCACTTTGTCTTCAGATGGATGCACGTCTATTATTCTTGCCAGAGGCCATTTGCTTGAGTTGATGTCTTGATCTTCCACTAGTACTGCTTCTCCGACACCAAGTGTTTTCTGTAACGTCTTTCAATGGTACCTCTGCTGTTGTTGGTTTAAGTAGTCTGATGGCCATCTTTTCCATAGATCTATTTTGATTTCCTGTACCAATTTCAATTGGAATTAATTGTGCTGATGGGATCTGGAAACTCTACCATGGGTCTGCAAATCAGAAAATGTCCTGGTGTCAGCACGGGATCACTTGGATCGTTGCATAGTGGCCGAGAATTTAGACAAGCTTCTATTTGGTGCATAAGCGTTGTCATTTCTTTATAAGTTAGGTAGGTCTCGCCGATCACCCTCTTCATATGATACTTCACAGATTTGACTCCAGCTTCCCATAGGCCTCCAAAGTGAGGCGATGCGGGGGGGTATGAAATGTCATTGTGTTCCTATGTTTACTAATTTGTCTTCTATGCTGGAGGTCTTGATCATATCTTGTACCTCCTTGTGAAGAATCTTACTGGCCCCCGCGAAATCTATGCCATTATCACTGTAGATATGTGCACATTGTCCTCGTCTTGTAATGAATCGTGGAAAGGCTGCCAAAAATGTATCTGCTGACATGTCGCTGACCAATTCTATGTGTATTGCTTTGGCGGAAAGACAGACAAATATGGCTATGTATCCTTTTATGCTTTAGAACCTCTCCTTTTAGTGGTCTTAATTTGAACTGGACTGGCATAATCCACACAAATGCGTGAGAGGGGGTTATTCTGGCAGAGAGAAGATTTTCCATTTGTGTTCCTATTTTCTTCTGTAGTTTCTGCTTTATAGCGGTTACATTTGACACATTTTCCGATTGATGATTTGACAGCTCGCTTTGCATTGACGATCCAGAATTGCTTTCGTGTCTGTGCCAATGTTGTTTGGTTCCCTCCGACTAATTTGGCCAAGTGACAGTTGTATGGCAGTATCATGGGGTGTTTTCTTCCGTATGGCAATTGTGACTCCTCGAGGCGTCCTCCAACTCGTAATGTGCCTTTGTTATCCAGGCATGGGTTGAGACTCAAGATTTTACTTGTTTTCTTGATACCGTTTTGTTTTAATTTCTTCGGAGAAGTACCTCCGTTGTATATTTCTCACGATCTGTTCTAGTGTGTCTTGGAGTTCTGGTACTGACAGCTTGTTTGTATTATTTTCTTTATTATTGCAAATACTGATAATCCTTTGCAAAATGACATCGTTCGTATGAGCTTGTTTAATGGTGAGAATCTGGCTACTCTTTCATACTCTTCTGGATGTTTTATTATTATAGCGTTGCAAGTAATTTTTGTTTCCTCTGGAGGAGTGTTAATGATGATATTTTTGGTGGCCACGGCTTTGGCTCTTTTATCTTAAGCCATTCTGGGCCTTGCCACCACAATGCATGGTTTGCTAACTTTGAGGGTTCCAATCCTCTAGATACGGCGTCAGGTGGGTTATCTTCACCTCTGATATGGTCCCATTTCTCTTTAGGAATGAAACTGTTAATTTGGACGACTCTATTTGCCACAAATGCTTTTCATTTTGTAGGGTCACTTCTTATCCATGACAGTGCAATCATGGAATCTGTCCAAGCACAAACAGCTGTCTGGCTGCACGGCAATGCTTCTAGTGTTTGTTTCATTACTTTATTTAATAATAATGTTGAACATAGTTCTAGTCTCGGTAGTGTTGCTTTCATTTTTATTGGTGCTACTAGCTTTTATTGGTGCTGACTTGGCCATTAGCAGGGTTATCTGGAAACCTTGATTGTTATCTATTGGTACTTTTATATAGATTACTGCTCCATAGGCCTTCTCAGATGCGTCATAAAATCCATGTAGCTCTACATTACTACTTGAGATTTGCTTTGTCCAAAGTGGTATTGAAATGTTTTCTACATTTTTCAAGTCTTCTTCAAATGCTTTCCATTTTGAATGAATTTTTTCCGGAACTTCGTCGTCCCAGTCCCAATTTCTGCAGCCAAAGTTCTTGCATTAAGAGTTTCGACTTTATTACTACTGGAGCAAGCCACCCCAATGGATCAAATAGCTTTGATACTTCTGACAGGATTGTCCTTTTGGCTACTTTGGTGGTTGTGGAAACACTTGCTTTGAACCTAAACGTGTCATTATGTGGTGCCCAGTGTATCCCAAGTGAGTTCCGGATGTTGTCTTCCGTTATCTCGAGGTCTTCTTGATTTTTTAGGCTAGTTTCAACTGATTCCATTATTTCACTGCTGTTACTTGTCCATTTTCGTAGTGTAAAAACTGCTGATTTAAACCTGTTAATTAATTCTTAAAAGTCCTGCATTGTGACTGCAGCTGCTTTTGGATATCTAGTCTTTTCATCTTCGGTTAGCCGCTGAAACGTTTTTATTGCTAGGTATGGAGCAGATGTTCCATACGTGACGGTTTTTAAAGTATATTCTTCTATTGGACGAGCTGAATCAGTTCTCCATAAAATTCTTTGAAATTGTTGGTCTTCAGGATGAATTTTTATCTGGCGGTACATTTTCTCTACGTCTGCTGCTATTGCTATTTTGTGAAATCTCCATTGCAGTAGAATGTCTGATAGTTCTGGCTGAAGTCTAGGTCCAGTGTACATAGTTTCATTTAGACTTAGTCCATTTGACGTTTTTGATGATGCGTCAAACACCACCCTTAATTTTGTTATTGCATTTGATTCCTTTATGACTGGTTGATGGGGAATAGAGTATTTTGCTACTTTGTCATGACTTTGAAGTTCTTCCATATGTCCCAAGGTTTGATATTCGTGCATGAATTGTTTGTATTCTTGGCATAAATTTTCTTTTCTAAAGAATCATTTTTCTAGCTGATTTAAACTAGCTGCTGCTCGATTTTTTGATATTCTCAGTTTGCCTTCCAGTTCATTGAATGGTTTTTTGACGGTGTACGTGCCATCAGCATTTCTGACTGTGTCATAATGTTCTTCA
Source organism: Pissodes strobi (assembly GCA_016904865.1). NCBI lineage: Eukaryota > Metazoa > Arthropoda > Insecta > Coleoptera > Curculionidae > Pissodes > Pissodes strobi. The sequence goes on along the minus strand of MU182116.1, from coordinate 112,297 downwards.
CGAAATTGCTCTCCTTCTGTAAGCTGTCTTTGTTCTGGCATTTCTTCAATTTCCCAGAACTTCGTGAGTTGCTGATCTTCTTCTATTAGACTTGTTAATCCGTGTATGTCAATTTTGTTCCGGCTAGTATTGTTTATCGCCCCAGACAAAATCCATCCTAGCTCTGTGTTTTGCCCAAGAATGTCATCTTCTGTCTTCCTGATTCCTTCTAGTATGATCTCTCAATACTCCTTAGCTCCTAGGATCATGTCAATAGGACCAGGCCGGGAGAACGTTGGATCGGCCAGAATTTCGTTTTTCCATTGTTCAGTTTTCATTTGGAGTGGCCTCGTCGGTAATGAGTGTGTAAGCTTTGGTAAGACTAAGCATGGGACCTGTAATACAAGGTTGCTTGTGAACCGAGGTTTGACAACTGCCTCTATCTTTCATTTCACATTTTGAGGTTCTCCTGCTCCAACTCCCGTTATTTCAGCTTGAATCTTTCGCCTGGGCATGGCTAATAATGTGGCTACTTGCTCTGTGATAAAGGTACATTGTGATGCGTAGATGCTGATCAGTGCCGTATGCATCTGGCACTCGAACCATTGTTGTTGCTAGTACTACTAAATCGTCTCTTTGAAGGTTGTGGTTAGCTGTATTTTGTCGATGTTGTTGATATCTGGCTGAATTTCTGAACGTTGGTCGTTGGGTTGGTTGCTGAGCTTGATCATTTCTTCTAGAGCGAGTCTGTTCTTGATGAGGTCTTTCAACATGGAGCAACGTGTGGTGAAATGTTCTGCATCACATTCATTGATCTTCGGAATGACATCTGACATGCGAATCGTGCAATAGGCAATTGGCGCATATATTATTCTCATGTACAAATTTTACCCTTCCCTGGGTTGTAATTGCTTGAAACCTTGGACATGCATACCGACAGTACCGACAATTTTTTGCAGTATGGGCAGGCGATTTGATTATTAGTTTTTGGTGCCCTTTTGTTTTTTTCCTCTTCTGACGTCTCGAGTGAATTGAATCTTCTTAATTTAAATGCCATCAACTCTTCTATCATGTGCTGTTTCTATAAATGCTGAACTGTTCAATAACAAAATTTAGTATAGAAGCTATTCGAAATTTTCACATAATTTTTCCAACTTCTTGCTTGAGATGAGTAGTGGCAACCGGCAACTTGTCCTTCCTCTAGTAGGTAACCCAAATAACTCAATATTTTCTTTACAGGACCCAGATTCAAATGCAAGGTTTGCGATGGGTATGATTTATGTGACAATTGTTTCTATACAAAGAAAAATCATAGACACAGTTTTGTACGCGTACAAGAACCTGGAAGTCCGGAGGTGTATGCTGGAAAAGCAGGAAGGTACGTATGTGACTAATAACAAGGACCCTACCACTTAAGGAAAAGTGCCGATTTGCTTGATATTTATAAAGAGCAGAACAAAGATTTAAAAACTGAGCTCAGCATTGCATTTTCCTACCGATCATATTTAAAAATGAAATAAACCTACCCGAAACCCAATTGTCATAAGAATTTGAGTTAATCTAAGTCAGAAACCAGTTCGCAATGCATAGATCGATAAAGTGCCACTAATTTTGTTTTATATGTGCTCTTGACTACGTTTTGTGGTTTCTTCTAAACGGACTTTTTTTCAGATACTACCGTCAGGATACAGTAGAAATGGAAGGCGAAATAATCACAGAATGGAATCGTATAGTAAAAAACGTGTCGGTTTCCTCGAAGTATAATACCAGGTTTGACCAGCCCGGATCGGTCTGGCAGAGTAACGGCTCTCAAGGGAAGCACTGGATCAGGTTGGAGCTCTTCCCCAACGTTATTATAAAGAGTCTGAAAGTTGGAGTGGATCCGACCGACAATAGCTATATGCCTTCGGTGATTGTTGTTAACGGTATGTATCAAATATTGTCCAAAAAGTGGTGGCCAAGTAAGAAATGATAATTTTTTCGTATTTATATTCCAGGTGGCAATACTACGAACTCGCTGTTTGAACTCAACTCGGTGTCTGTGAAGAGCCACGACACTTCAGTCCTGCTACTGTCGAACATGGACAAGTATTACCCGATTATCGAAATTAGCATAACCAAGTGCAGAAATAACGGGATCGACTGTAAAATACACGGGATATTTGTGGTCGGAATTCAACGACACTCTTGTGGAGACTTTAGAACGTCGGTTTCGTTCCTGGCCAACGATTGGGATTTGAATCAAGATGCTTTACCAGGACCTACGGTAATAGGATATAGAATTTTCTTCACTTATGCAAAAATAATGCGTAATGAAATCACAAAAATGTAGTGCTGTTTTTAAACATGCATTCTGAATTTATAGTTTGGGTTAGTTTTACTTATGCATACAATTTGTAGGTTGTTACAATGACTCAAGACGATTTTTCCACGCCGAATAATACGATTGGTTGTCGAGTGTTTGTATGGGGGTTAAACGACAAGGATCAATTAGGTAACTGCATTTCGTTTATCTGATGGATCAATTATATCTGTACTTTGTTTCATATTACTACTATTGTTTTTATATTTAAGGTGGAATGAAAGGTTCTAAAGTTAAACTGCCTGTTCAGTCGGAGTTCTTGTGTCAGCTAAGACCTCTTCATATAGCCGGAGGATCTAAGTCTTTGTTTGTGGTATCACAAGAAGGAAAGGTAGGCGATTGCATTTTTTCTTATAGGAATTATAATCAAGGAGTACATATATTATTAAAATTATAGGATAGTCTATCCGACAGTTATTCAGTTTGGTAGTTTGTCATCCAGGGACGGTCATATTATAACGCCATCCACCGGTTCTAATTAAAACTGAAGTTCAGGAGATGCTTAATATATTTATTTATTTATTTACGGGCATAAAGCCCAATTTTAAATTGACAACTTCACAAATCATAAGAAAGGTATAAAAAAAAAGATACAAAAGTGAGAAATTTATAAAAATTACTTAACCTACGGTTAAAATATGCTCTAAGGAAAAGAGAAACATTACAATAAGTTAAATACATATACGTAAAAGAACACAGAATATAACATTTAATTTAATTAGCATCGCAGATCGGACAATTATCACAGAATATAACCGACAGCAGGGTATCTGATGTGATTAATATAGAAAACTAGACCACATTAAGTCTTAACTGGCGCAAATATCGACTCCGAGGAATACCAAAAAAATCAACCGTGCCAGATAAATCGTTTGCAATTTTCAGAATTCTGTTGATACTAGAATATTGGCCATAATTAGTTCTGTGGAAAGGAATATAGAACAGTAAGGGATTACAAGTATGACTAGGCCGAGCGAACAAGGATATCCTACTTAGGATCCCAGGGCAGTCAGATTTAGAATTCAAGATATTAAAGAGCAGCTTGAGGTCTTTACGGCGACGTCTAGTCTCCAGTGAATTTATGCTGAGAACAGCCTCCATCTGATCATAATTAGGATCAACAATCTTCATCCTGAAGGCGACACATCTAAGAAACTTGTGCTGAACACGCTCCACGTGCCGAATATGAACTGCATAATATGGAGACCATATAGAAGAACAATACTCCACCAATGGCCGCACGAGGGCACAATACAACAATCTTATGGCTGTTAGAGTCTGAAAATCATGAGTTAGACGCTTTACAAAGCCCAGCATTTGCAGTGCCTTGTTAGTTACATTCGTGACATGCGGAACAAAAGTAAGACCAGCATCAAAGGTGACACCAAGGTCACGAACAAGTGATGCAGAACGAAGAGCGGATCCGCGGAGCGTATAATTGAACATGATGGGATTTCTCGTCCTATAAAAACGCATAACCTGGCACTTCTCCACATTAAGATGCATAAGATTTGTATCACACCAAAGTACAAGGGAATTAAGACGTTCCTGAAGCAACAATGCATCCACCTGCGACCCAATTCTGCTGAATATTTTAAGGTCATCTGCAAATAACAGACAACAATGAGGACCAATATATATTAATGAAAATGTTAAAGAATAAAGGTCCCAGGTGAGATCCCTGAGGGACAGCAGAGGTAACCAAGATTTCATGGGAAAGATAGTTATTAACTCTAACAATTTTCTTCCTGTTCGTCAGATAAGAATTTATCCAGCATAGCAAAGTCCCTCGAACCCCCATAGAAGACAGCTTAGCAACCGGCAACCCATGATTGACCCTGTCGAACGCCTTTGAGAAGTCAGTGTTGATCGAGTCAACCTGATAACCCTCTTCCAAGGCATTCGACAAGAAGTCGGAATACTGAAGCAAATTAACGTCAGTTGAACGACCAGACATAAAACCGTACTGGTTTTCCACAATGTCCATCCCAAGCTGATAAGTCAAAAATTCAGTGATCAAGCTCTCGAAAAGCTTTGGGATTGTACTTAATATTGATATAGGCCGATAGCTAGTAACTTCGGACCTATTGCCAGACTTATAAATAGGAGTAACAAAACTCAGTCTCCAAGGCTCAGGAAAAACACCACTCCGGAGGGACGCACTAAATATGTGGAAGAGAAGCCTAGCCAAGACAAAAGAACAATTCTTAAGCAAGATAGCAGGGACACCATCAGGCCCAGGGCCCTTGCTAGTCTCCAAATTTTGTAGAGCAGTGTATACCGAGGAAATAGACAAAGACAAGGAGTCAATCACTTTGTTGTTAAAGATGGAGCCCTTACAGTCATAGTCACGACACACCTCGTCGGAATATACCGTAGAGAAATAGTCGGCAAACATGTTAGCGCACTCAAAGCCATCAGTACTCAGTCTGTCATTAGACCGAACAGAACCTGGATGCCCTTATCCTGCCGTTTAGAGTTAACAAGGGTCCAAACCACTGAATGCGTCATAAACCACTTCATAAAAGTTATTCAGCATTATGTCCAAGGACACACCCAGGAGCAGGGCATCCCAAGGCACATGACCAAGGTATTCGTTCAAACCAGGCAAATCAGCGGACCTGAAATCATCATAATAACCATCCGCCTGGGATTCAGGCGAATCGCAAGTCGGAGCACCCCGAACGATAACTGTTACGGGAGGATGATGATAATCTATCGGAAGAAGTGACTCGTCAGCCTCCCTCACGATCACATCAGCATCCCTGGAAAACACCAGATCTAACATTTTATCATTCGCATTCAAGATATTGTTAATTTGTAATAAATTATGAAAATAACACATTGAAGAAATAGACACAGTAGCATCGTTCTCCAAGGCAGTCGAACCAGCATTCGCCCACACAACTGAGCCCATATCAGTCATAGACCAAGTAACATTAGGCATGTTAAAGTCAAGTAGTATTCAGCTTCGAATACAGGTTAGAAACAGCATCAACAGAGTCACTAAACGTGTTATAAACTTCCAGCGCTGAACGAGGAGGAATGTATACAGCCCCAATTACTATTTGATATTTCGAACTTCCCACAGACACAAATAGTTGTTCGATGTCAGTTTGAGAATTAATCAATTCACTGTGCAAATGTCTCCCAACCAATATAGCTACTCCACCACCTCTACTGAAGACACTGGTTTGAGCAGATCGATCTTTTCTATAAATGTTATAATCCTCCAAGCCAAATTCCGCACTACCAACAGATTCAATAAGCCGAGTTTCCGTAAACACTACAATATCAGGTGAGTATAAAGCAACATTCAATCGGAGGACATCCAGCTTGGTCCTCAATCCGCGAACATTCTGATAGTAGACTATATATTTCTGGTTGGATGAGGACTGCTTATCGGCGAGGTCATTTAGTTTTTTTTGCTACAGATAATAGGGTTACCTTGAACATACTTCATAAACAGGTCGTTTTCTCCCCCTTCCTTTCTTCTCTGAAGCTCTTCCCTCACCCAAGTTTCCTCAGCACGCTGTTTTGGTGTCATATCAGTGCTTACATAAACTCTACGACCCTTTAGTTTGATTTTGTTGGCCAAAACCTGACGAACAAGCTGCTGGCATGGTAGAGCAACTTTAAGTGATCTTGAACCGTGTTTATTCTTTTTACCAACACGCGCAGTACTGGATATAGTGGTCACAGCACCAGTTAGTTCATTGACCAGATTCTCAGCCACAAGCAAGTCATTATCTCCCTCCGGGATGTTAAAGAACATGATATTATTCAAGCGTAGTTGCCTTTCTTGAAGCTGAGCAATTACAACATCATTTGCTGTGCCAGATAAAGGGTCCGAGGAATGCACCAAATGAGGAGAGCTAACCGCAGACTTCAGCTTATCGACTTCGGTTTTTAGCTCATCAACTACTTTAATAAGCTTTGGAACACACATGAATCCCTCGGTGCACTCATCACAGTGGAACTTAAGAATTCTCCTACCCTTGAGCTCGACAACCTTTATTTCCGAGGCATTCAGCCCCGAGCAGATTTTTTTATGAATGCTTCTTTTACAGCTATCGCACTCGGTCATCAACGCCTGGTCAGCCTCCAAAACGTTGCACTTCAAGCACATGACCCTGCTGAGGTTAGAAATGTTTTGATTTAGAATAAACTTGTAATACACAACCAAATGCTACACCAGCAATACACGGCAAACTATGTGCAATTTACAGGGCAATTCACAAGGTTCCTTTGAAATAAGTACAGTTAATTACATGAAATTAATTAAAAAAGAAAGAGACCAAAACAATGTAAACAAACAAACAAAGTTAGGTTAGGTTATCAGCGGTTATGTGTAATTTCAAAAAATGTTCTAGTTATACGCTTGCGGTGAAGGCACAAATGGTCGCCTCGGTCTGGGCCACAGCTTGAACGTGCCTCATCCACGTCCAGTCCCGTTCCTAAGTCAGTACGTCGTCAAGAAAGTGGCCGTACATTCCGGTGGAAAACATGCCATGGCACTCACTTTGGATGGGAAAGTGTTTTCTTGGGGCGAAGGAGAAGATGGAAAATTAGGTTAGTGGTACATACATTATTTGAGTTTGTCATATAATTTCTGTTGGTAAGTATTTATATTGTAAAATAACGAATTATTAATTTTGTAGGACACGGAAATAGGTTGAATTTAGACAAACCCAAGCTTATAGATGTGTTGAAAAGCAAGAAAATAAGAGATATAGCGTGCGGAAGTTCTCATTCTGCGGCTATCACAAGCAGCGGCGAATTGTATACGTGGGGTTTAGGTGAATATGGACGATTAGGCCATGGCGATAACGTTACACAACTTAAGCCTAAATTGGTAAGTATAACACAACATGATTGAATAATGGTGATAATAAGTCAATGTCAAAATACGCTTTATTGGCAGAACAAAATATTGTTATTGACAAAGCAAAATAAATATAAAAATATCTTAAAGCCTAATACAGTATTCAAGACTAAAACGCGATATGTACAGCGTTATCCAATGAGGACTAGACAAGGCGATTTTTTGACTTTCCTTGTACTTTTATAAAAGAAACTGAAATAGCCATCTTATGTAATTATTTCCCGCGAATTCGGATATGTTCAGCAAAAAACAATTGAACATTAAATAAAAGTGTTAAGGGTCACTTAGATATTTGTTTAAATGGAACACCCTGTATGTTACTACATTTTTGGACTCTCTAGAAAAATTTAAGCACATTTTGTGTATAATATCCTATACCTATCTTTAGCTGTTTGCCAAATATTGACAGTTGAAAGTCGGGCATTTTGACACATTGACAGGCTCTAAAATCTGAACCGTACAAGATCAAAGAAAACGGTTTGCACATTCCTATCTTAACTTTTCATGAACTATCGAATGACAGTATCTTCGAATTTAACCTGCGGATAAGATTAACCGGAACTTTTAAACCTCCAGTTAAATTCAAAGTTACTATAACTCGATAGCTTATGAAAACCCAAGATAGGAATGTGCAAACCGTTTTCTTTCATGTCGCGCGGTTTAAATTTTAGAGCCTGTCAAAGTGTCAAAATGCTCGACTTTCAACTGTCAATATTTGATAAACCGCTAAAGATAGGTATAGGATATTATACACAAAATGTGTTTAGATTTTTCTACAGAGTCCAAAAATGTAGTAATATACAGGGTGTTCCATTAAAAAAAAAATATCAAAGTGACCCCTAGCACTTTTATTTGATGTTCAATTGTTTTTTGCTGAACATATCCGAATTCGCGGGAGAAAATTACATAAGATGGCTATTTCAGTTTTTTTTTATACAGTACAGGGAAAGTCAAAAAATCGCCTTGTCTAGTCCTCGTTGGATAACCCTGTACATACAGGAAAACACACCTGATTAAAAATATTCCAGAACACAATATAACATAAAATACACATAATTACAGATTTGCACCAGCTACGGTCAATGAGAATATAATAGCCCTTCTCCGTTAAAAACTGTCTTAGATGCTGTCTAAACACCTAAATGTTACGCGGAAGGTGATTGAACACCTTTACACCCTCATAAAACATGATTTTTGCGTTAGAGTGGATGTAAGCCAGTTGTAAGTTATTTTGCTAACGCGTCATATACCTAGGGTTTTCTGCTATGAATCTATGCTGATTTTTAAATAGAAGGCTAGCAATTTCCAGTATATAACTAATCAAATCAAATCTTTTATTCTTGACATTACAATATGTATATACATTGTTTACACACGGTACAGTAATGGACTAAAGTACAAAAGTTCACAAGTTCAAAACCTTAAACTAATAAATTCATTAAAAGAATAACAAGCATGATTTATTAAAATTTCCCTAACCCTAGCTTTAAAGTGCCTCATCTCCAATTGCTTTACATGCTCAGGGAGAGAGTTGTAAAATTTTATGGTCCAATTTCCTGTACCAGTTTGACATCTTTTCAATCTCCAATATGCAAGAATTCATCATCGAGTGTCAAATGCATCTCAGCAACAGAAACTAAAAGATAGTCTTGCTATATCGAACAAAAATATTGAAATTAAGGCAATTTCAAATACAAGCCCTATGGTAATGATTACTGGAATACTGAAAGGATATACACCTGAATGTTTTATTAAGGAATTTGTCAATGAAAACCAAGCTATGACAGTAACTTTTGGCTCAGATGTATCAAACCATTTTAAGTTTATTACCAAAAGGGATTGCAGAAACAGAACAAAAGAAAATTGGATATTTCAAACACCACCTGACATTTTTAAATGGCTAATTAGAAATAATAACCTTACTTTTGACCTATGTCTAGCGTATGTACAAGAATATACCAATATTGCATTATGCTCTAAATGTTGTCTGTTTGGTAATATTGCCAAATATTGCACAACTAGTGTTTGCTGTCATAAATATGGGGAAGCACATAGATTCACTGAATTTTATTTATTTCTCGTCTCATGGGCATGTACTTCCTCATGCGACCGATACAGCTCCGGATTCTGCTTCACGAATAACAGGTTCTCGTATATATACTGAGACCGCATGCCCGTCTGCGGTCTTCACGATAATGCAGCCCAGCCCCGATCCGAACCGCTTTTTTTGCAAGGCAAACGGTCTATGCGCATTAGCAGAGTGACTCCAAGCCAAGATGACGTATGCTAGATGAGAATGGAATATCGCAAAATACGTCCCCGATTATGTCCCGAGTGATACACCCCTGCAGATTTCGCCACTGCAGACCTCGATCAAGCTGAACGCCCAGAAACCCAGCACCACTCACATCCTCGATCACATCACCACAATCTCTCAGAGGAAATATAACTTGTTGTGTCTTACTGTCATTCAGAAGCAGCCCATTCACTCTAAACCAATCCTGTGCCTCCTCTCGAGCATTTTGGCTGCTGCGCAATGCACACTGTAAATCTGAAGATGAGGTGAGGATTGTGGTATCGTGAGCAAACAGAATATATTTTGCCTGGTACTGTAGGGCTGGAAGGTCATTGATATAGATAAGGAAGAGTATATGGGCTCAAGAACTGAGCCCTGCGGTACTCCGATATTGACCACTCTTTCCGCTGATGTCACACCATCGACCCTCACCATCTGTATCAGATCCTTAAGATAAGACCCTATCAACTCAATGCTCTCAGGACAGAAATTGTAATTTTTTTGCTTCCGGAGGAGAATAGAATGGCTCACACAATCAAATGCCTTGCTGAGATCGCAGAAAAGTACTGCGCTAAAATTGTTGTTTTGAAAAGACTCTGCTATATACCAAATAAGGTCTAAAATAGCCAAAATGGTGTTTTTTCCCTTTCTGAATCCAAACTGACACTCGAAGAAATATCCCCTACTTTCGAAGAATGTAACTATCTGAAAAGTCATACATTTCTCCACAAGTTTTGAGACTATGGGTAGAAGAGAAATTGGCATATAGTTTTCATGCACTCCTGAGTCCCCTTTTTTGAAAATTGGCATGACTATTGCCTTCTTGAGGACCATTAGGGAAAGTCTTCTCCCGAAAGCAGATTAGTGAGAGGACCTATTATGATATTTTTTACATTTTTGATTAAGTCTATATTCAGTACATTCGGCTCTTTTTATTTTTTAGACTGTTTATAACATTTCTCTCTTGGTTGAAGCCAGTCTGAGAGAAGGTGAATTTATTGTCCGGGGCAGAGAAGTTGACTCCGTCAGGCTTCGAAAGATGCAATATGGGATTGCCCTTTATTATCCTCTCGGCAATCTCAGCAAAGTATCGATTAAAGCCATCAGGGGAGATCCCATGGTTATTTCTGAGCAATTCTCGTAGGCTATTTATTATGTCCCAAATAGTGCGAACTGGGTTACCGGATGATTGTATTAGGTTATTATTTGCCCTGAGTTTTGCCCTATGTATCTCGGATTTATAGTTTTTTTCTGTATTCTCTGTATATGCGCTTAAAAGCAGGATTTTGGAGTGATGTTCATACTCAGTTCATGCAGAAAACATAATTGGTCACGCATTAGTTTTGGTTCAGGACTGAACCAAGTAATTTTATGTGGTTTGTCTGTTTTGTTTTTTCAGGAAAGGATTCCCGGAACGCAGATTCTAACTTATTCATGAAACTTAAAAACTTTTGTTCTACACTCATACCACATTCATCAATAAAACTCCAGCTTTCTTCCTTTAATCTGTTATGGAATAGGAACTTACCCCTCTGAGTAATTGGCCTAAAAGTTGATTTACCCAGAGTATTTGTTTCCCTTTGTTGCCCTACAAAACTGACCATTTGCCCCAGATGATCTGAGAAACCCATGCCGACAACATCTGCAGCATGTAGTGTCATGTCTTGACCTATAAATATGTTGTTAAGGCAATTTTCTCCTAGCGTTGCCTTCTGAAGTGTCTGCCTTAAATTAGAACTCCCAAGAGCATCCTGCATCCGAAGAACAATGTTATTGTGAGCTAAAAAAATTAAGTTGAAATCCCCTGCCAAGGTTAAAAAGCTGTCAAACTGGCCAGAGGGGCAGCGATAGACAGTCAAAACATTCTAAGTAAATATAACTTCATTCTAATATGTTATCAGTACTAAAGCTTTTACATACAGTTAACACGTTAAAATCAATATTGTTTCTGACAAAAATAGCTGTTCCGCCACCAGTGGAATGCTCTCTTGCAGCCAATCAGCCAATTTGTATCCTTCAATATGAGTTCCTTCGATTTCTGCTTTTGTTAGCCAATGTTCTGTTAAGCATAGTAGGTCAAGGTCTTTGTCAGCTATGAGTGCTTGTAGCTCCTCAGTTTTGTGTCGTAGTGACCTGACATTTGCATGGAACACTTTTATGTGTTGTTCTTGCTATCGGTGTTCGGTTTGGGAAATTCGGTATGTCCATCTTCCTCACCTCTAGTTGGCGCTGCAAATTCAAAAAATGGTCGACCACTGTTCCTCTTGGCCAAAGATCTGGCGATAGAAATTTTTCTCGGCTCTCCTGTAAAAGCGTGAGCTTAAAAGAGACCCTGTATTTATCTCTCTTTGTTTTAATTTTTTCACAGTTCTTCAAGTGCAAATCTTTGGATGCTAGGTAGTTTCTAATTTCATCGCAAGAAACTTGGGGGTCCAGGCCTGACAGGAAAAGAAATGCCAGCTTCTCCGCTACTCTGAGCCTGCAGGTGTTGGTGTTATTTTCATTTGTACCTTTTAAAGGCTCTGGTCGATTGTTCTTTGTTGGGCGAGTGCGAGAAAATCGAGATCTTCGCGTGACTTCTTTCCACTCATATTCCGTTTCGGGCGATTTAACATTTTTTGGGGTTGGAAATGTTGGAATGCTTGAAATGTCAACGTCAGTGTTGACATCACTGACATCAGTCATTTTGACGTCTGGTTCATTTAAACTATCGGATTTGCGGTTTTCAACATTGTAATCCTGTGATTCGGAAATCCCTTTGGCATTTTCGCTTCTTCTACCTTTACAGTTTTCAATATTTTTGGCTGCTAAAATGTTATTTCCTTTTCCCGCCTTATTTTCAGAGTTGTCACTTTTTCCTTTATTTTTTAATTTTTCTTCCAAGATGCTGATTTTTTCTTTAAGCAGCTGGGCATTTTCCTCAAAATCTTATTTTTACTTTTTAATTCTTGCATTAGAGTCTTCAGTAGATCACTTTCATTGTCGTAGTTTTATGAGGTTGACATGGACACAACTGGCAATTTTTTGAGATGCTGCCTGCCTCAAACATGCTGGATGAAAGGCGCAATTGCACTTTTTGCACAAAACCACATTTTCAACTTTTTTTGCAGTGATAGCCACTGTAAGGATTCTCTCTTGAATAAATCCCGAGGTTTTGCCCTGCATATGTAGCTCCCTTTTGTAATATAACTAGTGACTGCATAAGATAATTGCTAGCAATACCCTAGAAAGCGATGACATAGCGAGACGTGCCTCGACAAGGACAATGTATCCAGAACTACCAGCTGCTGCACCAAGCTCCTCAGTTGCCACCCTCACAGCAAAGCAGCCGCTTGATATTTTGTTGGCAAGATCAATTTTGTGGTTCTAATATTTGAGTTCATTATGAATGACTCTATCAATTCTCTGAAAGTCCGCCAACAAGGTTAAGCGCAGGGACTTACTGTTAGGACTATGCCAGAGAACTGTAGTGTCATCGGCATTAAAGTGAATTTTCCGTGAATGTCGAGATTTGTGAGATGATTGACGCACAGGAGAAAAGTATGGGATCCAAAACACGGTGGCACTCCTCAGGTTATTGACCCATATTCAGAGGACTCAGAGCCCCGAAGACACGCTGACGACGACCTTTAAGGTAGGAAGAAAACCAGGACAGTGATCTGCCTCTAAAGCGATAACAGTGAAGCTCATGTCTAAACAGTCAAAGGCCTTTGATGAGTCCACTATTAATCTGGGCGTATAAATTGTAAAGAAAATTGTACACAGCATTATCAGTATTATGTCCCTCCCTAAAGCCAAACTGAAATTTACTAAGGATATTATTTGACCTCAGATAAGGCATCACACGAAATTTGACTAGTTTTTCAATTAGTTTTGATAGAGTGGGCAGAAGAGAAATTAGTCTGAAGTTTGAAGGTTCATCCAGACTGCCACCCTTATGAATTGGGATAATTTTGGCTGATTTTAGACAGTTCGAAAATGTCCATGAAACATTGAATGCGTCAGCAAGTGTCATCAAAACCACGTCAGGCAAGTTAAGGAAAATATTGGTGGAAAGTTCCCAGAAGTCATGTTTAACATGTAACTAAGGGGTTTAGTTGATGGATTGAGACTTTGTTGGAGATTCCGGGCGATTTTGCAGAAGAAAGTATTTAGTTCGTCAAGTGGAACCTCAGGGTTTGCAACCGGTTGATAGTTGCTCCTATAGCGCGTATATCATTTACAATTCTCCAGCATTCTCTTGGCCTATTTGACTATTACTCATTCGATTCGAATAATAAGACTCCCTAGCAAGCCTGATTAGTCGACGTTATATGGAACTATAGATATTAGAGTATTGATGAAAGGCCTTTGTGATAATGTGAAGAGAATGCAGATTTTTAGATGATACTTTAAGATCCCCAGTAAGCCAAGATTTCCTCAACGCAGCCTTAGATTTAAGCCTGAAATGGGCAAGACAACATTAAACAGGTGCACCAGCGTGGCGTGAAAGTCAGAGACAGAATCAACAGAGGCGCTCAAACCGCAAAAATGCTCATAACTCCCATCACTAAAAATTCGTCCATAGCGTAGCGCTGAGGTAATATGCTTTCTAAGATCTAAAACCTTAAAATAATGCTGCATTTTTAGTAGTGCAGTTTATCATAGAGCTGGGGAGGTTGGAGCATATATAGCCAATTGTACTGGACAAGAATTTAGTGATGCGAGTCGGTGAGTCAACATGCATTTGCAAGTTAGAAGACTCAAACAGATTATACAAACGCAAGGTAGAAGCAGAGTCTCTGTCGTCATAATCTAGATTAAAGTCCTCTGATACTATAATATTGTCACGACTAACCATCCCACCGTTTTTGTGCTACCCTATAGAACTGGGAACTGGCTTTGCAGCGTGCCGCTTTTCTGTCTGTATGAGTCATCGCCCGGCCGGCCGCGAAGATTCAGGAACGCTGGAATTATCTCGATGGAGTATCATATAGAGTGGCCTCGCGTCTTCCCGAGTATTCGTGATAGACTTTAGATCGTATATAAATAGGGAATAGCGACGAATTGTAGTTAGTTAATCATTGAGTGTTGAACTGTAAACAGATATTAGTTGTAAAGTTATAAGAGTAGTTTAGTGTGTCTGATTGTATACAGTGGTAGAGAATAAAGAGAGTATTTAGTTGAAAATAGTAAAGTTGTAATTTCGTGCAGAACCCACGGGAAAAACGTAACAATATGACCAGAGCAGGGAATTTCATATAGGAAACCCTCCAGACCCAAAAAGAAATAATTAAAGTTAGACCTCAAACGCGGTTTCCTTTAGGAGATATTCAAATTTGTTCAAGCGCTTAAATGAACTCTGCTCCAAACACACATCATTGACCAGGATCATGCAACCCCCATGGGACACTCGTGTTCTACAGAAATTAGATATTATTGTATAATTTGGCAGATAGACAATCTCATTCAACTTCAACCAATGCTCCATAAGCAAAACAATATTGGGGTTATTTAGATCGCTCAAAAATATTGAAAGCACTGATTGAATGCCTAATAACAGAAGAGAAGTTTCAGCGACAGTGCATTATTTATGACATGTGTGTTGGAAGGAGCAGGCAGGATTGTTCAGAGTTACATCATTTTCTTGTGCGCGTTTCTCTTGATCAATCGTCCTGGTAAAATATTACGTATGCGTTCAACTAACCTTCTTAGAAGACCAAATCTATTTGTCATCGAGAGCATAGCCCCATTTCAATTTCATCCGTCAAGCGTTGTTGGTCATGAATGTACAGATATCCCTTTAGTTATGTTTATTACATTTAATCAGTTGTTTGGGTTAGTTTGGGTTAGTGGAAAAATACTACCACTGTCATGGAGATAGGCCAACCGCTAGGGCATGGAAGGAGGTTAGGTGATATCTAAAACTAAAACTATATGTCAAGGTTGAGGCAATATCGACAAGCATAGAAAGGTCGTTTCACGCGTTCCCGTCTGTCATATTTTGTATGTCCGTTTAAGTACCCAGGTGGATACTGAACAACAGAACTGAAAACTAGATGATCCATTGATTTGAGAAAGTTTGTTGATGAGGACCTCACGAATTTTATTATTCCTAGCTATCCATAATTGCTCTGGCAGTTTTAATTTTTTTGCATACTATCCATAAGAGGGCATTTTTCTGATAACTTTGTCTGGTTTCGTAGTTGACTATTCTGCATTAATAAATATATTATTTTAGGTGAAAACTTTAGTAGGACATCGAATTGTCCAAGTGGCCTGCGGCAGCAGAGACGCTCAGACATTGGCTTTGTCCGATCAAGGACTGGTGTTTAGTTGGGGTGATGGAGATTTCGGAAAGCTAGGTACGAAATTCCCACACAAAAAATAGCTTTTAGTTGATCGACTGACATTGAATTATTTAAATCAGTATAATTAGGTGTGATTGTACATGTAGATAGAAATGAACTTATGGGTTTCATAACATTTGGTATCATTTGGTTTTTAGGTCGAGGTGGATCTGAAGGCTGCAGTGTTCCACACAACATTGAAAGACTGAATCATTTATGTGTAGTGCAAATAGGTAAGAACGCAAAGAATATTGTTCCAGACATTTATTTCTAATTGCCTATTTTAAAACAAATTTAAGAACTCGAGAGGTATTGCCCCAGTGGCAAAAAGCGTAAAACAAACTTTAACCTGTTCGAAAGCTAAAGAGTTCCGCTTTGTTTCAAGTTATTAAAACCTGAGTAACTGCTTCTGTAATTCGAGTTAAGGGGTAAAATTGTATATAGTTAATTAACTATTTTTTCTAGAATGTGGAGCACAATTCTCTCTGGCCCTGACGAAATCGGGCAACATATGGACTTGGGGAAAAGGCGACTATTTTCGGTTAGGACACGGTACTGACCAGCACGTCCGAAAACCGACCATGATAGAATGCCTAAGGGATAGAAAGATTATACATGTGGCCGTTGGAGCTTTACATTGTTTAGCGGTTACTGATACTGGACAAGTAAGTTGTTTTTTAACATTTATAAACTCGATATTAAAGTTGCCGATATGGATTTAATTCCCCAAATTAACCAAGATTTAAATAGAATGTTAGTGAGGCTTCAATGTTAAAATGTTAATAAAGTCTGGCCAGTATACGAGAAATGGATAATTTTGAAAGTTGCTCAAGAGCTGACATAACCAAGTGCGGTTTTAACCAGTCCATAGAGAAAAGATAAACCTATAAACTGTGAAAACTTGAAATTATTTGAAGGAGTTGCAAATTTGTCATAGTCGCCCAAAAATTCTTAAAAAAAATAACCAAAAAATAATCAACCGCAATTCCTTAGAAAGTCGCGAGTAATAACAAGACATAAATTTTGTTTAGGTTTATGCTTGGGGAGACAACGACCATGGACAGCAAGGCAATGGAACCACAATCGTCAATAGAAAACCAGCATTGGTGCAGGGCTTGGAAGATGTTCAGATCAATAGGGTCGCTTGTGGCAGTTCGCACTCTATCGCATGGACTTTACAAGACACTCAAGCAATCGCTAAGGCAAGATAATCAGTTTTTATACCTCAATGTTTGCATGAAAATCTCGAAGTATTAAAATCAAGATGAAGTTAGGCTAGTAGGAGATATTGAGTATTTTTCTGTTTTTTTATTTGTCACTTAAACCTTCTTAGTTTCTATTTTATTCCAGGTCGAACCAGTGATTTTCTCGGTACCAAAAGATCCATTGGGTTCTTCAATATTAGGCTTATACGATGGAGAAAAGGTATGTTTACGTAGTGGTAGTGTTGATTTTTTTAGTTGATATTTATAACTGTTGAGTTTCAAGTACATCTCGTGGTAATTGTATATTTTCATAAAGTCCATGTATCATTACTTCAGGTGCAAGAAAACTGGAGTTTATCACTTCTGGTTCGAATTTTGGAGATCTCTGTTGAGACTCTAATGCAAAGTGTTTCTTTAGGTTCAAACGAAGTCGACCAGCAAGAACACCCCCACCTTGAGCAGCATAGTGATGTCGCTAGAAAGCAACACTGCCAAGCAGCAAGCGCTGCAACACGTTCTGAACGCGATGCACATTCAGCAGCTGCGACAAGGTATAGTCAAGGCGCTGAGCAGTCACACCAACGTTAAGAATCAGACCGTCAGACAGGAAGGTACTTCGGGAACAGAGAAGGATAGGTTAGTATACTCACTATGGATGTGTTGTGATTTACTCAACTCGCTTAAATTATCAGGGCTACAGGGGGTAATATCCCTCACGGAACCATGGACACGGCAACAGTGCTAGGTGGGGGAGAAGCTCCAGTATCTATTTCGGAAATAGCAGACCTGGCGGCGTCCCAAATCAGTCCCGATCCGGAAGAAAATCCTCTTCTTTTGCTCCAATCTATGACGGCCAGCAGCTGTTCTGCTAGCATTTCTTCTAAGCACAGCAAAATGTCTACTAGCGCTATGAGTGTGATCGCGGCTACGCTCACTAGTCATGCCGAGGTAAGTAACACTAGACAATTTATTTGATACCAAGCAACATAGGTAGACGATTTTCCCATTATTTCATGTAAAAATGTATTTTCTACTGTCAGAATGTAGATAATTAATTTTAATTTCTTAACTGCTTTGTTAACAACACTTCTGTTTATAACAATAAAGCGATAAACTAAACTGCCGGATGAAAAGACGTATTCTGCAACAGATCCGTTATAGCTTCTATTTTCGGTAGTTAAAGTAGTCAAATTGTGGTGTGTTTTATTCCATTGTGTGGGGAAATTTTCCTAGTAAAGAAGTGCAATGGGAAGTAAGCGTCAGCCCAAATCTGTAACTGTTAAAGAAGAAATTCCAGACTCGCATCGCGACCGCTGTTTTATCAACCTGGGATCCTCTTGGAAATTTGCCGTTGGTTTTACTACTTCTCCAACTTCTGCTGTGTAACCTGCCTAAGTATATTTATTTCGAGTTGCATGGATCGTTCCAACGAGATTGTAAAGCTTGGATGATATGTTTTTTGGTGACTTTAATATGATTTTTGGTGACTTTAATCTTCCCAACATCTCATGGGGATATGAGGAAGCACATTTAGTGCCAATTGAGTTCAACTCTGCCTAAGCAGAACTGCTTCTGAGCACAATTTTCTACCTCGAACTGGAACCCGTCAACCCAGTTGCAAACAAATTTGGCAAAACCTTGGATTTGGTGCTTACTGATGTTTCTAATGACATTAAGGTGTCCCCTACAGATAGTCCACTGACTGGAGTTGACCATTATCATCCAGCATTGGAGGTCAAATTTACCCAAAAATCAATACCCCTTCTGGATAATAAAGTGGGGACCACTGTACACCAGTTTGAGCGCGCTGATTTTGACAGTATTCAACATTATCTTTCGTCGGTCGAATGGGATAATATTCTCCATTTGGATAATGTTGATGACATAGTCCAGAAATTTTATGAGGTAGTCGCTGTTAGTAATCGACCAATTTGTTCCAACCAAAATTATTACACATGAAAAGTTTCCAACCTGGTACAGTCCCGATCTGAAAAAACTAATATCTATCAAAAACAGACTGTACAAAAAATACAAAAGATCTGGCCAACCACATGATTATGAAAGATACACTGGTGTTAGGCGGGAAGCAAAGTATTTGATTGATCTCTGCTACTTGCTGTTTGTAACTACAGGGCACCATTTCACGGTCGAAGAGATCCTGGAGAAGATGAATTCATTGGATGCCAGAAAGGGTGCTGGTCCTGATGAACTTACTCCCTTTTTTCTGCAGGAGTGTGCATCGGCATTGGCCAAGCCACTTCAAATAATCATTCGGGAGTCGTTTGATAATTCTTGGTTCCCAACTATTTGGAAGCAGTCAACTCTTTTCCTTATCTTCAAAAATGGCTCCAAGAATGACATTGGTAACTATAGAGGCATTTCTCTGCTCTCAATCATTCCGAAGATATTCGAATCTATAATAACAGATGAAATATTTAACACTTACAAGCACTATATAAGTCCTAAACAACATGGATTTTACAAGAGTAGGTAAACTACCACTAATTTACACAGATGGTAAAGCTACATGATACACGTAACAATGTTACTCAGTCTTGTATTTTCTCTCTATATATCCTATATTGGTATAGGTTCACGGCTCGGTCGTGTATCAAAACATTGCACTGAAAATGTGCGTATTGTGGAGAAAGAAATAAGCAGCCATAGTATAGTGGGTCTAGCAGAAATGCACTGGAAAGCTTCGGAACACTTAATATCCAAAAATAACAACATCATTTTTTACTGAAGCACTGAGGACATATCCAGAATCGTAGTTGGGGAATTTCATAACAGAGTGCAGAGCAGTCAGTGATAGGATCATATTGGTCAGATTTAACGCCCGTCCAGTGAATTTGAATATTGTACAAGTGCATTTTCCAACAAGCGAGGCGCCAGACGATGAAGTAGAAGAATGCTATTCACAATTAGAACAACTATTAGAGACTGTACCAAATCGAGAAACACGATGATAATAGGAGACTATAATGCCAAAGTTGGAAGGGAACCTGGAGATGAACATCTACGCAAAGTGATCGGCAAATATGGTTTGGGAGAAAGGAATACCAGAGGAGAACTTCTGTTGTAATTCTGCACTGAGAACAGTTTTTTCATTACGAACACAGGATATGAAATCATGCAAGGCAACTATACACGCGGACGTCACCTGGAGGCCTATATAAAAATCAGATAGACTACATCTTAATAAAATCCAGGTGGAGGACCTCAGTAAGGAATCATATCCGGGAAAAGATTGCCATAGTGATCACCAGTTTCTTGCAGCAGAGCTCCGCATAAAATTAAGCAGATCGCAGCCTACCAAAACCTTCAGAAACTTGCGAGGCCTTAAACATAATGAAAATATCAAAATAAGGGCAAAGATAGAAATCCCCAAATTAAATCCACACATGACCACTCATTGTGGAACAAAACAAAAACGGTACTGCTAGAAGTGGCATCACAAACTGAAGTCACAGCGAAACAAAAGAGAAAAGCATGGATTGCAAAGGAAACCTGGAAGAAAATTAAATCACGGAAACAACTCAAGGCCGCGGGCCTACACAAGAAAGAGGATAGAAAGCAGTATAACAGACTCAATCAAGTTATCAAAACTATTGCGAGATATTAATGGAAGACATTGGAAACTCAGAAAGTCACACGCAAATTATAACATACAACAAAAATGAACCTCCCATACTGAGAGAAGAAATGATGGCAGCAGTTAGCAAGTTGAAAACCAACAAGTCGTCTGAAGAGAACGGCGCGGCGTGGTTGCTGAAATGCTGACTGCACTTGAGAATACAGGAGTTGAACTACTTCATAGGATCTGTCAAATGATATGGGATACCGACACTTGGTCTGATGATTGGACGAAATCAGTATATGTGCCAATACACAAGAAAGACATATGCGACAACTATAGAACAATAGCTCCTATTTCATACGCTAGTAAGGTCATGTTAAAGATAATATCGGAACGCATAAAGCCTTACCTTCTACCAGAATCACCACCCGAACAAGCCGGATTTGTCCCAGGGCGCGAAACCAGAGAACAGATACTAAACCTCCGACAAATAATCGAAAAATCGAGGGAATTCAAAGTGCCTATTTATTTATGCTTCATAGATTACTCTAAAGCATTTGACTGCAACGATAGCAGAATTTATGGACGATCTTGACTGAAATGGGCGCACCTCCCGCTCTAATACAAAATTTATACGACAACAACACAGCATACGTCAGAGTTGAGGGAGATCTGACCAATCCATTCAGAGTGAGTAAAGGAGTCAGGCAGGGTTGTATACTAAGCCCACTACTCTTTAACATCTATGGCGAGTTGATCATGAGGAAAGCGCTCGATGACTGGCAGGGAGGAATTACCATAGACGGCATCAAGATCTGTAACTTGCGCTACGCCGATGATACGACTCTAATCGCTGCATCGGAAAAAGTATTGATCAATCTCATACGAAGAATCGAAGAAACAAGCAACGAAGTAGACCTGCAGATAAATAGAAAGAAAACCAAAATAATGATAATTGATCGCCAAAATAATAACAGACCTGAAGTAAAAAAGATAAACAATATCGAGACAGTTGACGCTTTCATATATCTTGGTACCACAATCTCGAGCACGGGCGGATCCAGCGAGGGGATAAAGAGGAGAAGCGCAATAGCGAAAGAATCCATGACCAAACTAACCAAAGTATGGAAAAGCCATCACATATCCCTTAGCACTAAAATAAGATTGGTCAGTAGCTTGGTGTTTTCAGTCTACCTATATGGATCAGAATGTTGGACTTTAAAAAGGACTGACACGCGGAAGATAGATGCCTTAGAAATGTTTTGCTGGTGCAGAATGCTGAGAGTGTCCTGGACGGAGAAAAGAACCAACCAATCCATTCTGGACCAATTCAGAATTAAGAAGAGATTGAGCATTGTGGTAGCGGAGAAAGTACCTAATTCTTTGGTCATGTGGTTAGAAGAAATGATCTTGAGAGACTCACTTTGGAAGGGACAGTCCTTGGCACAAGATCAAGAGGAAGGTCGCCTACAAGATGCATGAATCTTATGACCGGTCTAACCAATGTCTAACCGGCAAAAACTTCACCCAAACATTCAAGATGGCAGAAGATAGACAGGAATGGCAAGCCATAACAGAAAACAATACATATATTTATGATGCTCGAAACCGAGCAAATGACGAAGAAGATTTACAGGTCTCCACGTTTAGATTCCAATGAGTTCTTTTCTGACTTGGAATGTCTTTTATCTCAAATCTCATGCTCCACGCATATTATCATGTCGGGAGATTTTAATATAAATTATGATGATAAACGTTCTATACAAACCTCAAGACTGTGTTATCTGCTTAAGTCATTTAATGTGCATATGCATGTAAGTTCACCAACACGTATAACTAAACATTCGTCTAGTACTATTGGCTACATGTGTTCCAACCTTTCGGAGAGTATGGTGGAATGTAGCGTTCTGAACGCCGCTTTATCTGATCATGAAGCGGTTTTTTGTAGTCTTGTGCAATAAACAGCCAAGGCCTATGCCCTAGCGAGCAGGGTTATTGTACGCTCCGTCAACTGAGCGCCACCACTCAATGGAGTTCTATACTCAACTCGTCGGACCCAATATCATCGCGTCCTTGGGGACCTATTTGAGACAGCTTTTCCAGTGGCGAAAATTAAGCCTACGGCAAAATGCAGAAAGTCTTGGTTTACCAAAGGTCTAAGAACGTCATCCCAAAACCTGCGCTAACTTCATGCAATTAGAAGATATACCAACTGTCCCGCTTTTCACATCTATTTCAATAGCTATAGATCAGTATATCGCCGACTAATTAGGTTATCCTATTACTCAAACCGGATGAAAGATGCTTTTGACAAGCAAAGGGTATGTTGGGCAATTGTAAACAGTATACGTTCAGCAAACAACGTTAAGATATCTACAGCCTCTGATATTTCTCCTGATGAATTAAATAATTTTTTCTGTAATATTGCACAACAACTCCAATATAACATTAATCCCTCAATAGACCCTATCAGTTACTTACCAGCCAATAATTTTCCCAACTCCTTCTTCGTTTTGCCCACTGACTTCGGAATTGAAAACAATAATAAACAGTATTAGAACAACAACTCATCTGGAGAAGATGGAATTTCCACTAAAATTCTCTTAAACTTGCCTGATACTGCCTTGTTTGCTTTGGTAGAAGCAATAAATTACTCCTGGACCATAGGTACATTTCCGTCATGCTTGAGGTCATACCAATATATAAGGATGGATGTCCCTATAACCCTTCAAACTACAGACCTATCTCTCGTCTGTCGATCCTATCGAAGATAATTGAAAAGCTTGTCAAATACCGTGTTATGGCGTTCTTAACATCAAACAACATACTTAGTTTGGCTTCCAACAACTGGGCATGGACACGAATGATGCCATGTATAATTTCCTTCACCAACTCTATTGTTAAATAAACGGGGGTGGAGCTTCCGCTGAAAGCTGCATTTTTATGGCTTCAGAGGCGTGACCTTGTCCTGGTTTTCCTCTTATTTGCGGGACCGTTGTCAGAGGGTGTTTGTGGATTCTAGCCACTCCAGGTATGGATTGGGAGTTCCGCAGGGCTCGGTCCTGGGTCCAATCCTGTTTCTCCTGTATGTAGATTTACTATTTTTGCTGATGACACCACTCAGCCCTGGCACGGCACAGATAAAAAAATCTTTGCACACGACTCTGTCAGGAGATCTTCACAGGGTGAGGGATTGGTTTGATGCCAACCTCTTGTCTATGAACTTCCAGAAGACCAAGCTGGTCTGCTTTGGGTGTACCATGGAGGATGTGGGCATGACTGACACTGGAGGTACCTTGGTTGAGAACTATCCTGGTTGCAAGTTTCCCTATTTATCAATAGAAAGCGACCTTAAATATGAGGAACACATTACTAATCTTGCAAGCAAGATTTCGTCTGGTTGTTTTGCTGTCAGGGTGACTGTTCAGGAGCTTGACCGAGGAGTTGGCAGGGTTGTATACTATGTCCTGATAGAATCGCTCCTTCACTATGCCATAATTTTTTGGAGTAATTCAAGCAATTACTTAATGCAAACGCTATTTGTTTCCAAAAACGCGCATTGCGTTACATCTGTGGGGCCAAATTTCGGTATTCAGGCCGCTCCCTGTTCCCCAGAGAGAATATCCTTACAGTAACGTGCATTTATGTTCAAGAAATTGCCCGCCTCATTTTTAAACATCGACACAAATTTAGTACGGACCATCCTAGGTACATTACACGTCAAAATAACAATCTGAATCGTCCCATCCCTACATCCACTCTTACACAAAAATCAGTTTTTTTATGAAGGTAAGGTAAAATATTTAATCACCTTCCACAAAACATCAAAGGGGCAACAACGGTGAGAGTTTTTAAACATCTTTTGAGGTGGTTCTTGGTTGACCGAGCCTATTATGCACTCTCTGAATTTTACTGCGATGTTGTAATATTATGTAAAAATGATTATGTCTTGAATGGATTGTATGCGTTTCTTTCTCTTTTGAACAGTCAAGGTGACTCTGTATGTCCTTTTTGTCTTTTCTATTGACATGTTTATGTAATAATTAGTATAGGTTTTTATTTTGTTTGTTTTAGGTATTATTACTTTTAAGTAGGCTTTGTTTGTAACAATTATTTTGTTCACAACAATAAAGCATATTTTGACTTTGACTTTTTGACTATTTCGTTTCGGTATACTATAATGTCTACTAGCATTATTATCAAGTAGAGTAGTAAAGTCATTGTCATCTCTTTGAGACATTCGATGGTAATATGTCATAAGTCTATTTTCAGTATTGGCTTATTATCGTTTTGAAATTAAGATTGCCGCTCTTGAAAAAGGATTGCATACTTTCAGGTTGTGGGCGATGGTGGTTTAACAGGTTTAGACGAGTTTACATCTCTTCTTTCTGAAAATGATTCAAGATTGATAGTGGATCTCCTGAAATTAGCTGTCGCTGATAGGATCGAAGATGACCAAGCGAAAGAGGTATACAGCATTAATTTGCTAATTGTTAAAACTTAATACTGCATTCATAGATTTTTCTATATTTCAATTAACTATTTAAAGACGAAAATATCTTACGCATGTTTAAAGCATCACCTACTACAGAACAATTGTGCAATCGAGATTGTAAAGTTAGAAAGGATAGTGATGTTAACAACAAATTGTTTATTATTTCCTAGATTCTCTCTTCCACCCTCGTGACCATGGGCTCCGCAAACCGTTCCATTGGGGCAATGCTTTTAGAACTTTGCGTGACCGAGCTGGAAGATACGACCAATACTACGCAGCCCTATTCGGCCACGCCGCACCCCGTGGTCCAAGAGTCGAACCACCCCTATTTCGATGACATAAAACTGAGCGGACACGTCAGGCTGCCCGGAGCTGAAGCTTTAAGGGTCGAGTTTGATAGAAGGTAAATATAGGAATTTGTAATCTGGATAAACCTTAGGCCAAGTCAATTGGTTTAATATTTATATTCTTTTATTATGTTATTCCTTATTTTTTGGTTGACATAGTCTCATAATGTGTAAGTCCAAGTGTTGATAACATTCACAGTTAATAATAAATAAAGTCATACGATAAGGCCTTGTGGTTTATATGCAATTTCACGGTGAAGGTCTTTTGCAGATGTTCGACCGAACGTCGTCACGATCCTCTGACCATCACCGACGGAACCGGCCGCGTAGTTGCCATGCGCAGCGGCAGGGAGTGGTCCGATTGGTCGTCGGAGCTTCGCGTACCAGGCGACGAGTTGCACTGGACTTTTAGCAGCGACACTTCCGTTAACGGCTGGGGCTGGAGGTTCACCGTTTATCCTGTGGTACCCAACAACGGGTGAGGTTTGGTTTGAACCGTCAACGAATTTAATCTTGCCAATTTACAAAATTGATTATTAAAATGATCATAGGCTTTGTTGAAGATATAACAATATAAATAACTGAAAATGGATTTGTCAGCTGTATTTTTAACTAGAATCAAGTATATAGTATTGTTTAGTGCGGCCTGGTTATCTGAGAGAGGAAATCTCATTATTATTGATCCCTTCTTCCAAGCAAATTTTTTAAGAATTTGCTTGCTAACCCAAACAACGCGGTGAAATAATGAAGAAAAATACTTCATCTCTCATTGTGGATGTGTTCATGCTCGGTTCTCGGTTTGTAATTAAATAACAGATATGTTCTATATTATTGTGTGGTAAATTGAAGATAATATTTTTACCGCTTTCGAAGTGCAGGTCTCCCATGAAATATCCTGTTTTTCCTGGCAAGCGTACGTATTGCTAATATTGTTTAGGTACCATAGAAACATAGACTCTTTCATTACTGAGGTTGTATTAATTTTCACAGATCCTGTGATTCGTGTTATATATACAGTAGCACTGACAGAAGTCTTAAATGTTGTATAAAAAATTCAAACTTTACAGGAGATGAGTTTATAATGAAAGGGCATTAGTTAATCAATAACTTCTATTTTAAGGATAATGGAAATCGGTTCCGATCGGGCCATCTTGAGCCAACCGTCCATGGATATGGTAATGTGCCTGCTCGACTCCCGTCTCTATGGGGCTGCTGACTCGGTCCTTATGTCTCGTTTGGCCGCTGCTCTGGCCGCTTGTTCTCAGCTCAGTTCCCTATCAGCCAATCAAAGAATGTGGGCTTTACAGAAATTGCATAGGTAAGTTTAATTTCCCTCTACTTTCAGACCCTAATATATTAAAGTGTTTTGTGTTAGTTCCGCCTTTTAATAAAAAAAGGTGAAATGTATGTTTTTTTTTTCTTTGTGATGTAGTAAAAATGCTCTCTTATGTCTTCTGGTCCTTGGGTCGTCTGGGTGATAGTTGATCACGTCTCTCAGGTCTTTGGTTCAGGTTATTGGCAACAATGTCTGAATCAGAAGACAAAAACTATCCAAAAATCAATCGCGTCGTGTACAATATGTGAAGCTCAGTACCATACATCATGTGCTTTACGAATTCCAGGCCTGGAAACAAGAATTTTGTGAAATGCTGTCTTATCAAAGAAAGTGAGGTTAGCGACATCAATAATCAAACACACTCAATGCAAGCTAATGAAGGAATTTTAAAAGAGCTGCAGCAATGTAAAACTGCAATTTTAAGTGATTTTAAAGACAAAGAGCGACGAATTTGTGAAAAAATTGATTTGCTAGAGAAAAATATAAGACTAAACTCGCAAAGATCCCATGACACCATCTTAAGTGTGGCATCACCGCGGAATCCAAATCCAGAAACCAAAAAATCAGCTGTTTATCGCATAAATCGATCGACTCCTCTTCTTCTTCTTGCTTAAGAATTGGCCCTAGCAACCAAGACAAGGAAGAGGATGACGTTAACGCAAAACAGCTGTGAAATGTCAACAAAGAGAAAATTAAAAATAAACAATTAAATAAAGATTCCACCAAGACGAAGACAAAAGAAATTACTCTAAGCCAAGTCAGCTCTGCTTTAACCAGGCATTAGCACCGCCGCACAGTGGGGTATTTGATATTAATTTCTGATCAAAATTGTTTTTTAATCAGATATTTCTTAAAAACGTTTTAAATTAAAAGCGGATCATATAATAAGTAAAAATTTAATATTTTGAAGGATTATCTGCATTATACAGGGTTAGTCAAAAATTTCGCAACAGCCAAATATTTCAGAGAGGATTGCGTGCAGTTTTTTTGCAATTTTGTACACCGGAATTTTTAAGCATACTTGATCCAATAATTATGTGCACAAATGCCAAGTTTATGGTCTTCCTCCCAAAGGCCCGAACTTTCATATTTTAAATGAAAAGAATATGTTTTAATTTAATGTTTAAATTGGCTGCATTTTAAAAACTAAATAAAAACATATTATTCTTTTCATTTAAAATAGATTGTTTGAAACTCTAAGAAAAAAACTACAGACTTGGCAACTGCGCTTATATTAAATTTCAAAGTTTTCACGCAATAGTTTCTGAGATATTAGGCTGCTATGGGACCTTTGAATTGCATACAAAGCTACA